>CM040244.1:71862433-71953346 GCA_022545495.1 Chrysanthemum lavandulifolium | reverse complement strand
AACTCTCATAATAGTTACGTCGTAACCCGGATCCGCCTATAAATATCCCATGATTTCCGGCATTTCTAATCATCCCATTCCACACACACACTCAAAGAACGTGGAAAATCTCAAGGCATGTCTAGAGGAGCATACGGAGTCGTCTCAAGGAGAAATCACTCCCTACGATAAGCATTAGCGTTTTATATTTCTTTACTTTCAATTCATGTATTTGTACCCTTGAATATTGAATTGGTTTGCATGATTAATATGAGCGGCTAAGCACCTTTTGGTGTTGGCCTAGTTATGATTCCTTAATTGTTTTGTTTACGTTTACTTTACTTCCGTACAATTATTTCTAAGTGTATGCATGCATAGTTTATTGGTAGCCACCCTTGGTTCTGTAGTTTTGAATGGCGATAGAGGCCAATTGCCTGGGAGATATGACCAACCGAACCCTAGGTGAGCGGATGAGATGGGAAGGGTAAGATATGACCAACCGACGACCATTTCTACTTATGCGATTTGACCAACCGATCACCTATCGTTTGGATGAACTTAAGAATTAGGGGTGCGTGTCTAAGTTCCTAACGGTCGACATTCACTATTATAAATCTAGCATGTAGCGGTACTTAATGACTTGGCTTAGGGACCGGGAACAACAGGACTTATGAGGGACACCGACTTCTCCTGTAGTGGCATCTTTGCCGATAGGTTAGGCTGAATTGACCAAATGTTGTCCTCTCGACTTTGACCCCACATGAAGTAATTGGAAGTAAGTGACGTGACATAACTAGCTAGGAGGATTAACTAGGTTAGCACCACTCTCTCTATTGATTTCCTTTACCATTTATCCGCTTTATTTTATTCTCGCTTTAGTAGTTTAATTAATTAAATCCCTATCAAAACCATTATTAATCTGTGACACCTAGACTTAGTAATAATCCATCACACATAGCTCTTGGGACGACCTTGACTTTACCGACATTACACTACACACGACCGCACACGCCCGTTAGTGCACTAGGGTAGACCATAGGTATAACGAGACATTATAAATATTAAGACACAGTCAAGAAACTGCATCAAGTTTTTGGCATGCTGGGAGTTATTTTAAGATTAATATTAAGTCTTTCATTTCGTTTTAAACTTTTCTTACAATCATATTTCAAGTTTTCAAGTACCATGGAAGTTGTTAACATCGATGACCTCACTCTTGAGGACTATTTGGCATTAACAAGACAAGAGCAAGGACCAGGAATTGTTAGGCCATCTATAGCAGAAGATTCTCAATTCAAAATCAAACCTTCATTCATGAGGGAATTACGTGCAAATCCCTTCTCTAGATGCATCACCGATGATTCCCATGAACATATTGACAACGTCGAGTACATTGTCAGCCTATGCAAGATTCCCAGAGTCTCACACGATGCTATAATGTTACGAGTATTCCCTATTTCTCTTACGGGAGCTGCAAAAATATGGGTTGATCGATTACTATGGACCCCACAACACTTGGCCTATATTAAAAAAGTGTTTCATTCAGAGATACTGTCCTCCATGAAAGACGGCTAAGCAATTGGAAGAAATCCATAACTTCAAGCAAGAGGGTGATGAAACGTTATACCAAGCTTGGGAAAGATATAACGAATTGTTATACAAATGCCCTACTCATGATCTCAATAGCCAACAAAAGGTGAACGTCTTCTACAAGGGTCTGAACATCTCCTCAAGAAAAATGATTGATTCTCAAGAGCCGATTCCTAGTATGACACCCACTTTGGCTTTAGAAACTATTCAAAAAATGGCAGACCACTCTCACAAATGGCACAATGGAGGGAGCAACCGAAGTAAGAATGGAGATATGGAAGGCCTTGCCGCAATAAACAACAAATTAGAAAGCCTTGGAAGAGAAATGATGAAGCTCAAGGAAAATGTGCATTCCATTCAAGTTGAGCGAAACGGGACTCCTCCTTCTAAAGAATGTTCCTCCAACGAGGAAGTTAAAAGGATCGGAGAAGTTAAATATGGAAGAGAATCCCCTTTCAACAACTACAATAATAACGGGCCCAGATATCGAGAAAATCCTCGGTTCTACACAAGAATCAACAACAATCCTCCTAAACCTAGCCTTGAAGAAATAATGCATAGGCACATCAAGAATCTACAAAAAGGGAGATAAACTCAAGGAATGGATAGTCAAAGTGAAGGAGGACACCAATATGAACCTACGTAACCAAGATGCCGCGATTAAAAACCTTGAAACACAAATTGGGCAATTGACTAAAAACCTTGAAACAAGTAATGCTAAGGCCATTGCCTGCAAAGCCATATTTGCGCAAGATAAAGCAAAGAAAGAGCAGTGCACATCCTCTATCACTAATGATCTTTCCAAGATTAACTACCTAAGAGAGGATGATAAATTAGAAGACGACGAGGTCCTGCCAAGCTAACTTCCTGAAAAACAGCAATACCAGGAAAGTTTTCTTCTCCCATGCACTATTGGTAACATTAAGATTCCCGCATTAGTTGATTTAGGGGCCGGGGTAAACCTTATCTCTACCACTTTATTTGAAAAAATCAAACTTACCAATTTAAAAGAAACAAATATTTTGATAGAAATGATCGATTCCTCTAAAGTCATCTGAGGGAATTGTGAATAATGTGCTTTAAAATTGGAATTTTTTCTTCCCAACCGATTTCGTGGTTATTGACATGGGAAGCGGAGGCTTACAACTTAATTGTTGAAGACCTTTTCGGCCACTTGTAGGGCTCAGTTAAGGTTTTGAAAACAAATTTCTTTGAGAACCGAAAATGAACGAATAACTTTTAGTATGAAAGAGCATTTAAAACCAAAATTGAAATTTCTAATAATGTTGATGTTGTTAATGTTCAATCAGTAGATCCCGCTCTTCACTCTAATCCTATTACTGATGATAGTAGAGAGAATATTGATAATTGTAAGCAAAAACAGGAAGAAATTGTCCAAAGCATTGAGGAAGCTCCAGTTCCAAACAAACATTTTAGCAATTCGATGTCAACCAAGGATAGCGAATCAGTGACAGCATGGCCACCGTTTACTCGTCCTAAAAAATGTGAAAGAAAGGCGAATGAATGGATATACCCTCATAAGGGAGAGATACATGATATTGAATTAGCAATGGAAGATTGGTACAAAATAAGATTTGGGAACCCAAAAATCCATAAGTGACTGGTTAAGCAGTATAAGTACAATCATCTCACTGACATAATAAACGGTGCAAGATCCAACATCAGTATTACTAGTAGTCTTATTGCTGAAGATGATGACCAGAGAAAATTGTGTGATAAATGGCTTTCACATGAGCTTGGAACAAATGGCATCCGTATATCTACAAGGAAGAAAAGGTTCGACAAATGGATGAATGAGTGCCAAAGAGTGGTGGAAGTGGACCAGGTCCAAAGGCCCCCATAGAAGCACCACAGCTCTGAGTCTAACTTAAAGACTCGTAAATAAAGAAAAGTGCTCTTTCGGGAGACAACCTGAATTATCCCTTTCTTTTGTTTTATTTCCATTTCGTAGGGTTTTGTGTTTTCTAACAATTTTTGCAGGAAACGAGGAAGTAATTGCTTCTTTGCGGCTTCTCGATCCGAAAGAGTTACATCGTAACCAACCTTTTAGCGAAATTCTTGACGTATTTCCAATTACGGCAGAATACCATCTCGATGGTTACGCCAGAACCACTCGCTTTCAACTTATGTCGTTTTGCTAGTTCTGGTAACTCCCTTAAAAAGTTACGACGTAACTTTCCTCTCTTTAATTCTTTCATTTTAAAACACAATAACCTTGTATTAGTATTTTAAATGAACTTTGTGGGTGTGTTCTATGTAAATCCTCACGAGACTTCACTCGTCCACTTGGGACACCAAGTGGTTTAAAAGGCTTGTTGCATTTGCTAAATGCAACCGTGATTCCTACGAAAGTGAGTTAGGTTTGTTTTTGATTTTTGATTTTTTATTTTTTCATTTTAGAATTATGCTTGTTGGTAGTGTGATTTCAGGGATTGAAGTTTGTTCATGATGCTTATACGAAGGCGCGTCTCCTTTTCGTGGGCCTTCCTTCTTTATGGAGCAAATTTCAGGGAAGTTCTCGCTCTAATTATACTTTTCTCTTCACCTTTATTTAATGCTTAGTATAAATGGGACTTTCTACAATTCAAGTGGGGGGACGGGAGTAGAATTATCTCTTGAACATTATTTCGCCCTCATTTTTCTAGTTTATTTTGAAAAATTATGCCATTTTTAAAATTTTGACATGTTTTTCTTAACCTAACTAGATTAGACCTTAGTCGAGCACATACAACCCTTGATATTATATGGTGAGATTAGCCTTATCCGTTTCCAATATTTTACCCAAATCCACCAAATTATGAGTGTGCCGGTAGCTTGTAAACTTTAGAACTTGGCCTTTGCATCATTTCGAGACCATAGATGAGGTATGTTGAGTTAGCTCGATGTATTTGGACTTTTCAGTTTTAGAAGGAAATATTATAGGATTATCACCCAAACATCCTACCATTGTGTGTCTATCGATTAGTCACCTCGACTTTCGACCCCCATGTGAAACCCTTTTGTTGCACTCATCTTTAGTGCAAGATACCTCTAGACACACCCTTCTGAGCCATTCCTTTCATTTTGTTAACCCAAGATATTGTTTCGATACACCTATACACCTTAGCCTACCCTGTAGTCTTTATTTGTGATTGGGAAGTCATCATTTGCCTAAGTTCAAGGTTCAAGTGGAAAGGTTCGGAAATCAAGCTTTCATCGACAACATTCTTGAAGATCATTGAAGACCCCCCGAATTCCTATTGTTCATCTCAAGTGGGGGGATATTATGCTATGTTGAAAAGAAAAAAAGTTGTTATGATATTGTAAAGTGCGATGTTATAAGCACTATGTTATGAGCTTCATAGATTTAGTATCGAGGAGGCCACCTCGGTCACATTTGAAGATTGGAGTTTGTAGTTATGCCAGCTGTTGGAGAAAAGGTAGTGTGCCCATCACGACGTCCTCTAATAACACATCTACCTTATATTTCATGATCCGCTTTCTTGACTTCAAAGCTTGAACTTTGGGTGGACGGTAAGTGGTGATGACTTGATTATAGATTTAGACTACCTGCTTGTTTTTTATTTTACACCAATTATATATCCCATGTCTTATCCTACCCTTTAGTCATGAAGCGTGTCTAGGTGATGCAGCGAGCAATCTTTGGTATCTTGGCCATGGATTTGGTCATGTATCATTGATTTTGTCCACTTCGCCGTGACATGTTAGTAATGTTGATTCACCCCTTAACCTTTGTCGTGTCTACCCATATTGCCTTCGAGAATTGCTTAGCCCTTAAATCTAGTTGTGGAGATTTGTGTAACCGCCAAGCTTATGATAGAATACATGCTATGACTGTGCGATTGAGTGATCACCAAAATTGACACCTAGAATAGTTGAGAGATTTGAGTGTTTTGTTCCCTTTCGTGAGGTGTTCGGCTTTGTTTTATTCTAGCACAAGGGATTTGTAAACTTATATTTTCCAAAGTTATGGAGATATCTTTTAGAATCTTTCTAATAAGGTCTACTTGAGGGCAAGTAGAGTTCAGTGGGGGATATTTGATAACATCAAATAGTCCTCAATATTAAGTGTCAATTTCCGATAATGCTTGTAATTTATATCATTTATATGGATTTACGCTTGTTTTCATTGTTTTCCACTTTCGTGTAAATTACGAGCAATTTGGAGCTAAAGAAACGCTGAACTGGAGAAATATCTAAAGATTTATCACAATATGCTACTTTGAAGAAGTTACGGCGTAACTCATCTCTCACATTACGTCGTAACTATTGCGTGACTCAGAAAACCAACTTATCAGAAGGTTACGAGGTAACTCTTCCCAAAGGTTACGACGTAACTATATTAGGTCAAATGAGGTTCCACGCCGCTGATACTTACGTCGTAACTACTGTATCAACTACGACGTAACCAAGTTTATTGAAGACTACGGTGTAACCACTCATTAGGTTACGCCGTAACCAGCAGATCTAGTGCAAAATACGAAGAAATTGAAGGTTACGGCGTAACTCTCATATTAGTTACACCGTAACCCAAATCTGGCCTATAAATACCCCACAATTTCCAGCATTTCTAATCATCCCATTCCACACACAACACTCAGAGAACGTGGGAAAAATCTCAAGGCATGTCTAGAGGAGCATACGGAGCTGTCTCCAAGGGAGAAATCACTCCCCTACGATAAGCATTATCATTTTATATTTCTTTTACTACTTCAATTCATGTATTTCGTACCCTTGAATATTGAATTGGTTTGCATGATTAATATGAGCGGCTAAGCACCTTTTGGTGTTGGCCTAGTTATGATTCCTTAATTGTTTTGTTTGCGTTTACTTTACTTCCGTACAATTATTTCCAAGTGTATGCATGCATAGTTTATTGGTAGCCACCCTTGGTTCGGTAGTTTTGAATGGCGATAGAGGCCAATTTCCTAGGAGATATGACCAACTGACCCTAGGTGAGCGGACTGAGACGGGAAGGGTAAGATATGACCAACTGACGACCCTTTCTACTTGTGCGATTTGACCAACTGATCACCTATTGTTTGGATGAACTTAAGAATTAGGGGGTGCGTATCTAAGTTCCTAACGGCCGGGCATTCACTATTATAAATCTAGCATGTAGCGGTACTTAATGACTTGGCTTAGGGACCGGGAACAACAGGACTTATTAGGGGACACCGACTTCTCTGTGGTGGCATCTTTGTCGATAGGTTAGGCGAATTGACCAAATGTTGTCCTCTCGACTTTGACCTCACCTGAAGTAATTGAAAGTAAGTATACATAGACATAACTAGCTAGGAGAATTAACTAGGTTAGCACCACTCTCCTCTATTGATTTCCCTTTACCATTTATCTGCTTTATTTTATTCTGCTTTAGTAGTTTAATTAAATAAATCCCTATCAAAAGCATTATTAATCTGTGACACCTAGACTTAGTATTAATCCATCACACATAGCTCTTGGGACGACCTCGACTTTACCAATTACTACACTACACACGACCGGGTACACTACCCGTTAGTGCACTAGGGTAGACCATAGGTATAACGAGACATTATAAATATTAAGACCTGGTCAGTAAAACCTGCATCACCATCACCACAACCCCCAAGCCATGAATAATATTTCAACCGTTGTGAACACACACAAACCTTGGTGCATTCTCTACATGATGAAATACACTTCATGTTCTACCGTCTTCTTGAGTGTTTAGATGACATCAACAAACCAAATCACCCTTAAGAACATTGGAAAGAAGTGCAAGCACAAGCGATCACCATTGTCTTTTATCCTCTTGCTTTAGTTTAGTTTCAGCTCTCTCGTTAGGATTTCTTAAACGTTAGACCATGTTCTTACTTTTATTGGTTGGTTGTTGTGTACCCATCTTTCTGTTTATTACATGGTTCTAAATGTTTATCCGTTACCTTTAAGTAGTTTGGTATGCTTGTTTCTTATTTTATGACCGTTAGTAATATATTTTGTAGTTATTTATTTTGTTTGTCATTGTTCGCTTAAACAGAAGCGGATCCTTGATTTCAAATGGCGGGATCCCTTTTGAATTGGATCCGGTGCTCAAAAACTTTTTGAGAAAAATTAGAGATTATTTTATGCTCTTATCATATTATATATTTTATTCTAACCCACTATTTTATAGATTTTCAAAATTCACTTGGAATACTTGACGCCTCAATAAATGGGAGCTTTTCGTCAAGGGAAGCATTGCTAACAAGCAAACCTATATGTCATTATTTAAAACTTCATTTATCTTAATCTCGTCTCATTCGAGTTAGTTTCCTTCGATACTCTTTTTGTTTTGACAAAAAGGTGGAGAAAAGAGTAAGAACTTCAAACTTAAAATTTACAATTTTTATTTTTTACTTAAAATAAGTTTATGTTTTGTCAACACCAAAAAAGGGGAGGTTTTTAATCCAAATAAACCATAAAAACGTTTATCTATATTTTACGGTCTTTCTATGTTTTGTTGATAACAATCGTAAAATAATTTTAACAAGAAAAATAAAATACTTAAGTTTTCGAGCCAATAGTTTTCTAACTCATCTTACTAAATAAATAAACCATCAAACACATATAGTAAAATAGTTTACATAAAGCCAAAACCATTTTTATAAAACACTTACAAGTAACTTTTGTTAAATACATTTTATAAGACATAAGTTAAAACTAGACAAATAAATATGTAAATAAATAAATTTGGAATTGTTAACGCATAACCCAAAACCCATGACCTAAAACCCATGGACCATGAACTTTGCATCATGCATGGCATCATATTGGGTACCTATAACCCAAAGTCAATGACCCATGACCCAAAATCCATAACCCATTACCCAATATATGCATTACATCATGCACGGTATCATATTGGGTACCCATGACCCATAGTCCATAACCTATGACGCAAAACCAGAAATGGTAACCTAAAATATGGACTGGTTAACCCAGTATGCCGGATCCCTTCTATTGCACTGGCCGTATCCATTTTGGGAAGGATCCGGCGGGTCAGAGAATTTTTTAGCCTATAAATAGTGAGCTATTTCTCCATTTCATTTAACCCTTTTTAATACATATATTTCCTATATACTCTCTAACCTCTGATCTAAGAGTCATTCATGTAGCCTTTCATTTAGTGATTCTCTAGGTTCCTCTTAAAGGAGAGATCATGAAAATTTGCATAGAACACATGCAAGCTCGAAGATATGTGCTGCAAGACTTCGTCATCATCACAAGATCACTGAAGTGACTCTTGTAGTTGATTATTCTTAGTATGTTATAGATGTGTTATGTTAGTTGGTTTAGTTGGGTTTTGGTTCCTCCATTATAAAGGAACTCGGTATCTAGCTTTGTACCGGATAAAGTGTAAGCGACGTTAGGTTGGTTCTACCTCGAACTAGAACTCGGTATTTAGCTTTGTACTGGATAAAGTGTAAGCGGTGTTGTGAAGGATTCTTGGCCAAGGTAAGGAGCTTGTGGTTGTAGTGTTTAAGAACTCTCGAGTTCGGTACTCGGGGAGTGGAGTAGGGCAAGGAAGGTGACTTTGTAGCCGAACCACTATAAATACTTTTGTCACGGTTTCATCTCTCTTTAATTTATCTCGTACTCAATATTATCATTTGTCTATCTATCAATATCCTAATGTCAAATAGATTGACATAAGTCAAGCTAAGTGTTTTTAAAACGTACTTTTATTGCTAAAACTATTCAAACCCTCTTCTAGTTTTCTCAGAGATCATGGAATGTTTATTGATGAATAAATTATAATTTATGTGGAATAACCATGAATGATGATCCTAGTCATAGTCATGATATTTTATGAGAATTAGTGATAGTTTATGCATGAGAATTGATATGAAGGAATTAGTAGGATATTGATATCTATACTACCTTATAATGTATTTAGGACTTTCTATAAAGGAAGTCTTAAAAATAAGCCTACACACTTACTATAAAAGGAAATATCACATTTTAAAATAAGTCGACTACAAAATCAGATTAATTTTGCTATTTATTGTATTAATTTCATTATTAATTCAATACATAGCTTTAATATTCGACTTTCTTCTTGGAAATTAAATACACACCACTGTAACAACACCAATTCAAAACATTGTAACAGCACACACCAATTCATTCATTTGTATAATTATTTTTAGAAAAAATATTTAACCGAATAACATTTGATCGCCGCAAAATATAGTCATATGGTACCCGCCACCGCATTATGCGGGTACCCTGTAGTGGATATATAATGATGCTTTGTTCATAGTTGTAAAGTGAGTGTTTGGCATAAGGTTTCAAAGTGGCCAAACTTAATAGTTCATGATGAAGTTAGATGAATTAGTGAGCTCTAATGATGTTAGTATGGTTATTATGCGTATAGGTGATCGTGGAAAGCAAGAGGAACGCCTAAACAAGTTTAAGGTGAGTAACGTATAACATAGTATGTATACTGGTGTTACTGCATGTCATGTATGGTTACGGTATGATTGCGTTATGATATTGCTCCGGAGATAACCGGATACTAGTAATATTATTCTTGCTCAGGAATAGCCGATATTGCTTCAGGGGTAGCTGGATATTAGTCATGTTAGTTGTGCTTCGGTATAGCCGATATTGCTAAAAACTTATTTGGGTATTAGCCATGGTACTATTTATCGGGTCAGCCGATATTGATCCGGAGTAGCCAAATACTGGCAAAGTTAGTAGTTGCATATATTTAGCCGATATTGCTTTGTAGGTACCGGATACTATTCATGTGCTCGAGGAAGCACCCTCAGTCCTGTGTGGAAACTATGCTTTATGCACTCAGTCCTGTGTTGAAATCGTGTTTTGTGTACTCAGTCTCATGTGAAAACCGTACTTTATGCACTCAGTCCTGTGTGCAAATCGTTCTTTACGCTCTCAGTTCTATGTTCGTGCTTTATGCACTTAGTCCTATGTGGAATATGTAGAATAATAGGCACATATGAATCAGTCATGTTGCCTTGTAGTAGTGTTAAATACCCAGATTACATCTGTGCAAGAGGGTAAAAGCCGCATCCTATAATTGATTGTATGATGCACCTTTTAGTTCCAGTTTAACACAATTTCAATTCAGTTGAGTATCAGATATTAGTAAAGGGTCCGATAATGAATTGTCCATATACCGTTTATGATTATAACATGTTTAATATACATTTTAGATTCAGTATCGTATATTCACTAAGTCATTATGACTAGCTTATAGTTTATAGCTATAATTATAACATGTAGGATTGTAGATTAAAGAAGGTAATAAAGGGAATAGTAATACTCGTGAGAATAGGTGACGAGCATCTCATCCATACTTATATGTTAGCAGCTTTATATGCACTAAAATATTGCAGTATTAGTCTTTTGAGTTTAGAGCAATTATAGTTAAAGTTGAGTGTCAAACTCATATGTTATGAATGATGTTAAGTAGTTTTGGGTCAAAACAAGGTGTTTGGGTTAACACCCGTACTTCATGTAATTAATGCTTTCGTGCGTCATTTTTATGAAATTTATGTTCAGTTATGATATTCAATATATATGAAGTATGTTTTCTAGGTATCATGAATTTTTGATAAGTAGAAGTATGAATTCTGGAAAATGAACTTTGGTACATCAGAAAGCTTATACGACGTATAGGATCTATATGGGCGTATAGGGTCTGAAATTAAAAAAAAAATCTTTGGAGTTTCAAGTTGGTATCAGAGCATAGGTTTGAAAGATTTAAGTATCCATCATTAGTGGGGGTACTTAGACTTCAACCATAGCTCGATATTAACCTTAGAACCTATTGTGTTTTATGTTGATATGATTAGTAGCAACGTTATCGCATGAGTATGCAATGAGAATTAGAATGCAAGTAGATATATGTATCGATAGTAAAGAGGAACATACATCAAGATGAATTATGATGCTAGAAATTGTTATGGAAATATTTAGTATAATTATAAATGCCATGACTAGACTAGAGATAGCGATGTGGAGTACCATGATAGTAGTATATGATGCAATATGATAGAAATAGATTTGCATGATTTATGATGAAATAAATAGTATATGTAGTAACGTCGTGATCAGTAGATGTAAGAGTTATATGCTTAGTGTGTGGAGTACTAGTATGAGATGTTAGATGGATCGTTTTAGTTATGACTTGAGATAGATTATGATAGCAATAAAGACATACATATATGATGCAATTATTATGACGCTTGATCAACGTGATAATATTTACATGATATAACATGAACTTATTGAAGTCATAGAATGTTTCGAGAAATTTCTAGAACATGAAGGGTAGATGAGATTAAATGTCGGCAAGATTGAATGATACATTAATTAGTAATAGAATTAGAAAGCATATGATTATGTATCTATGAGTAACATGTATAGATAGAAAATACAATTTTTTATTTATCTTAGTGTTCAGATTTCAGTAAAATAGAATGACAAGATCAGCAAGGAATTCATAATGGCACTTAGAGAATAGACATCATGTGAATAGATAAACAAAAATTGCAGTTATTAGCAACAATGGAAAGTGTGAAAGAAATTATGATGCATTAGTAGGAATAAAGAACATGAATAGAATCATATTGAGATAACAAGTATAGAAAACTTAGGTAAGCCAAGTAGATTAAGTATGTAGGATAAGTATGCATAGTGCAAATGATGGTAATAAAATAATAAAAGATTGATGAATCTCAAAGAAATCGAAATGAAAAATAGCTTAGAAGTGTTTTTATGGTTAAAACAGTGGTAACGGTTAAATGATGCGTATTATTACTAGAAGAGTATGTTATGTACAAAAACGAAGAATATTGTTTTGTCTCAAGCAGAGCATAGTGAGGGGCGATTTAGAATGATATGCAAGATCTTTGTTGTAACATTTTTCAATTCATGAGGTCATTATTTGATTTTTACGTCATTTAATCTTTTTAGATTAAGTAACATACCTTTACGAGCAAGCGTATTAATTTAATCGCGTACATAGATTAACGTACATTTAATTCAAACCGAGACTAGATTATGCCCATTGATTTCAGTTCCAAACACGTCAAGTTTGACTCACGCAAGCTAGCCACTTGTGAATGACTAACCGTAAGAAATTTAAAACGGCTCAGACACTGACCAATAATAAGAAGTGTAGTATACGGGTAACTCAAACGTGTTAGGTTTGAGCACCGAGATCGTTCCGAACGAGGGTTGAATGGAATTTCCAACTCACGTCTCAATAATCGGGATTTGAATAAGATAAGGGGATAAAATGATATTATCTAAACTACGGGATAAGAAAAGCATATGGGAATAAAATCTAAGGGGAAAACCTAAGAACTAAGGCAAACTACATAATCCTACGCTAAAACGCAAATACGGAATTAAACGAAACGCGAATAAAAAGCAATTACGACTATTCTAACTCCTAAAAATAATCTAAAATTACTTTTACTCTAAAAATGATATTAGAAAACTAAATATGAATTAAAACTATTTTTTAGGAATTTTCTTGATTTTATTTTAATTAAAACTAATTATTAACTAATAAAATGAACTAATTATCTAAAAATTATGAAAGAGAGAGGAAAATTATGGAATTACTTTTCAAAATCTAAAATATCAATAAAGACTTTTAAAACTATTTTGTATTTTTAAGATTAATTTCCTATTTTCTATGAATTTAATACTATTTTAATCTAATTTAAATTATGAAAATACCAAATAAAAGGGGAAAAATAAGGAAAATATTTTTATGCTTTTACATTTATCTTAATCTATTAAAATTGAAAATTATTTTTGGAACTTTTTCTCAATTAATTGCAATTAAAGCTAATTAAAAATGATTAAAAACTGTTTTTATTTAAGAAAAATAGTGAACAGTAACTAAAAATTATGAAAATTTCAGGGAAATTCTAAAATCTTATTATAAAGCAGGGAAAAATATAAAAACTTGGGCTTATGTGGCAGAAATAGCAACTGTAGTGAAACTGATCCTAAATAAGCATTATGAAAATAAGCTAAAAAGCACTACAATGAACCAAACTTCTACACAAGCTAAGCTATACTATAACTACTCTAAGGCAACCAATTGAAGCTACTCCTAAGCGCTAAACAAAGGTGATCTATCAATGAATAAGCCAACTGCCTACTTTAAGCAACACAGCTACTAGACCCTCTACTTTAAGCCATAGCAACTGCTTAATCAATAAGCTAATATGAAAACCAAAAGTTGAGATCTCAAGACCACCTGGCAGAGAGTGTATAACCCAAATTTCAGCAAATAAGGACTTATAATGAAGTAGTTATGGATCAAACAAAAACTGGCCAAGTGGGATACAAGGCTGCTGTTGCAAAACAGAAAACTGGTATCTACTTTAAGCTATTCTAAAAGCTAATCAGAGAAGCTTGAGTCAAAAAACAGAAATGGGGTCTTGAAGACCACCTGGAAAACTACAAATGGACCAAAGATCAGACCATAACTAATCAGTAATGAACCCAATGCGATTCTTTATGAGTTGTTAAGAAAACCTGGTTTTGAATTTTGACTTTTAAAATAGATTTGTTACTTTGACTTTGGTGAAATTTGAGATCACATTTAGAACTGAAATAGATGAAATGTGATGAAATGAGACTTCAACAACCTTGTTTAACAAATCCTAAACCCATAAGAGTGATTACAGAAACTGGATTCCAACAGATGTGCACATAAGAACAGATACAAGGCAATGTTGACTTAGAGCACAGATTTCAGCAAACCAAAGATAGATATGACATAAATAACATATAACAAGCTTAAAGCAATTGATCTAACCCATTAATGTATCCTCTAAAACAGTTTATCAAGCAATCCAAACACTAGTTTAAAATATGAATTTGCAAATTAACTCTTAAAACATCATGAAAGCTTACATAACCTGAAATGATTCACTGAGACAATCATCAAACTCAACCATTTAACAACTTTCAACCAGAATTTAACCCAAAACTGTTTGACTTTCAAAATGTTGACCCGTTTGACTTTTCTTGACTTTTACTTAAAAACTGAGATTTAAAGGTGATTAACCAACAATAAGCTCAAGTAAGCTGTAATAAGCTTATTTGAGCTTATCAAAACAGTGAACTAGCTTCTAGAACTAATAACATCAAAATTAAATGACAAAAGATTAAATGATGAAAGATCCTTATATTAATTAAAACTGATTACAATGGTGAAAAGTAAAGTTTTACACTAATTGAAAACAAGTAAATGACAAGAAATTAAGATGGTCAAAACTCCTCTAAAACCTAAGGAATTGGACAACTATAATGTGAGCTCAAAGGTCCTATATATAGCAGATGTTGGAGAGGCCTTGGGATCCTTTCAGAAGATGCTAGAAGGCTAATTTGAGCCACTCAATCAATCCCATGTCACTACAACCAATCAACAAGCTCCAATTGTCCATGTGAGGTGTCGTATCCAATGGGAGTGAGCCTTTTGTCCACGTAGGCCACTCTATCTGACAAGTCAGAGGATGAGGTGGATAAGATAGATTCTAGTACTATGTTCAGTGTTTGGGATTGGTAAAATGGTGGTGTATTGGTGGTAAAAGGTGTGTTTGGGAGGAAGAAAGGGTGAAACCACTGTGGGGCGCGTTTGGTTTTTTATATCATTGTTTAAATTAGTTGACCGGGTATTAGGTGCTTGACCGGGTTTAATAACGGGTAATTGGGTGAGATTCGGGTCTTGGATAGGTTTAGCCGGGTTAGATATGTGTTTGAGAGATTGGGCCAGATAGGAGATTTGGGCCGTGAGTTATATGCTTTGGATTGGACAAATGGATTTGTATAAGTGATTAATGGATTAGTAGTGATTTATAGGACCAATGTTGTAAATGCGATTTTCAAGGGACCAAACATGTAATTCGCCATTCTCTTCAAAGGACTGAATTTGCCAACCTTGAATTGACCGTGGACTGAATTTGCAAGTTTACGAACCTTCAAGGGCCATTTCGACAAATCTTGAAACTTTAGGGGCCGATTCGACATCTCTTCAAACTTTGATCAAATCTTCACAAATCATCCTCGAGATTAGAAATCTTCATAAATGCATAATTCGACCTTCCTCGACAAGCTCTCTTAATCTCTCGTGCTCGGTTTACGTCGATTTGGGTCCTTTTGCGTGTTTTACATATCCATACCGCACAAGCACAAACTCAAGAAAACCACAAATATTAGCAATAAACGACTCTTTCTTGGTTATTTTGGGTCTATTTTGACAATGAAAAGGTATGTGTTTTAGCACATACCACCCATTCTACACTTTTATGCATTTTTTGGTTCCTTACAATCTTGTTTTAAAAGTCATAATTTACTATTTCTAATTTTACATAAACCTTACGCGATTTTAGTCTATGTTTTTAGGTTTTAACTACGTTTAAACCCTCCGATTAACTTACCATTCATCTAAAATACTAAATTAGGTTATGATAACAAGTTTTAACATTTTTGGAATTTTTACAATTTTACGTTACACGATATTACGTTACGCGTCTTAAAACCTCATTTTTAAATTACGGGATCAAATATACACCTTATAACATACTTACTACCAAATTAAATAAAATCCTCCACTCACCCTCCCCTTGAAGTGGCCCCCTTTAGGGTGTACATCCACATTTGTTACTTAAATGTAACAAGTGTCATACACTTGCTTAATACCTCATATATATATCTAGTTAACCAAACACATAGAGCATATCACCACTCTTATTATCACTCAAAATTTCTCTCTCTTGGTCTCCCCTTGCTCTTGTTTCCATGCTTCATCAAGACCAAACACACCCTTGGTGTTTGTTTTTCTATTAAAGATTTGATGCAAGAATGAAGGTCCAAGTGTGCTAGCTTTGATTCTTGATCCTTTTCGTCTTCAAAGGCTTTGATTCAAGAGTGTTTTTAAAGATTTCCAAGGTGTCAAGTGGCTGTGATTTTCAAGGTTTTTTCAAAGTATTTTAGTGGTCAAAGATTGGGTAAAAGAAAAGGTACAAGTATTGTTGGGAATCTAGGTGTAGTGTCATTGGTTCTAAATCTTTCTTGTTCATCGTCGATGGTAAGGATACCAAAACCACATTTTCATTTACTACTGTAATTGCATGTTAAATTTATGTATTTTATATATTTCATAACTATGCTTGGTTATACTTGGTACATATACTAGATCACTAGAAAAACTAATAAGGACTTGTCATGCAAAACTACTTTCTCACCAAGGGTAACTATGAGATTGTTTGAAAATACCAAAAGACTTTAGGCCTCACCTAAAAATATGTGGTTATAGACCAATGTATTATGGTCGTTTTGCCGGGTATTTCATTGAATAACTCATTACGATAATTAAACTAAAAATGTTTTCATGAAACATGTCAAATTCAAAGTAACAAGTTTGTAACCTCATAAAGATATGGCTGCAAATCGGGTTATCCCAATAGATTTTTGGATTATTCTTATATCAAAAATTAAGTTTAAGATATCTAATTTCTGTTCCAATTGTTTAGAAGTCGATTGGGATTGATTTGGTCACTCAAATAATTTATAAGGAAACGGTTGTTGAATCTAAATTTCTTTAGGTATGATTTCAATATGTTTCTATGATTTTTAGTTTTCAAACTATAACGATTTATAACACCAAATTTTATCAGGATTATATTTCTCATGTTTATTAATTACTGTAATTTTGTGGATTTTTTTGTTAGGTCTTAATATGTTTAATAAATGCAAATATTCTGGGTGTTTAATCAGGTCACTTTATGGACAATTTGGGTTAACAAAATATTATACAATACTTACACTAAAAGATAAAATCTATAAAAATTTTGGGAAGTATTAACACATATATGTGTCACTGGTAAAAATTAGGGTTAACAAAATTTTATACAATACTTACGCTAAGAGATAAATCTATAAAATTTATGGAAGTACTTAACACATATATGTGTCACTGGTAAAAATTTGGGTTAACAAAATGTTATGTTATCATTCAATAAAAATGTTTTAAAAACTTTGTGATGTACTTATTATGTATATGTATGTTTGGGACCTCTTTAAAACTCTGATGTCTTATTGCATCGAATGATAAACATTTTAAAACGTCTCATGTAGAATCGTTTTTATAATTTATGACTGTTGTACTATGAGGTAACACTCATTTTGAATTTATTGCTATATCAAAATTGGTGATGTTACATTCGTTATTTCATGATATCATTTAAGGTGTTAAGTTTGACCAATATTTTGTCTTGTAATTTCATGATTTATGAGACTAGGAAAATTGTTTGAAGAATATATTATATGATAAGGTATCGGCCTAAGGTAAGTATCCACTAAGAAGAAAACTTAAAATGAGAATAATGAGAATAACTATAACCGCATATTTGAGATGCGTCGACTTGAATTAGATGCATCTCTATTATTTAGATGCATCACAATAGTTTCGAAAGTGATTTTGAAATGAAAGCGATGTAAAATAGTACTAGCAACAAATTTGACCGTGAGGAATGAAAATACATAAGATTCATCTAACTTGATGAGATGTATCTAATATATGTATATGCATATAATCTTTAGCTAGAAAATATATTATGATGAATCTAAAAGATTAGGGATACATAATTCAAACTGATGTATCTCTAATGTGTAGTAATAGTTATTTTTCATCCTTCTTATTTTAAGGATTCTTCTCATTTGATCCTTAATCATTTAGCCTATACATGTTTCAGATGCATCATAATTGCTTATTATTTTTTCATATACATTGTTCTTATTATCTCTCACAATTGTACCTATCGTTTTCTCTATCAAATGGTTCATATAATGCAATGAAAATCTTTATATGATAAAAGAATTATATCATTCGGAAATATTTTGTTAAAACAATCATATAGAAAAAAATGGTCCAATCAGTTGCTTTATTTTGACACATGAAAAATCAAGCATTTTATTAGCTAATTAAAAGTCAAAATTAAACAAATTAGTCAAACTTTGATAAATTTAATGAAAAATTTAGAGGAGAAAAGAACATAAAAATATAAGTGTCAAATTTGCCAAAATAAAACTTAAAATAATAAAGGGTAATTAATAAAACTCAAAGGGTTTAGTTTTAAATAAATAATATTAAATTAAATGTAAACTTATAAGTTTTCTTATTTTTAATAACTTTCAAAAATAAACATATACTAATGTATACCCTCTAAACTTTACATTTTAATAATATAACCTATATGTTGTATTTGCACGAGTTATTGTGTAATGTAAATAAATACACGAGGTTATACATATCTGAAGAACTAATGTTATTTCTCTTTAAGGATATCCGAAAAATATTTTTTACTAGTCTGCGTTGAAGTAAGGACTCATATTATTCCTTTTTATAAGTTTAACCCATGCGTATAATCGAACATTAAATACGGCTAAATTATTAACAACGGAAATATAAATATTAAATTGTAAGTAAGGGTTCTTGTGATATGAAAATATATACGTGATTGTACTTACGACTCATATAGTTCCTACTTAAAGTTTATATAAGGATATTCGAAAACAGTTTTAAAAAACTTTATTTTTAAATTCATTAACGGTTATTATGTGATATTAAACTCGCATATTGTGTACAACGTGATATTAATAGTTAAATTAATTAAACGACACCCATGTCAGTTAAAGAGAGTTAAACTTTTTTATTGAATAAAAATCTTTACAAAATATTAATCGATATTAATACATAATGAAAAAGTTTGTGTAAAAACTCGTGAATAATTATTGGTTGTACTTATACAACAATTACAAAACATTAAACATGGACAAATTCTTATATGTCCGTATATTAAACTAAAATTTTAAAATAAATTTGATTCATGTAAACTCGCGTACGAGACTTATAACCACTTCTTAAGCTATATTTGAAAATAAAGATCAATAATTGAACCATGTTCAATCCATGAAGCAACGCATATGGTAATGAGGATGGTGATATGGGTGTTTGTAGTCCTGAAGAATCATGCCTTGAACATTAGAAAATTCTCTAACATGACAAGGAATGGTTATTGGACCACGATAATGGAAACCGAACTTCTCTTCAGCTTCCTTCAGGAGGTTCATGAACAATGGATGGTTCATGTACAAAACCGGTATTATAAACCTTTTCCGCTCTTTGTCTTCATGTCCCACAATCACTACCACGTACCCTTTCGGTATGTTCATTTTAGAATCATCATTCGTCGTCACTTGGTAATGACGACGACAGAAGGTAAAAAAATGTTTTCCAAAACCCATGATGGATCAAGGTTTAGAAAAAGATAAAAAGAGTTTGTTAAAGATGTTGGGATGTTGCTCATCAAATCATATGCTTATGTAGCAAACTTGTTTTTGTTTTGTGCTAATGAGAAGTTGAGAATGAACAAATGCAAATAAGTATATATAATGCATTAGGAGGCTAAGGGTAAGAATATAATTTTGAAGTGGCTTGGAGATAGTATGACTGTATGACTTAAACACACGTGAAGGAAAACCTTGGGTTTTAAACTTTTAATGGGTGGGTAATTTGGTACAGTTTTGTTATAAACAAGATTATGATGTTCTAAAGTCAAAATGATATGTTTGACTGATTAACAATTTACTTAATCTATCATACAGGAATATTTCCAAATGCAACAAAAAAGGTGCCTGCTTTTTAGACTTAGTGAAAGGATAGCTATTCAAACTAATGCATGCCAAGTAGTACTTAAGTAACGTATACAAATGGTCTTTTGTGTTATGCTTGAAAAGAATTGGGTCGGGGTCGACTACCACAAACTTAGAGCACCCGCAATGGAGGATATTTTTCTTGGCTTCGAGTCGCTTGTGGTCATCATGGGAAGTAGTGACCACTGCACATGTGCATGTGCATGGTAGCTAGTGATCACGGAGGTCGTGAACTTGTAATGGTGAGGCCGAACAGAAACAAAGTAGTTATATTATTCTTCTTTGTTTGATATTATTATAAAAATCGTGGTAAGTTGTACAATCATACAACTAAAACTATAAAATACTAATACATTTGAATACAATCATAACTTTTATTTAAACAATACAATTATAGAACTAAAATAAATAAATACTAATACATTTCGAACTTGGCATGGCCATCACCCAAAAACATATTAGTATACTCAAGTATATCGAAACTGGCATTGCCATCACCCGTGTATACTCTCGAAATTAAATCATCCAAAAATTCTTCTACATCTAACTCTTCAACATCAAATGGTTCAAATTCACCTTCATCTAATTCGGTAGCCGGAGGTGATATCCCCATGTCTTCTTCTTCTTGTGCTATAGTTTCTTCAACTTCTTCAATCGAACCTTCCAACGATGTTTGATGTTGTACCCTATCTACTCCGTCCATATAATCTTTCAAACATACACATACTTCCACGGATTCGGGGCTAAGTTTTGTCCTTCTATCCGATATAATTCGACCACTATGAGAAAAGGCCGATTCGGAAGCTACCGTCGAGCTTGGACCGCTAATAAGTCACGAGCCATAGCGGCTATAAATTGGAAGTGGATTTCCTTTCTTTCCACCAAGCCAAAATGTCAAAGTTTGCAAACTCATCGGGACTTAAAGTTGTTAAAAGTTTGTAGCCATATATTGTCCCAACTCGCTTGTCGGGGCCGATGATCGTTGACGCTTTGTAGCGTCTTCACGTAAAGTATTATAAAGGTTTATGTTAATGTCCTTGTCATTCGGGACGAACCGCCCGCATTGGGTCGAGAATTGGGTTTGGTTGTTGACCATATTTTGTTGCATAAATTTCAAACAATTTTTAAAATAATCATTAAATTTAAAAACTTGAGATTCTATATAGTTGAGATCTTCACGTCCAACCCAAAAGATAATTCTAAATTTTCCATTATTCTTCTTATTAAAAATTCTACGCCTCAACATTTAAACATGGATTAAGTGCGGTGAACAAGTATAAACCAAAGGTAAACTAGCAAAATATTTTATAAATCTCTTTTTTATAACTTTAACCATTTTTCTAAACATTTGAGTAGGTGAGTCTTTTAATTCGTCTAATTTTTCCGTCATAGCATAAACTTGATTTAAAACTAATGGGCTAGTTGGGTAATAAACACCCGATACTATAGTTGTTGCCTCTTTAAAGAACTTGTAAAAAATTAGTTAAATCATTTAGTCGATCCCAATCTTGCTCATCTATCAAGTAGAACGGTTTTATCAACAAGTAATTCATTAAAAGCATCTAAAGTAGAACGTTGTCGTAATATATTTTCAAACATAACATAAGTAGAATTCCACCTAGTAGGTGTATCTAATTTCGGTCCTAGCCATGGTTCACCACATTGTTTACAAAACGTTTATAGTTAATTTGTCGTTCATTACACGGCGATATATATTTGTTAATATACCCTAAATACCAAGCGTAATCTCTCACATATTTTTAATGCCGCTTGAACGGATAAATTTATAACATGAGCAACACAACGGAATGAAAAAGCACCATCTAAAATGGGTTTTATACGTAATTTTAACAATTCCATAGCTTTAGTATTATTAGATGCATTATCTAGTGAAATCGTAAAACTTTATCATCTAAATTATATTCAATTAAAGTGTCATGTAAAATTTTTATTAAATTAGATCCCGTATGTGGATAACCAAATAGTTTAAAAGCAATTGTCCGTTTCATTAATAACCAAGATTCGGGATTAAACCAATGAGCCGTAGCGGCGAGATAAGAATTTGCCGAACCATGTGGTGCGGTCCAAACATCCGTAGTTATAGAAACACCATATTTATAATCATGAAAACCATTAATAATATCATTTTAGCCGTTTCCCATAATTTAAAAGCATCACTTCTAAGTTTAGTCGACTTACTTGTTTATACCGCCGTGTAGCCTCTTTTTGATGATGGCCGTAAGCTTGGCGTTGTCGAAGAGGTTGAATGGATAAGTATATTGAATGACCCACCCCAAAAATCTCTTTGAAGCGCATCATTATCATATACACAAATTTGACCATCCTCACCAATAGTACCGTCGGCATTTTGAGGTACCGGAACATTGGCTATATGAGCCTTTAGTGTAGTGTTAGCCGGAAGCATAAAAGCTCAAACATTTTTTGCAACGCGCTTTTTCCGTCCCATCCTTCATAACACACAAATCCATATGATTAAAACCTCGGGATTTAAATGCGGTTGGTTTAACATGATGAACATCATCTTGTGTGTAATGTTTTCGTGACGGGAAGACTCAGCGGAGGAGGATTAGTGGAAGCTTGTTGTGATTGTGTGTTTTCCATTATAAAGAAATTAGAGATAATAGAGATTAAAGAGATTTGATGTGTTTTAAGCCTCAACCCAAAACACATATTTATACTACAAGTTCTAGCTTCAAAGTATTCAAAAATCAAAAAAGACAAGAAAAAGCGGTCAAAAAAAATATCACAAGGCTCTTGTGCTCTGATTACCATTTTGAGCCGATCGGTTTTAAAGCCGTGAAAACCGGCGAAACCGGTCAAAACCGGTTAAAACCGGTTTTAAACCGGTTTGACCGGTTTGACCGGTTTCGCCGATATTCAAATCAACGGATACTTTGACTTTCGTTGACCGGTTTTAAGCCGGTTTAACCGGTTTAAACCGGTTTTAGCCGTATTCAAATCCAACGGCTAGTTTGACTTCGTTGACGGTTTTAAACCGGTTTAACCGGTTTAAACCGGTTTTAGCGGTTTCGACAAAAAAAAAAAAAAAAAATCGGTTTAACGTTTTTCAAAAACCGTTTTACCAGTTTTAGAACCGGTAAAAACCGGTCCGCTGGAAAAACTTAAACCGGTACAACGGTTGGTTGTCTAAAACCGGTTTCGGTTTTAAAACGGTTTTGTTGAAAACCGGTTCGGTTTGTCGTCCGGTTTTTTTGAAAACCGGTTTTTAGTTGCACCTCTAATGGTCGCAGGGATCAATGCGGATATGTGAAAATAAATAGTGACTTTTCCATTAAATCTATCTATCTAAACTAATATACCACATTTTTTCCACCATCAAATAAGTTTTTCCCTAATATAACATAAGACTCACAGTTCTCAAAGAAATTTATGCGATTTAAAATATGTATAGAAAATCGTTAACACATTTGACCTTGCATGTTATTAGCCCAATAAGCTATAAGAAGTCTGAATGAATTTAAGGTAATAATAACGTTTAACGAGAATTTTTATTTTGCGTGCTTCAAAAGTTCTAACCCACTCATTAAACTTTTTTATATGTCAAACCCAATGGCGGATTTAGGAATCCGAAATAGGGTATGCACAATTTTTTACCAGGGTCATTGATAAATACGATTTTCTCGGGTCGGTTTTTTTTCGTGTTTAGGTTTTTTGGGATTTGGGTTTGGCGTGGTTGTTTCACTTTTTGAATCCTATATATTAAAGTTGATCTACTTTGTCGGGTCGGATTATTCTAATTGAGTTGGCTAGTTGGATTATGGCATTTTAACTAAAATCAATAATAACAAAAGTAAGGCTCATCTCATTATGTAATAACATATATTGTCACATTCTAAAGTTTTTATAACTATAACACTCACACATAATATTTATCAACAACTAAATGTATGAAAAAGTAAATTGTAAGAACTAATAGTTACTAAACTAGAAGAATACCAGCGTAATCTGCGGCGAGTCTCGATGATTATTTATGTGAACAAATGTTTTGAGGTGATGTGATGAGATGGTGGTGGCAGTGGCGATAAGTATAGTTATATGTGTTTCTTCTACGTTTAGTGAATTCGTTTCACAACACGAATGTATATGTTAGTTGTAAGTGTTTGTTTGGGTTCTGTAACTTTCACGCGACATCATTATTCGCGTATAAAAATACCTCGCAATCTCTTACGCATCAAACACTCCAAAAGTATATGATTTTGACGAATCAAGATTACATATATTGATTGGAATAAATGAAATAAAGGTTAAAGTTGTAAAATTTGAATTAAAATAAAATAAACCCACTAAAATATAAAACCTAAAACTCATAAAATATATTAAAATAGATGTTGAATTAAAGAGCGTAAATTTTTAGAAAATATGGTGAAATTAGATTATAATATAAATAAGTAGATAAAAGATATTTTAATTTGAAAATAAAGATGAATTTTAGTTGAGAAGTGACATGTCGTTTTATAATTGAGACTCATTATCTTAATTTTTGTGGTTAGGAGTTAGGCTTGGAGTTTGTTAGAAGTTAGAACTTGAGTTTGTTAAGAAGTGACACGTGTAATCTCATGATTGGAGCTCCTTATCTTAATTTTTGTTAGAAAACTCTTTCCATAATAAGCAAGTAAAAAGTCTGAATTTTTAAGCCTTCAATTTTAGAAGGCCTAAATGCGTTATAAAGTAGTATAGATATTTACAAAATCTTAAAACAACAAAATTTTATACTTATTGACATATCTATACTTACATACTACTTATATAAAGCGTTTAAGTTGTGAATCCACAAAAATTAAGATAAGGAGACTTGATCGTTGGTGACATTATGTCACTTCTCTAACTAAAAAATAACAAAAGGAGGAGCTATAACAAACTAAAATAAAGAAATTAATAATAGGAGTGACACGTATGCCTTAACTAATTAATCACATTTATTTTAAATTTAAATATCTTTTAATTCGTTTAATTTTTATAATCTAATTTCATCATATTTTTAAAATTTTGTGCTCTTTAATTCAACATCCATTTTGATATATTTTATGAATTTTAGTTTTGCATTTTTAGTAGATTTATTTTATTTTAATTCAAAATTTTATAACTTTAACCTTTATTTCAATCAATACAAACTTTATTTATCAAAATCATTTACTTTTGGTAAAGTGTTTGACGGGAAAGAGATTGTGAAAGTCTTTTTATATGCGGGAATAATGATGTTACGGGAAAGATACGAAAAACCGAAACAAACAATACAAATGTGTTTAAACTGATAAGAAAAATTATGAGTGCACTCAAAAATTTCCTTTTAATCAGAGGGTGTGCACTCATAATTTTTTAGTGTATTTTGTTATTACTTTGAAGAAAAAAAAGATTTTTTTACATTACAAGAAATTTATGCATACCCTACGTACAAGCTAAATCCGCCCCTGGTCAAACCTATCTATAAAGAATACTTAAATGTTTTGACATATTTACATCGTAAAGTTTTCATTAATTAACATAAGATTACATCAAATGCTCTAAATATGTAGAGGTCAACCCAAATTAAATGGAAATGTTGTCAATTACCTAATACACAGTTGACAAGGGTGGAGGTACATGAGGACTGGAAGGTTCCACCTGGCTGGCTAAATAATATATTTTTTTATTTCATATTAACAAAAAAAAAAAAAAAAAAAAAAAAAAATCTCGGCCTCCCATCTAATTTTTTGAAAACATTTTGTTTAAGCCTTCTCACAAAATTTTGTAGCTCATATTACTGCGTTGATGAGTCTTTCTATTGATTGTTAAATTATACATATATACATTTGGTGGAGTGGACGTCATCGTATTTGAAAAATTCAGAAAAGACAGTTGCTAATAAATACAACAACGAGATAGCACAAAAAAGACTTAGGTAGTGTTTGATAATGACTTAAAGAGTCTTGGTGTAAAATAACTAAGTTAATTAAGTCACTAATTGAGTGTTTGTTTGGTGCTTAATTTAAATGGATGACTTCATAGAAAAAGCGTGAAAGTGAGGGTCTATATTAAGTCATCACTTTTATCATCTTTTACGTATTCTGCCCTTCCACTTCTTAACATCTAATTAACACTTATTTCAAATAAAGGGTATATGATAATTTTTAATTGAATACTTTATTCGTAGACAAAAACAAACAACCATTTATTTATCTACAAACAGACAACATATATCCGAACAGACAATTTAATTTAGCGTGACTTAATATAAAAACTAAACAAACAAGATCTTAATGTAGTTAGTTAAGGTTTGATACCAACGAAGCTGAACGTCTTGAGTTTGAAACAACCTGATTGCAAACTGTTCTTTTTATTTAAAAGAATTTAGAAAGACTGTTTTTTAAATTAAAGAAAAGACAAAATATATCACTAATCAATTTGTAGCCAAATGGTTAAAGTTGATGGCCCATAATCCAATATGCTTGAGGTTCCGATTTCCAATTTTTTTCTAAAGCAAAATAACTCTTTTGTTATATATTGGATTTATTAACGAGAAAATTACCAAACTAAACAAAAAAAACACCATTGATTCAAGATTTGGTCTCTTTTTGTTTCTTTCTCTCATTTTGATCATGCTTTCCACCAATTTTAATGACGTGTGTAGTGCTCATTCTTCGAATTAACCTTTATAATAGGCCAAAAAGTACAAGTCGAGACGCGTGTCACTAAATGAGTGAAATCGGCGGTTGAGCATAACCAAAATGAGAAAATGATGCAAAGCGTGATCAAGTCTTGGACTATGAGTGTTTTACTTTTAACAGTTTGATAATTTCCTCTTCATAAAATCCATTCCAACCCAAACAATTAGCCCATTTATGTGTTTTCAAAAATTTAGATTAAAACTGTAACCAATTTTAAACCTTCCTTAACAAAATATGAAAAAACCAATTTTTACTAAAATACCCATTTCCTGAATTATTTAATTCTTTTAAAAATATTGCTACTATTTTCACATATGTATTTTTGAAATATTTTGTATATTTTCCGTAAGCTCTTGATTATAGAACCCGAGAAAGATATGAGAAAAGTAGTTAGCAACATGCGTGAGTACTAGAAAAAGAAAAGGCTACATAAACCCGCAATGAAGTGCGGCTAACCACCATACTCGCATTACTACTCTCTATGTTGCAACACTGTGTACAATAGGTTTTTGTATTTGTGTTGTTTGAAAATGTCACGTTAGAAATATTTCAAAATGACTTTGGTCAATTAGCAATAAAAAAAAAAAATAGGGAACATTAAATATACATTGACATAATTTCGGCAGCCATTTGATACTTTCAAAAACCCGTGAAATTATATTGAGTTGTTTCGTCAGCATGGTAACTAGATATTTTTTTTATTAAATTTTTTTGCGATGGACATATTCCGACTTTTCTTAGGTTATTTGAGAAGACATGATGGTAACGCATGTTTTTATTTTTACTAAACTAGATTGGTTGGGTGCATGTCTTATTTTGAATAAAAAAAATAAAAAAATAAAAAATAAAATAAAATTGGATTGGGAATAAGTTGAAACAAAAATGATTGTGAAGTTCTAAAATCATGTTAAAAATATTACTAACAAGAAGATGATGACAAGTGAAAATTTTAAAAGTGTAGATTTGGAGAGAAATCATGAGTGATGTGTCAATTATTAATGGATCGTGCGTGTATTTAAGCATATATGTTAGGTCTCCATATCATTCTTATAAGTTGAAATTACATATTTCTCACAGACGATTATAGCTTTTAAGATCACTACATCGGTATCCCAAACAACTACGCTTATAGCCGTATTGATTATTTTTTTTTGTGGTGAAATTGTATTAAAAGGCGCTAGTAAGGCACTAGAAGTTTGAAGAAATCAAGTACAAATCTAGAAATCAAAAATTACACAATCTAGAAACTACTCGAGAACTTTAACGCAAGGATGCAAAAAGATAAAAACTCTTGCACTTCGACAAGAACGGGACAGAGAAAATCCCCACCCACGAAAGCCGAGCCACGGTTTCACTCGGGGTGTTTTTATCTTGACCCAAACAAGCCTCGAGGAAAAAATAAAATCATAAACATTTGAACTCCTTGAGAAGACCGAAGCGCCAACAAGAAGAGCGATAATCATTAACTCGATCCCATACCGAAACCATCAAAGGAGATTTAAACCAATCAACCCAACTACAAGACATCGACCTCTATGATGAATCCAAGAGAAGGTGGAAGAACGAATATTATATAAATGTCACTTCTCTAATAGAATGTTGGCAAAAAAATACTCATTCGATACCTCCAAAGCCACCGGAAAGATGAGGCAAATATAACGGATAAACAATGAGACTTCTCTTTGGGCGCTTGCCAAGAACCAAACCAATTCTTCAAATGCTCATACAGTAAAGAAGAAATGAGATGTCACACGGAATCACGAACAATATTCCAAATATCCTTAGCAATAACACAATCGAAGAAATGTGATTTAAGGATTCCGCATTACCATTACAAGAAGGACACGAGTTGTCGATATATTAATGCCACGAGGCGAAGATTAAATCGTGAGGAAGATATTTACCTTTCGAGGAAGACTTTTATCCCACCGAGTTGGATAATCCAATGAGGGCAAAGATGCGAGTCAATGTGTTTCCGAGTGATGCTAACCGAAAAGACACCATCGTTAGCTATAGTCCATATGCTAGCATCTGAGTCAGAAGATAACTCAATATGATCAATCTCGTTGATAAGGTCGTTGAGATATGCGGAAGAATTGCGAGCCCCCAAAATAGGACGAGACCAGTTTCAAGTCCAATGGTTATTTATAAAGCGATTAGATATGAGACAATCTTTGTTCAAATCGAGACGGAAAAGTCTATTATAACGAAGATATAAAGGAGTATTACCAATCCATAGGTCTTTCCAAAATCGGATCGAGTTACCACAGCCAACTCGAAATCGAATTGAGTCACTAGGAAGAATATCATTCGGTGAAGATAATTAGAAGATCCCGCAATCTTAGACCAAATACCATTCGATGAGTAATCGTTGCGACCAAAACCGCCTTCTTGACCATGAAAAGCTTTAACAACTTTAACCCAATCTTTATGATTAGTATTCGGTCTCCATCGCCATTTACGAAGAAGAGCTAAATTAAAGATTTGGACTCCCAATGCCGAGACCTCCTTTGTCAAGAGAGGTTAGGACGATTAGCCATTTAACCCAAGCTATTTTCACGGTATCGTGAGTGCCTCCCCAAAAGAAAGAAGCCGTTTTTCCAACAGTTTTAAGGCGAATCTGGGGCTCTAAAGATTGAGAAAAGTAAATCCCAAGACTCCCAAGCGGATTTGATTAAAGTAAGGCGTCCTCCAATAGAAAGAAGATTGGTTTTCCAGTTGGACATACGAGCATCAAATCGATCAAGAATAATCTTCCAATTGCTCGAAAGATTCATGTTAGCACCGATAGGTAAACCAAGGTAATTAAAAGGAAAAGAGCCAGGGGTACATCCAGTATTGTTAGCCATTATACTCACCTCAGTATCAGGAACACCTACCCCATAAATATTAGATTTGTGGATGTTAATTTTGAGGCCCGAAGCAAGATAGAAAACTTGAAGAACACGAATAATATTATCCATGTCAAGAGAGCTCCATTCTGTAGTAATAACGACATCATCAGCGTAAAAAATATGAGATAAGGTAATATTCGAGGAACCGATTTTGATACCACGTATTAATCCAGATTGAGTCGCATATTATTTGATACCACGTATTAATCCGTATTGATTATTTGATCGTCTTTGATTGATAAATCATTCTACTAAAAAATTGATTATTGTCATAGTAATATTTGACAAACTAACTTTCATAACGTTTGCAAAAAATTTAAAATTACTACTTTAAGTCAGCACATCATCATATATTGTTAAGTGACATGATCATATTAACCTTTTTTTTATTCTTAGTTTTCTTTATTATGATTCCAAACAAGTATGGTTTTTGATACTCTTAAGCTAATAACCCGAAATTTTAGAGATTATTAATTGATGGATCTACAACTTGATGATGTGATTCAAATACGGAACTTGGATGAATTTATTGGGAGGACCGAGTGATTTATTAGTTAATTTGCGAGGCTTAAAGTTGTATTTTGTAGCAAATATTTGTTCATTAATGAACATGTTTCTTCTTCGGATTATTTTCTAGCTGTCATTGGTACATGGACTCCTACAAAACTCCTAGTCATTTACGTATACGCTCTCACGAGTTAACGAAAAGAGATATCTATGGGATTATTTATGCTCCTGGTCGATAGGTGGGATGGGAAGCTGTGATTTTGGGTGATTTTAACGAAGTTCGACGAATCATGAAAGGTTTGGTTCCTCATTTAATATCCAAGCTAACGCATTTAATAATTTCATATCTATGGCTGGCCTAATAGATCTTCCTTTGGGAGGTTACTCGTACACATGGGCTCATAAGTCGGCATCCAAGATGAGTAAGCTTGATCGTTTTCTTATTTACGAAGGTCTATTGGTTTTGTTTCCCTCGATTAGCAGTTTTATATGCGGATAGACATCTTTTTACCACCGTCCAATCATCATATACGGATCAAATATGGTTTATGGCGTGCTCCTTTTCGCTTGTTCCATTCTTGGCTCAAAATGGATGGCTTTGATAAATTTGTGGAAGACAAATGGCGTTCTATGGATATCGAGATTTGAATGGTTTAATTAGCATGAACAAGAAACTTCAATTTCTTAAAATGCAATTAAGTTTTGGGTCAAAGATAGAAGATTAATGAAACAAAACATCCATCCGATGTAAGCTAGTAGAGGTGGACAAAACAATAGATCAAGGAGGAGGAAATGAAGAAGTTCTTAATCACCGAGCCTCGCTAATGAAAGACCTAATGATATAAATTCCATTGATGTCTTGGACTTATCTCAAAAGCTAAAGTTCTTTGGTCCATTGAAGGCGATGAAAATTCAAAATATTTTCATGGGATTCTAAATAGTAAAGATCCCAACTTGCTATTTGTGGGATTCTTCTTGAGGAGATTGGATTGTTGATTCGAAAAGGGTCAATCGAATTCTACAATCACTTTGTTAATCAATTTTGAAACCTATCTCTCATCGAGTTAACATGGAATTCCAGTTCCCTAAACGGTTAAATTTTGAACAGGTTCAAGATTTAGATCGTCCTATATCATATGATGAGATCAAAAAGGCTGTTCGGCAGGTGAAACTTTGGTATAGCGTGTGCATAAATTCAGGTTTGAATCCTCAAAATTTGTATACCTAAGTTGGGTAAGTTATCAATGTTTAGGGGTGTTCAAAATTCGGGTAATATCCACATAAATTGAAAACTGAAACGGAACCGAACCGAAAAAAACGAATCGATTTGTCAAAATCGAACTAAACCAAATTAATGCCTAAACTTGATTTTTTTTTGTTGCTAAAAATCTATGTATATAAATAAATAATTAATTAATACTAAGTGCGGGTTATTCGGTTCGGTTTAATCAAATTTAAATTCGGTTCAGTTTCCAGTTTTATCCAAAAAAACTGAACTAACCGAACTGAATAAAATGAACAACCCGATAACAAAACCAGTGAACACCCCTACTAACGTTGTTGATTTAAGCTATAAACCCAGTCGAGATAACAATGTGTAAAGGACTAATTAAGCCCGACCCAATGTAGTTTGAGCATCATTAAAGCTCGGCCCAAGAATTGCTAATAGTTTATTATTTTTTGATAAATGGCTAATTGATATGTAGCTTTTTCTTTTTTTTTTTAGAACGACAAGTTTAACTGTTTCAGACGATTTACATCACATATCAATCTTACATGTTCTAAAGAGGACTTGAACCCATACCCATTTAGTTGAGGAGCTTCTCACCCAACACGAGACCCAATATGTTTACCCAACCATTTGATATTATGTAGTTGTTATTAAATTGAAATTCTCATTTTGAAGATAAACATCCAAAGACCTTTTGCAAAACAATTGCATAGACATCCAAAAGCAAGACTTTCAACATTACATTGTAATTAGATGATCAAACATGAAACGACCGTGAATTCTTATTGAAACACACGACATAAAACCAAGCGGAATTGTCATTCGTTTAGGCTTTAACTGTGAAAACCAAGCCCAATATCATGACTGGCACCAGAAACTGAAATATCTTGAGGAATTTTTGTTGACTCATTTGTGAAGTGTAAATTGTGTTAGCAGCAGACATAACGACCGAATGTTTTGCTGGAACGGTTGATTGGTCTACCTCACCAATATAATATTTGGGCATCAATTCTTTAGCTTCGTCACTATGCCCAGCGTTTTCAAAATCAAATTTTCCGTCTTTGCCTATATTAATAATCTCCCAAAAAGGCACAAACATTAGCTTAAAGTACTCATTTTTGTTCACTTCTAGGTAAAAGTGATGGAGTATACGTACCTGTTGATGCTAATATAACTTCACTACCTCCAGGGTGATCCTCCATAAAGGGTGTTACATCATAAACCTGGTATATTTATGTTCATTATCAAATAATTGAGCATAATTACATAAGTTGTTGAAAAATTAATCAAATAAGGATAAATCAGACCTTTCCGTAGATGATAACCCAACAGTCCTTGGTTTTGTTGTGCTTAGCGACATCATTAAACACGAAAGTCTTATGATTTTGCGCCATTGTTTCTGATGCCAAGTAAAGATAGTCAGATTAATAATTCCATAATATGTATTGTGTATGACACAATTCTGGATTTTTGATTATTGTATCTAATTAAGAAATCCTTTTTTCTTGCATGTATGTGATAATATGTTAAGTTGCATATAATGCAAGAAAACCTACTTGTCTTGCATACGATGACGAGTATACTACAATATAGTATCGATCTTACCAGACAGAAGAGAAGAAGGCTTTTACATCACGAGAAAACTCAGTATAGCGAAGTAGGTACATAGCAATGAGAGGAGGTTGGGTATTTATACGTGAAGAGCTTAAAGCAAGCCCAAATTGACACAATGGTGACCCCTTATTACCATTGTAATTATAGATTAACCAAGTAATATAAGAAAAATATTTAGAATAACCCGTTTAGTCGTTTTGCATAGCTAATATACAACAACAACAATACTCAATATCGATAGAGGCGGGTCAGATGTAAGATATAAACTTTCCACATATAGTTTATTTACTTGAAACAAAAACAATTATTTCGTAAAACACAATTATTTCTTTGTTATGATTCCAAACAAGTATGGTTTTTGATACTCTTAAGCTAATAACCCGAAATTTTAGAGATTATTAATTGATGGATCTACAACTTGATGATGTGATTCAAAGACGGAACTTGGATGAATTTATTGGGAGGACCGAGTGATTTATTAGTTAATTTGCGAGGCTTAAAGTTGTATTTTTGTAGCAAATATTTGTTCATTAATGAACATGTTTCTTCTTCGGATTATTTTCTAGCTGTCATTGGTACATGGACTCCTACAAAACTCCTAGTCATTTCTGTGTACGCTCCTCACGAGTTAACAGAAAAGAGATATCTATGGGATTATTTATGCTCTCGGTCGATAGGTGGGATGGGAAACTGTGATTTTGGGTGATTTTAACGAAGTTCGAGGCGAATCATGAAAGGTTTGGTTCCTCATTTAATATCCAAGGCGCTAACGCATTTAATAATTTCATATCTATGGCTGGCCTAATAGATCTTCCTTTGGGAGGTTACTCGTACACATGGGCTCATAAGTCGGCATCCAAGATGAGTAAGCTTGATCGTTTTCTTATTTCTGAAGGTCTATTGGTTTTGTTTCCCTCAATTACAGTTTTATGTCGGATAGACATCTTTTTACCGCCGTCAATCATCATATACGAATCAAATATGGATTATGGCGTGCTCCTTTTCGCTTGTTCCATTCTTGGCTCAAAATGGATGGCTTTGATAAATTTGTGGAAGACAAATGGCGTTCTATGGATATACCGATTTGAATGGTTTAATTCGCATGAACAAGAAACTTCAATTTCTTAAAAATGCAATTAAGTTTTGGGTCAAAGATAGAAGATTAATTATTTCTGAAGGTCTATTGGTTTTGTTCCCTCAATTAACAGTTTTATGTCTGGATAGACATCTTTTTTACCACCGTCCAATCATCATGTACGAATCAAATATGGATTATGGCCGTGCTCCTTTTCGCTTGTTCCATTCTTGGCTCAAAATGGATGGCTTTGATAAATTTGTGGAAGACAAATGGCGTTCTATGGATATACCAGATTTGAATGGTTTAATTCGCATGAACAAGAAACTTCAATTTCTTAAAAATGCAATTAAGTTTTGGGTCAAAGATAGAAGATTAATGAAACAAAAACATCCATCCAGTGTAAGCTAGTAGAGGTGGATAAAACAATAGATCAAGGAGGAGGAAATGAAGAAGTTCTTAATCACCGAGCCTCGCTAATGAAAGACCTAATGATATAAATTCCATTGATGTCTTGGACTTATCTTAAAAAGCTAAAGTTCTTTGGCCCATTGAAGGCGATGAAAATTCAAAATATTTTCATGGGATTCTAAATAGTAAAAGATCCCAACTTGCTATTTGTGGGATTCTTCTTGAGGGAGATTGGATTGTTGATTCGAAAAGGGTCAAATCAGAATTCTACAATCACTTTGTTAATCAATTTTTGAAACCTATCTCTCCTCGAGTTAACATGGAATTCCAGTTCCTAAGCGGTTAAATTTTGAACAGGTTGGATTTAGATCGTCTGTATCATATGATGAGATCAAAAGGCTGTTCGGCGGTGAAACTTTGGTATAGCGTGTGCATAAATTCAGGTTTGAATCCTCAAAATTTGTATACCTAAGTTTGGTAAGTTACCAATGTTTAGGGTGTTCAAAATTCGGGTAATATCCACATAAATTGAAAAGCGAAAGCGGAACCGAACCGAAAAAAGCGAATCGATTTGTCAAAATCGAACTAAACCAAATTAATGCCTAAACTTGATTTTTTTTGTTGCTAAAATCTATGTATATAAATAAATAATTAATTAAAACTAAGTGCGGGTTATTCGGTTCGGTTTAATCAAATTTAAATTGGTTCGGTTTCGGTTTTATCCAAAAACCGAACTAACCGAACTGAATAAAATGAACAACCCGATAACAAAACCAGTGAACACCCCTACTAACGTTGTTGATTTAAGCTATAAACCCAGTCGAGATAACAATGTGTAAGGACTAATTAAGCCCGACCCAATGTAGTTTGAGCATCATTAAAGCTCGGCCCAAGAATTGCTAATAGTTTATTATTTTTTGATGAATGGCTAATTGATATGTAGCCATTTTTTTTTTCAGAACGGCAATTTTAATTATTTCACACAATTTACATCACATATCAATCTTACATGTTCTAAGGAGGGCTTGAACCCATACCCATTTAGTTGAGGAGCTTCTCACCCAACACGAGACCCAATATGTTTACCCAACCATTTGATATTATGTAGTTGTTATTAAAATTGAAATTCTCATTTTGAAGATAAACATCCAAAGACCTTTTGCAAAACAATTACATAGACATCCAAAAGCAAGACTTTCAACATTACATCGTAATTAGATGATCAAACATGAAACGACCAAGAATTCTTATTGAAAACACGACATAAAACCAAGCGGAATTGTCATTCGTTTAGGCTTTAACTGTGAAAACCAAGCCCAATATCATGACTGGCACCAGAAACTGAAATATCTTGAGGAATTTTTGTTGACTCATTTGTGAAGTGTAAATCGTGTTAGCAGCAGACATAACGACCGAATGTTTTGCTGGAACGGTTGATTGGTCTACCTCACCAATATAATATTTGGGCATCAATTCTCTAGCTTCGTCACTGTGCCCAGCGTTTTCAAAATCAAATGTCCCGTCTTTGCCTATAATAATCTCCCAAAGGCACAAACGTTAGCTTAAAGTACTCATTTTTGTTCACTTCTACGTAAAAGTGATACGTACCTGTTGATGCTAATATAACTTCACTACCTCCAGGGTGATCCTCCATAAAGGGCGTTACATCATAAACCTGATATATTTATGTTCATTATCAAATAATTGAGCATAATTACATAAGTTGTTGAAAAATTAACCAAATAAGGATAAATCAGACCTTTCCGTAGATGATAACCCAACAGTCCTTGGTTTTGTTGTGCTTAGCGACATCATTAAACACGAAAGTCTTATGATTTTGCGCCATTAACGTTTCTGCTGCCAAGTAAAGATAGTCAGATTAATAATTACATAATATTATTGTGTATGACACAATTCTGGTATTTTGATTATTGTATCTAATTAAGTAATCCTTTTTTCTTGCATGTATGTGATAATATGTTGCATATAATGCAAGAAAACATACTTGTCTTGCGTACGATGACGAGTATACTATAATTAAATGTATTGAATTCTAACAACAAACAAGCATATAAAGTATCGATCTTACCAGATAGAAGAGAAGACTTTTACAACACGCGAAAACTCAGTAAGGCGAAGTAGGTACAAAGCAATAAGAGGAGGTTGGGTATTTATACGTGAAGAGCTTAAAGCAAGCCCATATTGACACAATGGTGACCCTTTATTACCATTGTAAATTATAGATTAACCAGGTAATATAAGTAAAAGATTTAGAATAACTTCATTTAGTCGTTTTTGCATAGCTGATATACAACAACAACAATACTCAATATTGATAGAGAGCGGGTATTAGAGATGTAAGATATGAGCGGTCATACCGTTATCCAATAGTGTAACAGAGGATAGGGTTACTGCTTCGAACTTTCCACATATAATTTATTTACTTGAAACAAAAAACAATTATTTCGTAAATAATTCAGTGAAATGTTTATTATAAATTAAAATTAAGATTAACTATTTATCAAGAGACAATAAGGAAATGGCTTAAAAACATGAAAGAAAAGAAACACAAATATTAAAAGTCGTAGAGAGGTGGTAGCGAACGCCATTTCTGAAAATAGATTATAGCCTTGGACACGTACAATTAATCAATTATGATTGTTTGATTCTCTTTAGGGTGTCATGTATACTTTATTTTAAGTTTTATCCTAAATTTGATGTTCTTGTTTTACAATCTTACAATCCGTTTGAGACTTGAGAAAGGATATCATGTAACTGTATATATGTGGTACCTGAATTCATTTTAATTTCTTTTATCTTGATACTCGGTGGCGGAATCAAAAAATAAATAAAAAAATAAAGTGTAATTAATATATATTCGGAAAAAGGCTAAAAATATAAAATACAATATTACTACTGTTATGAATAATTATGATTGTGGCTATCCATATACCTTAACCCCTCAAACCTTTCATCTTTCATATTCCCCAATTATGATTGTACTAAATACTTTGATTATGAGAGTCCTATAAATTGAGGATCATTTGTAGTTTGTGATATCAATCTTAATGAAATATATTGGTCTCGATTCTCTCTATGCATTGGTTATGTGTTATTGCTATTAGGCGTTGTTTCACAATACGTTATCAAGACGATCTACAATTTATATGTTGTATATTCTCCAAAGCAAAATGTCCAGTTTTGATTTTGACGTATGGATCAAGCTTTAGTCATTATAGAGGTAAGGTTTATATTCATCACTATGATTGCATGATTCTCTGCCTGTGGTAAATACTTTGCATAGTAAGCAATTTACTTTGCTCTTACGTTCACGTTATGAATTAAGTTTTGATCCCAAAAGGTAATCTTAAACCTTAGTATATTATTTAATTAATAAATATATGTTAATGTTTTCGTATAAAAAGGAACATGAATTGGTCTTCTGAATTAAAAACCAATATATTTGTTATTGAGAATGAAAGTAAAATTGTCTTGAAGCATAATAATATAGTAGATAGTGTCAATCTTATATGTGACTTTTGCTATGACTCTCCGTATGTACCTTCTTCGTTATTATGTCTTATGGAGTATATTATTGCTACATGTTCTGAATGCATACGCTTATTCTAACTATTTACTTGTTTTATCAATTTATTAAACTCTATGATGCAATTATTTTAATGCAACCCATGATAATTTATTTGGTCAAGGTTTACAGTACCTAACTAGCAAAGCAATTACATTCTACGGAGTAATATTTTAGTGTGTTTGAGCAACTGATTTTACGATATGCAACTGAATTTGTTTGTTGATCTAATATTAGTATCTCACTTGCATGGGTTGGTTTTTATATGTAATAAAACATCAAGAATATCATCATGAAAAAAATTGTATCTAAATTGATGTTTATTTTGATTTCCATTACGTTATCAGTCATCATCACAAACATATGATATGTTAAATTATTTGTTTCACTCCTGTATATGAATGATGTTATATTCTTGCCTAGATCCATGGCATATGTATTGATATAGTAATTTGTGCATGTGAGTACTAGATTTGTAAGTTATAAAATTTGTTGGGTCTGTTTGGAAGGAGATTTTTTCTAAAGCTTTTTAAAGCCGTAAGTTTTGGTTTTTAAAAATTAAAAAGCTTTGTTTAGTAATACAAGCTAGTATAATATGATGACTAATAATATGTACATGTGCAAATTAGTAATGGTTAATAACATAGTGGTTTATATGTTTGAGATCGATAGTTATGCATTGATATATATTTTGAGTTGTTTTTTCATGATTTAGCATATGTCTTGCTCTGTTGTTTTGTAAGTTTGATAATTTTTCGAACAAAGCCCGAAACCAGAACCTTTATCTAATTTTGTCAATATGAACAACTTGTAACTTACTATATGTTGTTCCTCTGCCGTCAAGCCTAATAAATGTTTTGAAATTACACTATATAGTGCATGTTATCTCATGTTAGCTATGCTTTAAATAAACTACTAGTATGATTTATAATCGATCTCTTGATTTGATTAAATTGTGAAGTTTTTGGATCGTTGTTTTAAGGGTTCAAACACTTAACATTTAGACATTAAATTTGAGCTTTTATAACTTTTACATAATAAATATATGGGATTGAGTCGTAGAATAGCAACGTCTTTTCAAGTGTCTCATTCTCAGTACGTGTACTTTTTTAAATTTGTAGAATAGCAATGTACTTTCCATAAGTGTCCGTTCTAGTGCGTGTACTTTTTTAAGTTGTAGAATAGCAATGTACTTTCCATAAGTGTTCCAATTTAGTACGTCATACTTCCATAAGTGTTCCAATTTGGTGCGTCATCCCACGTACTAAATTGGAACACTATGAAAAGTACATTGCTATTTTACGACTTAAAAAGTACACGTACTAAACGGACACTATGGAAAGTACATTGCTATTCTAACAAAAAGTACACGTACTGAAATAGGACACTTGAAAAATACGTTATTCTACGACTCAATCCCTAAATATATTAATTGCTTCAAATTCGTCAAATATGTTTCAGATTTTATTGCTTGCATGCCTTGTTAGATTAAAAGTAACATGATAAAACTTATTTATGATTAATGCATTTGGGTTTTGATGTCTAAGCATGTAACATGCGTTGTATAACATGCATTACTCTATTCATTAACGAGCTTGATTATTAGTTTTATAATTACTAAGCATTCGTACCTATTTAGATTCTCAATGCGTATAAATCTATATTCTTTGATGCTCGTCACAGTTTGATAATATGGGAAAATTTAGTGATAGTATTATCAATCGGAATTGATCATGTCTTCCTAATGGGCTAATGTCTAAAGATAATATACCACTGGGCATAGGGAATTGTTTTCATCCTCATGTAACTGGGATTTTGCCATCTTAATAATTAAGAGATTCTAGTATTATTTGCACTCGGAATATTTTCGACCGTTATTGCTTATTATCAAATAGAATGATGACCTTCATCTTTTCCTAGCAAGATAAATCCGCAGTATATGACAATAAAATGTGAAAAAAAATAAACCTGTCATTTTGAATATGAAAATTATTTGTGTAAATGTCGGAATTTAATAACCATATTGTCATATATGTGTGATTTATGTATCATGTGGTTTTATTTGCTCGCATGTAAAACACTAGATTAATTGATTAACGACATACTTTATTAGTATATATTATGTTTTATTAATGCTATAGGCTAATGTGAACATTATATTAAACTATGTGTGAAATATATAAAAGAGCTAATCGGAAAAATGTGAGCTGTCCATATTATTTGACTTTTATATAATAAAAAAGGTGCAGTTGAAGCACATGTGGTCATAAAGTATAAAATTATAAGCCAAGATTATTGTAGTAATTGGCATGACCGGTTAGATCATCTCGGGTCAATGATGATGCGAAATGTATAGAAGAACCACAAGTTTCTTCAAAGATAAATTTGTTTGTTCTCAATGGAATGGAAGTTAATTGTTCACATATCACCATAATATTAAGGTAAGGACTTTAACTTATAAGTTTTTGGAAAGAATATAAAGGGGATGTATGTAGGCCTATACATCCGCCATATAGATCATTTTGAGTTTTAAAATCGATGCATCGTCAAAATGATCATCAAAGACGCAACTTAAGGTTAGCGTGATTAATGGCTCGGCTTATAAAATTCGAGCATGGTTTTCAGTTGTATCTTTTAAAATGGTGGTGAATACTTTCATATATTGGGCAATTTTGAATAAGTGTCGAACATAAAGTAGCCCATGTTTATACGCTGAATTGCTTTTGTTGAAACGTTTATAAGGCGTTTTCGATTGATTGCAAAGCAAATAATTATGAGAACATAACTCTTAATTTATGGGGCATGTTAAGAATATGGATTCGCATCTTGCCAACAATCTATAATGATTCCTCCCCATTATAATGTTTTGGTCATGAATCATATTTCCCAAGTGAGATTTTGTAATTGTGCGACATTTCTTATAGTAAATCCACCCCAACGCACACAATTTGCGATGTTGAAATTGATAATTCATTCAGGGGGAGAATGAGCAGCGATAAATTTGGAATGAATTATGATAATATAAATGTTGATCCTCACAGTAATGAATATGAACTTAAAGTTTAAGGGACGTTTTATATTCCAGATCTAGTAATTGCCAGACTTGTATAGTGACCTATAGAAGTTACTAGATCATATATACGCTGCTAATGCTTCAATTAAAATGTGTGTCCCAACATTAAAACCAATGATTGATAGTAAGTCTATGGCACGTCTGCAACGTGATAGACTAATCGATTCCAAATAAAAGTCCTCGAATGAAAAGATAAAAGGGAGCAATAAAATCAAGATGGTCGAATCGAGGTAATAAAGTCCCCATAATAGTCTATTAAAGAGAAACTAGACATGAAGGTTATTGAAAACCCCGGGTACATGAAAAACTTTGAGATCTCAACAAATGATAGATTATAATGTCTAGTAAAGTGTGGAATCGAACTAAAATGAATCGGCGTCGATAGTACTATTTAGTATAATATTACGCAAGATAATGATAATAATATAGTGCTATAATAAGAGTGAGGATCTTGAAAACAAACTTGCAAGATGATTGGCCAAAATGTAAAGGCAAGTAACTAATGAAAAGAGTTAAGTCTCTTGCGATGAGACATGGTTCTTGGGACTTGAAGTCCATACATATGAATGTGTAAAATTATTGGATATGTATCAATCTTTATGAGAAAGTGAAATTAAAGAATTGAAATTTTCGTGTTTAAGGCATAACTAATGGTACACAATATTTTCGTAAAGACATGAAAATAATCATAAGGAGATATGTTCTTATGTGGTGGATCCAATAATGTATTTTGTTATTATAGAAGTCTGGCAATGTAAGAAATAATTGATGTGCGTCTAAAGGATATATGAATAGAGCTCGTCGATTTTGAATTTCCATAAGAAAATTCTCGAGAATACAAGTAGATTATAATTGGATTCAACGATATGGTTTAAAACAGATATGGGCATACGTGTGACGATTGCATTAATGTATACTTGCTGATGAGCCATGAAAATGAATAAGTTTCTCATAAAACTATATAAAGTATCTGGATTTTAATATGTTATAAGTTTTATATAGTTTGATTATTTGAATATCGATGGAACTCAAGGGTGTTTACAAAGGCAATTGAGTACTTATAAAATGAATTTGACTTGACAAACATAGTTCGTCGTAATATATGAATTGAACATAATAAGGATTAAATCCTTAAGTTGATAGATATACTTTGGTGGATAAATGATACTCATGTCTATGAGGTCACATGTTGCAAAGCCCTTCAATTTACAAAGGCGATGATCACAATATTAGTTTGGAAGTGTCAAATTTAAGCGTATAAGAAATAATGACGATTCTTGCTCGTCATATATGATATAATTTATCATTCATTTTGAATTTGTTTCAAAGTAAAAGAATGTACAATGAATGTTGAGTCCTCATATTGGAGGTATGAATCACAACGGTGAAAATAGTATTTAACAAATTCTTTCATGCGAGACTCGACCAAATTTATATATAAAAGACACTGGCCATGAAATTAATTAAGATATTGGTTGTGCCAACTTAAGGAATTCAAGTGATGTGATCAACAGGGGGAGAGAATATACACGTTACACTCTTTTTCCCTTTTCCTTGTTTTTTTTCCACAGGGCTTTTCAGCAAAGTTATAATAAGGCAACATCCCCAAGCGTATGAAGAAGTTATGTACTCTTTTTCTAGTACTGACATTTCATGGCGTTCCGTAAAGCAAACAATGAGTGTGATACAACATATTCGTGAATCATGTGGTATTTCTTTAGGCCATGAAGCTCCAACAATCGTACATGAAAATAGTCAAGATACATTGCTCAAAGGATCATTACATCAAAGGTGGTGAAGCAAGCATATTCTACGAAGTTCCTTTTCACCAATGATTACGGAAGAGTGGCTATATTATTGTCCATAAGGTTTATTCATGCAAGAACCTAATGACTTATATATCAAGGCACTTCCTACGCAACATTTAAGAAGTTGGTTCGAGGCATTGGAATGCAAAGACTCGATAAACTTAAGTGATCTAATCATCGGAGGAGAATATACGCGATGCACTCTTTTTCCTTAGCTATGGTTTTGTCCCAGTGGTTTTCCAAGCAAGGTTTTAATGAGGCATCATATCTAAGCGTATGAGAATTAATGATGGATAGCCAAGAGGAGTGTTATGAATAATTATGATTGTGGCTATCCATATACCTTAACCCCTCAAACCTTTCATCTTTCATATTCCCCCAATTATGATTGTACTAAATACTTTGATTATGAGAGTCCTATAAATTGAGGATCATTTGTAGTTTGTGATATCAATCTTAATGAAATATAGTGGTCTCGATTCTCTCTATGCATTGGTTATGTGTTATTGCTATTAGGCCGTTGTTTCACAATAACTACAACGATTGAGTTTACTTTTCATTTAATAATTAACTAAATAAACAATTACTAAAAGATATAATTTTTTTAAATCATATGCATTTAAGAAAATTTTAATTTTTTAAGAAAATTTGGAATATGTCAATATTTAACAAAATTTCATCTGGTTCCGTGACACCCAAAACAAGCCTAGGCGAGGCCGAACCCATCCCCATACAGTTTCAAAATCATGCGCAATATACGAGGTTTGTGTGATATTGCACACGACGTCAAATTTTTAGAGGCCTCAAAATATCAACACGTTAAATATTAGTGGTGTTAAAATTATACTTTCAACTAAAAAATTGTTAACTTTAAATAACTTTGTTTTTGAAAATTTGTTAAAATTGTAGCTATATCATAAGAGTACTATATTTTTTATTTTATTTCTTGTTTCAACAGATGATATATCATATCTTTGATAGTTATGTTTAGTTATCACATAAAATTTTGCAAATGAGTTAAATAAGCTTAGGTTTTTCTGGAAACCTAAAATATGATGCAATATAATCTCGGAACCGCTAAAACAACTTCAATGGATGTGTTGCTTGTAAGACTTATTGTTGGTCTATTCCATGCAAACCTCGCTGATACAAACTGCATCACCTTAAACTCAATCTAAACATATATTTTTTCTTTTCTAAACATGAAACTTGAATCTAAACATGTATTTAGACCTACTTTTCTTGCGTATCGATTTCATTTACTTTAGCTTGAATGTACACAAAGTAACTACACAGTATTTTTAATGTTTGTTAAAACAAAGATGGTTCTAGCGTCTTAATTTCATTAACTTTAGCTCGAATGTACACAAAGCAATTGCACAGTATTGTCGTTTGTTAAAAAAGGTGGTTTAGCTATTTTGAACCACAAAGCTCATACACCTATCATACACATATGTCTTAATATATATTGGGAAATTTGCATTTATGTTAGGAGACTTATTTTCAACTTTAACTCAATTTTGTGGCATATTACTAAACTTAAAACACGGAATTATGTTTTGTCGAATTTACTTTTACTGCACGCGCCTATTCGATGGCGACCAGGGATCTTAGAGGACGAGGGCAAAAAAATTTTTATGATAAAATTAGTGTTGCACTTTAATTAAAAGGTCATAAAAATTTCCATTAAAATTGATATTTTTAATATTAAGACAATCTAAGATTTTTACATTGTTTCATTTTAAAGTGGGGCAATTTGATTTTGTAGTTGAGTGCACTTTAATAAAATAGTCTTAAAATTGTTTCTTACACTAAAAGTTGATAATTTTTTGGCAAACCATGGAGGGCACCGCCCCCTCCCAAAAAAAAAACTACTATGTAGTTCCGCCCCTGCGCCTATTTCTCACATATTTATCATTTTATTTAATAGCTTACTACACCCAAATGTCACATGGTTGGCCAGATTTCCTCGCACACACCTCTAGTCTTTCCGGAAATTACACTGTATTCACCACCGTCTCGTTTCGATCATGGAGACACTCGCCTCATCTGTTTTCCTCCACTGGATTTCAGCTTAAACGAACACGAAGATGTTGCGATCCTATTGCAAATTGAATGTCACGTGATAAAGAAACAAGGCCCTCTGAAGCGATCAAGAATGTTTCAACAGACGAGTTGTTTATGATAATGACTGTGAATATATTAAGAATGATTGTGAGATAGCACGCTAACAAGACAATTTTAAACCTTTCCAATAAAACTTGGGAAATTTATCATCAGTATCTAGTTGTTTTTCTTTCTTATAAATCCACTTTAAATTTTTGTACTTCAACCAATCCATCTTAAACTCTCCTTACCAATAAACACCATATTAAACTCTACTTATAATATTTTTGGCTACTCTATATTTACCATTTTGCGCAGGTTAATGATGATGTATAATTTTATACTTTTTTAAGGGGTCATTTAGCTTCTAAATCCATACATATTGATCATTAATTACCCCTAAATCATTTATATTTGAGTTTTAGGTACTTGGGAAGGAAATGCTGAAAAATGATACGTGTTAGGCTCGATTAGACAGAAAAACAAAGAAACGAAAGGTCACAGAAAAGGCTCTGCGACGGCATCACAAGCACTAAGTGACAACGTCACTTGAAGAAATCAAAGATATTGAAGTTTCAGAATTTACAAGTGACGACTCAGTCGATGGTGATGGCTTCGAGTTGACGGCGTCATGACCAAATTAATGAAGAGTGACGACGTCACAAACTATAAGTTGACGCCGTCACATTAAGTCATTGCAAGATTCAAAACCCTAATGACTGCGAGTTCATGGCGTCACAATTAACAGCCGTCACAGATGTAATCCTATATATATTTTCGTATTAATTTTTATTGTAAGTGTGCAACTTTGGAGTAGAACGATTTTTTTTTAACAGTTTTGTAGGCCTTTTGGCCATTGATATCTTCCTATTTAGTAAAAGATAAGTTCTTCAATTAATCATTCAATGATGTCTATGTGTTATTGTTTGATTTATTTAATTGCTTCTCTTTTCATTACCATGTTAGGCTAGATCTAATAGTATTTGCTTAGGATTGCATGAAACTTAGTTATTGATTATTGTATGTCGTCTCTTGTTTAATTAGTTGATTTTGCGTTAGGAGTAGAAAAACTGGCTAGGTCAAATTATACTAGCTTGAACGTCCGACTAAACGCGTAGTTATTATATTAACTTGATGTTCGTTGTATTTAATGCGTGAATTCTTAGTTGCAACGTGAAAAGATGGGCACGACATTCTTAGGCGCTACCCATTTAGACGGAATTCATAGGAGTTAGGGAATAACCAAGCCTCGATTGATATTAAAGAATACAATGCTCTAATTAAACAAGGACGTGACAATTAGACTCATCAATAGAAGATAACTATGGAGTAATGAAATTCTAAGTAAATACACTTTACTAATATACGAAGTTCACCAATTTAATTTTCTGCATAATTAGTTTAGTTTAATTATTAGTTTAAAAAACCAACTCTTCCAAATACACAAAATTTTACTTGCTTTAAAATAAAAATATGAAAGACAAAAAATAATCTTGCTTCAACCTTTAGACTTAATTCGACGTACACTTCGTGCCTACCTAATTATTCTCGTAGAGGATGATCAATCCCCCGTGTCTTACCTATACTACACTACAACGCTTAGGTATCTTGCCTAAGAGGATTGTAAAACTTCTTGTGTTTACAAATATCCGGATCAAGTTTTTGGCGCCGCTACCGGGGAATAGTCTAGGTTTCAATTTATATCTCGTTTAAGTCTACTCACTAGATTTCTATCAAGTGAGATTTTTGTTCTCTTTTGTAGCTTTCTTTTAGTTTATCTTTTCTTTGTGTTTTTATTCGTAAAACCTTTTCATTTGTCACCATGGCGGATGAAGTTTCACTTGGATCATTGGACTTTTTGGATGATCTTAAATATATTGAAAAGGAGATTGGGATAAAATTTGATGGATTGGATGAATTTTATGCATGTATGATTACTATTAAACAATCATTTTTAGAGTCAATTCCTTGTTGTGAGAACCTTAAGAAAAATTTAAAGGAGAGCTACCTAACATTGAGGCTTAAGTTGAATGAATTAGGTTTGCAAAGATAACTACCTAAGGAAACAAATGAGGAGAATTTAGCCGATCATAAACACCATGAACAAAAAGGCCTAGCTTTTAAGAACATGAACTTTGAATCTGACCAAGATTGTGAGATGGTTAGTGTAGAACTACCTAGGTGTATGCTTGGGTTAGATTTCACCAATACATATGATGAGCATGAGGAATCCTTTAGGAAAACGGATCATAGTGATCAAGTTATTGAGAACGATTCTTATGAATCAGCCCAAGAATTTGAAATAGCTAGAGAAGGATTTGAGATACTTAGGTGTGCATTTGGGTTAGATCCTACCAAAACACATGAATAACATATAGGTGGTCTAAATTTAATGGAGAATGAGGTTAAAGTTCTAAGCCCACAAAGTACCCCACAAGTCTTACCATCATTTTAGGTATACACACCACCCGTAACTTACCTAAAAAGTAGAAGCGAACACACCTTGTGTTAGTGATATTTTGAGTTATATTAATAAGCACGGAATATACTTAGTAATACTTAGAAGATAGATTATATGATGTAATGTAAATAAGAACAATAAACACAAAGCTCAATATTATTAAGAAATAATACTAGTGATCTTGCTTATCACTAGGGTTACACCTTGAAGCTAATATGAATAATACGTACTCTAAGCAATGACCTAGGATCTCCTTTTATAGCACAAGGAGTCCTTTACAAGATAAGTATAAACCTAACAATATATAATATACACAAGATCTTTTCTATACTTATGAATACACGGATACATAACATTTATCCTAATAGCGTTGGTAATATTTGTCTTGGCGGTGGTAACGAGTTTCCACCGCTAGTGTAATCTTTAGCATGTTAACCACAAGACTATCGGTGATAATCTGTTAGTATTATTCCCAACAATCCTCCCTAAACTTATGATTTCTCTGCAAATCAATAAGTTTCTTCAATCTTCATTATCTGCAAGGATTTGGGAATTCTTTCAAACACTTCATCTTCTTCTCAATGCTTGAATAGCTCTTGAACATTGATCTTGAAGCACGTGTAACAATGCTCGACCTTCTCACTATCTTCATGAACTCTTATAGTAGTACACAACATCACGGTGAGAGTTCCATTTCGAGTGGATATTCTTTCTCAAAGAAGCATAAATGCATCTACTCCATTTGTTTGTAGAAACATGATGAACTTTACATGAATCATAGTAGAACCATTTAGTACCGGGACATGAATATGAGAATTTCAAATCATCATTAACATCGGTTCATAGAGCCTTCTAAGATTAACCCATAATTGCATCTCCTTCATATCTTTGAGATCTTCACATCAAACCTTTCTTGAACTAATTTCCATAATGTGTCAAGATCATCTATGTCACAAGCTTTGATGAGATCTTCAAATTGAATGAATGATGAAGTTTCACCACCTAGCCTTGTAATCTTCCATGTTGGAGCAAAGTTGCTAGCGATAAACACTTCCCGATCAATGATAGGATGTCGACTTGCGGTGGTTCGGGGTAAAATTTTATTCTTCTATCACAATCATCTCGATCATTGTTCTTGATGAATTTCTCGGTTGGAACTTCTTGTTCTTGACAAACTTTGTCTTCTTAAATGTCCGAGATTCACTATCTTTGGCCTTTCTCTTCAAATTAGGATACCTTCTTGCTTCTTCTTGAGTCCATTGGAATAAAATCTTTATCTTGTCTTTGAACTCTGTAGTAGATACTTTCAACTTTATCATCGAGCATTCCTTTGAATTGATGTCTTTTCCGACCACCAACCTTGCAACAATAATCTTTCATCATTGAAATCACACATGTACCTTTGTTGGTTGTCTTGGTTTCTTTTGGCCTTCTTGGTGAAACAATAGCATCTTGAAGTGCTTGATTATTCTTCATCTGAATAAAGTCCTTTAAGCTGTCTTGTTCTTTGATCTTGATTAAAGACGTATCGACCACTAGGTCAATTGCTTTCTTCTTGATCAACGGATCATTTGCAATCAAGAAATCAATTTCTTCTTGATGGGTACATAGGCGAACTCGAGTCTTCTCTCGAATCTTGTAGGTGGAGCGATTGGAAAGTGGATCTTCCATTCTATCCAGCCTTTTAGCCTCCATAAAGCTTGCAATCTCTAATTCTTCAAGCTTTTTCTTTTCAGCAACTTCAACTTCATAAATTTTTCTTGCAACTTCAGCATCATGAGCAATCTGAACTTGTTCTTTTTTTGAAACCTTTCTTCTTGTTTGCTCTTTGCTTTGCATAGCAGCTTTACCTTTGTCTTTCTTCAGTTTATCAATTTCTTCACTTGCAGTGGCAACATCATGTCCAGCAGTGGGAATATTTGGCTCTGCAGTGAAAATTGGATCAGTGGTAAAATCATCAGTTGTAGTACAAAAAATGTCATGCTCTAGTTGCTCTTCTTGAGTATCAGCTTCCTCTACACCTTTACTAGAAACTCCTTCATCTTCAAAATCAATTCTCCTCCCCTGAGTTTCAACATCTATTTTCCTCCCCTGTTTGGGAGAATTTCCCAAATATTTATTAAAATCAGCTGAATCACCATCATCAGGTGAGGATGAAGATGATATCACTAACTTTGCAGTTTTCCTTTTCTTTTTCAACCCCTGCAACTCTTCTTTCAAGGTTTGAATCTCCTCTTTTAAGTGTGTAATGTCCTTGGCATGCTGCTTCTTTACATGTGCCAGGTCTTGTTGGAGAGATTCAACCTTCTTGCCAAATTTGGTACACATATCCATCAATTCCATTTGTTGCCCACTGCCCTCAACACTTCCAACTGTGTGACATGTTGAGAGAGGTGAATCATGGGGCAATGGCTCAGATTCCTCCCTAGTTGTACTAGGTTGAAGTCTAGAACCACCACTGCTTGTTCCTAAACCAAAAGGATCAGGGACATGTTGTGTTGTAATGAGAGGAGTTGGCTGTTTGTGCCTCCTCTCATAGGTGCGAGAAACAGGTGGTGTATAATCAATGTTTGGAACAGTGATTATTGGTGAATTTTGTACCTGTGAAATCTTTGCAAGCATTTGAGGAAAAATAGGTGTAATAGTCTTATTGCCATCTTTGTTCATATTTTGAAAAACTTTAGGCTTAAGGCAACGGATTTTATAAACTCTAGTGTGGGGTTGCAGTTGAAACTCATTTAGCACTGCTTGCACAAACCTTGGATAAATCAAAATTTTTATTGAACTCTTTACATTGCCTTGCATACTTTGAAAATTATATTTTAACCAATTAAAAGTCCTATCTAAAGCTAGACAAACCAAAGGGTAAGCCATGGTTGAACTGAATTGTTCATAAGAAGTTTTCTTAGGACTTAGGCAATGCAAAAGAGTATGTATCAAAAATCTCCAATGGGGACAAAAACCACTCTTTTTGAAAGTAGCCTTTTTGTCGGTGGTATCATACCCATGGATGAAAGATGTGTATGAATTTCGGAATGGGTAATGTGATGATACCATTGAGATCATCAATTGGAGAATTCTCCTCAAGGATGCCTCGGTAACATCAATGGTTACCCCATCCACGGTGGCTCTAAGAGCATCCATTGTTTCATGTGTATCTCTAGTTTCAATGGTTATGGACCGACGAGAAGTCCAAAACTGTTTGATTTGAGAGATATAGATTGTGGGATTAGAAGTAAAGCATACCTTATATGGGTAGTATTTAGAAAGTCCACAATCTGATGAAAAACAGGGCCACTCTTCTCGTTTGACTTTTGTAAGTAGGCCACTTGGTTGTGCTCATCTGCAAAAGTGATAGGTGCCATAGAATCTATTGATGAAAAATATATTGTGTCAGTATGGATTGTATAAAGAACTCGCCAATTGAGAGAAAATATATAAACAGTTAGGGTTTTAGAGTTTTGCGCAAGAAAGATTATCTAAGGAAAAGATTTATCTTAAGAAGATAAATTATAAGAAGGAAAGTAGATAATCTTCTAAAATGTAACGGCTAGATCAACAGTGGTAAACATAACACTGTCAGTGGAAACTGTGAACTAGCAGTGGGAATTTTTCACAAAGATTTTCAAAGAGCGTTGGTAAAGAAAAACATATGAAAATTGGATCGCCCTTTATTATAGTTTTAGCAAACTACCATTATCAACGGATTTGATATGTCTTTACCATGAGCCATTTGCTATGGACTAGCCAACTCTTAATCATAAAGAATATGGTGAGTTGATAACCATATAGTTTTTGGTAAACTATCAACCATAAACGGATTTGTCAAGTCTTTACCAGTAGTCGTTTGCTCTGGACTAGTTGATTCTTATGTGGGTTAGACATGGTGAATCAATAACCATTTGTTGTGTATCTCAGTTATACACCTTTTAAGATCAACTCCCATCTATGCTGCATAAAAGTTATTGAACAAGCAAAAACACAAGCACCAAAACATATACAAACTTATACAACAATGTTAGTACCCGAGGCGCCACTCAACACCAAAGACCATTAGACACAAAAAGTTTATGGATTTTGCATTCCAATACTTGTTACCAAATCTTGAAATCTACCAGCGTCAAGTCCTTTTGTTAATAAATCGGCATAGTTGTCATCGGTATGGATTTTGACAACTTGAATTAGTCCTTTTCATAACAATCTCTTATGAAATGGTGTCTAATTTCAATATGTTTAGTCTTTGTGTGTTGAATGGATTCTTAATAATGCAAATCGTCTTGCTCTTGTCAATATGAATGATGGTATTCATGAAATTGTACCCATAGTCCAAAAGTTGATTCGAAGCCATAGAACTTGAGCACAAGACAACTGCGGCAGACCATACTACCTCGGTTGATGAATTAGCCACCATTGTTTGTTTCTCGCCTTTGCCATGACACTAATCTATTGCCAAAATTTGGCATCCACATTGTAGATTTTCTATCCAAACTAGCTCCAAAGATAGTCACTATCTCGAGTAAGTAACCAAATCTAGAGGAGATTCTCTAGGGTACCATAATCCCAGTGGGAAATGCTTTAAGATATCTCGAAAATCTTCTTCACGTAAATCAAGTGAGAGAACACGGGAGTGACTTGAAACCTTGCACATGCACACACCGCAAACATAATATCTGGTCTAGATGATGTAAGATACATCAAAGAACCAATCATAGACACATACATGTGTACATCAACCGCTTCACCACTATTTTCCTTCAAGAGTTGATGTGTAGTCTTGTCTGCGGGGTCTTTGGATGACTTTGCATCGAGAACTTGAACTTCCTTAGTATCTCGTACATATTTATCTTGATTGATGAAAATACCATCGGCCTTTGTTGTACTTGAAGTCCTAAAAAATGTGAGTTCACCCATAGAACTCATCTTGAATTCTTCCTTCATTAGCTTCTCAAATTCTTTGCACATCTCTGTCTTTGTAGATCCAAAAAGGATATCATCAACATATACCTGAACTAACAAGATATCATTTTTGTCTTTCTTGATGAACAAAGTTTGATCCACTCTGCCTCTATGAAACCCATTATCAAGAAGTTAAGTAGTTAAGGTTTCATACCATTTCCTTGGTGCCTGATGCAAGCCACACAAAGCTTTAACTACCATGTACACTTTATTTGGATAGTCAGGGTCTTCAAAGCCTGGAGGTTGTGAAACATATACCTCCTCATCAATCGCCCATATAGAAAGCACTCTTTACATCCATTTGATAGACTTTAAAGCCCATAATGGATGCATAGGCTAAACGACTGATTCCTTCAATTCGTACAAGCTGGGCAAACATTTCTTCATAGTCAATACCTCCTCCCGAGTGTATCCTTGAGCCACAAGCCTAGCTTTGTTTACGATAACAATTCCTCTTTCATCCTTCTTGTTTACGAACACCCATTTAGTACCTATTACCTTCTTGCCGAAGGCAAATCACAAAGCACCCAAACCTTTTGAAGCTTGAATTGGAGCAACTCTTCTTGCATTGCTTCCACCCAACTTTCATCTTCAAGTGCCTTGTATACATTCTTTGGCTCCATTTGTGACAGAAAACACATAAAGAGACATTCATTCTTGCCTTCATGAGTCTTAGATTCATATATTTCACTAATGAATCCATGAATATCAGGTAGCTTTGTTTGTCTTCTAGTCTTCACAGGTGAATGGACATCCCCAATCACATTTTCAAGAGGATGTGATTTATGAATAGAAGTGTGGGGAGTCTGAGGAACTGCAATCTCACTTGGAATATTTGAGATTTCAACATCATTGGCTTGAGCTTCTTTTATGGCTCGGGTTGTAATTTCCACGGTGTTCCGGTGGAAACTTACGGCCTAGTAGTGGAATATGAATTTCCACCGCTTTGAATTTTCACATTCAAGTTGCTACTTCCTTCCTTTCCAAAATCATTAGAAGGTTGAGTATCTCCAGGTCTTTGGTATATCATCATTATCTGCATAGTCCCAAAGTGGCAAACCGAATTCATCTTGATCATCTGCATGATCCTTGCTTGGTTCATCATCATCAAGAAACTCTTACGAACTGCAAAATCAAAAGAAGATGTACACAGAGAGATAGGCACATAATTCATAGTATTGGTTAGAGTATCAAGATCAAACGACCTTTGGACCGGTTCCTTTGAGATTTACTTTGTTTTCGGAACTCAACATGCGATTCTCTTCAATCTTTTGGGTTCTTAAGTTGAATACTCTAAAAGCTTTCTTGACCATGGAATACCCAACAAAATACCCTTCATCGATTTCTCTTCAAACTTGCCGGATAATCTATGGTATTGAGAATAGATACATGACATCCAAATGGTCTCATGAAGTCAAGGATGGAGGTCTACCCTAAATAACTCATAATGTGTCTTGTTCTTTGTTTTACCACTAAAACCCTATTTTGCACATAACATGCAAGTGTTAAGCGCTTATTAAAAAGTGATTGGCAATTTTGAATCTACCAACATGGTTCTAGCACCTCTATAAGTGTCCTGTTCCTCCTCTCAAAGAACACCATTTTGTTGAGGAGTTCTAGCAACACTAAATTCTCTTTTAATACCTTTATCTCTCGCAAAATCATCCATAACTCTATTCTTAAATTCATCCCATTGTCACACCTAATGATTTTAACTTTCATATCATATTGGTTTTCAACTTCTGTGATAAAGATCTTAAGGATGCCAGTTGTTTCATCCTTGGTTCTAAGAAAGAAAACCCATGTAAACCTGCTAAAATCATCAGTCACTACAAGACAATATTTATTTAGATTCAAGCTGCTCACAGATGTAGGACCAAACAAGTCCATATGTAACATTTGAAGTGGGTGAGCAATAGAGTTAATCAGCTTTGAAATGCAAGAAGCTCTGTATTGTTTGCCTTTAAGACAAGCCACACAGGTTTGATCATTTTCAAATCTTTTCTGAGGTAAGCCTCTCACCAAACCATCTTTGACAATCTTATTAATGGTTTTGAAGTTGACATGACCAAGTCTTCTATGCCATAACATGGATTCATCCACTGTGGCCTTTGCAAGCAAGCAAGCATAATCATCTTTAGCAACAATGTTGTTCATATCAAAGCTATATAAGTTGCCTTTTCTAGGAATCTTAAGAAGAATTTGACTTTCATCGGGCATCTTAAAATCCTTAGAGAACAAAGCACATATCTTTGGTAAAAGAACATTGTTCTTCTTGTCACACATTTGTGACACACTAAACAGATTATACTTAAGCTCTTTTACATAGTACAGGTTCAAAGTCCAAGTTACAAGTTTTGATTACTCCTTTACCAAAGAACTTTTCCATTAACTCCACCTCCAAAGTGACATACCGTCCATCATAATGTTCAAAATCGAGAGATAGGACTTGTTTTCAGTCATGTGCCTTGAACATCCACTATCTGTAGCCTTGATCCGATCTTTTGTCCTTGGATGTTCCTGCACATAAAAGTAAAGAGTTAGTTTCTTTTGGGGACCCAAGTCATGATTGACTTGGATCGCCTCGTATCAATATAGTTAAATCTATCAAAGGTCATTGATACACCATTGGGATTGGTTGATGAGGTAATTCCTTTAGGTTTCCATTCCCAATGTCTTTGAGGCCTTCACAAGATTGCCCATGTCCCCCTTTTTCTTGTTTACAACCCTTGCAGTGGAAACTTTTGAATGAGCAGTGGTAACTGTTGGTTTGATTTTAGGTATCCACTGTTGGTTATAATGAACCCTTTTAGTTTGAAAAGTTCTTTTCCCTGTTTGTGCAGATTTTGCAAAAGTTGTTTTGGATTTTGCACTTGTAACAGGTGATTTGGGGTGAGCAGTGTTAATAGTTTTAGCAGTGGCAAAAGTTTTAAGTCCACTTCTTAGTTGAACTGCTCTTGGGATCATTTTGCTGTGTGGATTAGGGTGCAAATTATTTTGAAACCTGTTAGACTCCACCCTTTTATTCCCATGGACTTCCCTTCTCCCAACATGATAGTCACAATAAGCATGTAAATTATCAAAACTACCACAGATATAGCATGCTTTATTGTACATCACAAAATCACTACCTAGTTGTTGAGATTTAACATGATTCCAACTCCTCTGGTTACCCCTAGGAGCTGATGACTTGTTCCTATACATCTCAGCATACCTTACAGTTGATCTAGGTTTATTAGCTTATCTCCTAGGTTCCTCTATAACATTATTAACAAATTTTGGGATAGAAGCCTCTACATTTGTTTTAACATTCTCATCAACAACTGATGAGTCACTAGCCCTTTCAAAAACATCATTATCAAGCTTAACCTCTTCCTCACATTTCACAATTTTTGGAGGACCATATTCTAGAATAGGTTCCTGAAAGTCTTCTAGACCTGTATGAGCTAAATCTATACCTGGAGGTGATGGAACACCTCTTAGTGGTGGAGGCACTGTATTATAACCCATACCAGACTTAACTTTACTATGTATTTGAGCATTCCAAATTTTATCAATTGACTTAGACTGATAATAACATGTGTCAACAGTTAAATTGACATTCTCATTTTTCTTTCTAAGTTTTTCAAGCTCTTCTTTGAAAGCCTCATTCACAGCTGTCGTATGATCTACCTCTCTTCTAACAAGAATCATATCATCATTATATTTTGACTCATTTTCTCTATAGTGCTCTAGTTGTTTTTCTAAGACAGCTATACCTCTCCTAAGGCTTGACACAACATAATTAGTAGCAAACAACTCTGTTCTTTGACTTTCATAAGATTCATTAAGTCTTTCAACTTCTCTAGCAGCCCTACATGTTTTAGAACAACTTTCAAAGTTTTGTACCTCAAAGTCGAGAGAAAGCCATGAGAGCAAATTCGGTGAGACACAAGAGCGACATCTGAAGGTTCTTCCTCTTGTTCATCGACCATGAAACTCAATCATAGCTCACACCATCAATTGCCAACATTGCCTTTGGTTCTTCCACAGTTGGTTCTTTCTTTTGCTTGTACCAAGTAGACATGTTGTCCTTCATCTTTGGTCTTCGCATTCCTAGAAAAATGCCCCAACTTGTGACAATTGAAACACTCTACTTTCTTTTTGTCAAAGCATGCAGTTTCACCACCATTGATGTAAATAGGCTTGCCAGTCTTCTTGTAGAATTTTCTAGCCCTCATGCTAAGAAGAGCTATTTGCCATTTATATCCATCTCTTCCAAGTCATCTTCATCAATTTGCTCTATGTCTTCATGAGTTAATATAGATCCATTAACTTGAGTGGAGATAAAAGCATAAAAGGTAGGATCTCCAATACTAGCAATCTTCTTCTTTGAACTGCAATGTAACACTAACATTACCAGTGGAAACAGAAAAACCGGCGGTGGCAATATCATCATCACAATCATCTTCGAATCATCATCGTCAACGAAGTTGACATCAAAGCCAAGCTGCTTAAGCTTGTACCGAGTTTCCAAATTCTTTAATCTTTGTTCAATGAGTTTGAAGTTGTTGTAAAGATCATTGAGCTTCATAGTTTCAATATCGGTTTATTTTCGGTTGTAACATTAGTATGAAACTTTGAAGGCAAACTTCTTAGAAACTTCAAATTGAGGTATTCCTTTTCTACCTCAATGCCAAACACGATCGGTTGTGTAACAATCTTCGAGTTTGGTGAAGATGCTATCAGTGAGTCACCGCTTGAAGCGAGAAGTTTTCATAACTTTGCTTCAACAATGTCTTTTGTGTCTTCTTTGTAGCATCATTACCACTAAACACCGAGAAAATCTCTTCAAAAAGTTCTTTAGTTGTCTTGAACTTCTTGAATGCTATGATCGGTCTCTAGGGAGAGTCATCGACAACAAACTTCTAGCCTTTAGATCATTCTTCTTGATTGCTTTTTCAATATTAGTCTCGTGCACGTAAACTGTCACAACATCTCATGTCATCAACCTTCGAGTCTTAAATCACAGGCTTGAAAGAATCACCGCTAAGATGATCTCCATAGAGCATAGTCTTGAATGAGAAAGTATTGCTCAATCATTATCCTCCACATCTCAAACTCATTAAGTTTGAGCTTAGGAAGTCTTGGAGTAGAAGAGTTGGACTGGTTGTTTTCCATCTCCATTGAATTGAGTGAGTATGTTAGGTGTATTCCTTGGATCTTCTAAATCAAAATATCAGAACCTTCGCTCTGATACCACTTGATGGATCTAAACACACACCTTGTGTCAGTGATATTTTTAGTTATATTAATAAGCACGCGGAATATACTTAGTAATACTTAGAAGACAGATTATATGATGTAATGTAAGTAAGAACAATAAACACAAAGCTCCAATATTATTAAGAAATAATACTAGTGATCTTGCTTATCACTAAGGTTACACCTTGAAGCTAATATGAATAATACGTACTCTAAGCAATGTTATAGCACAAGGAGTCCTTTACAAGATAAGTATAAACCTAACAATATAGAATATACACAAGATATTTTCTATACTTATCAATACACGGATACATAACATTTATCCTAATAGCAGTGGTAATATTTGTACTGGCAATGGTAATGAGTTTCCACTGCTAGTGTAATCTTTAGCAGTGTTAACCACAAGACTATCAGTGATAACTGTTAGTATTATTCCCAACATATTCTATCTTGTTTGCGTGTTTGTCAGAGTCAAATGCTTGTATCGAGTAAAAATAAATGCTTTACAGGAAATTTACAGGTTTTAGAAGTTAAAATTTTCCAAAAAACAAAACAAAACAATATGTCAGGTCATCCTGGCGACATCACCCTTACAAAGTGACGGAGTCAGGTGCTGTAGCAACAAAAAACTTTATATTTTTGTTTTTATGTTGTAACTTTAAAATTTTAAATTTTTTTAAAATTTCAGATTCCTGTAAATAATTATTTTGCAAACATTATATCTTATTTGCTTTCTAGTTTAGTTTTATTATACATATATATATATATATATATATATATATATATATATATATATATATATATATATATATATATATATATATATATATATATATTGTATTTATCGCCAATTTTATGTGAGGTTTCGTGTTCCTTTTCTTAATATTTATAGGTTATATTGGACAAGAAGCATATCATAGGACTATTTTATCTTCTTGGAGGAGGATTTGACCGTATTTACGTTTTCCATTCATACCGAGCTAATCAGGGGAGGACTAGTTTCTTTCATCTCTTTTATTTTTCCCTTTTATCAATTTTGGTACTTTTAAGAACATTGGGGACAATGTTCAATTTAAGTGTAGGGAAGATAAAAAAATGACACCTTAGAAACTAATCATGCATTTGTTATTTGTCTTGTTCTTTAGTAATTGTGTAATAAACCGAAAGAAATATTTGTAAATGTAATTTTAGCACAAATTTAAAATTTTTTATGGCATTTACAAGTGAAACTTTAGTCTTAATAAAGCATCTCATGGATAGGAGTTATATAGCTAGCGCAAAAAACCCTACCACTCAAAAAATTTCACCCCAAAGATGTGAGATTCGCCTTCAGATATATAGGAAAAAGCATTCACCTTTAATGCTTATGAGTGTACCGGTAGTATATAGATTCTAAAACTTGATTTAGTGATGTATTTCGAGATTGCTAGTGAGATCACATTCATGTGTTAAGGATTTACTAAATAATAAGAGGAATTAGGATAACCATTGTTTTTAGCCTGTTTATTACATTAGCTACATTGGTCAAGTAACTACCCCACCTCTCTGAGCCTATCCTTTTCGCAGTTCTCGTGATATTTTGATGGATTCTGAAATATTAATGAAGAGCATTGTTTACAATCCACCCTCAAATGTTACACCCAAATCGCATTAGCCTTCCTTGTATGAACTCATTTTTAGTGCATTATTGTTACAATATTTATGTTAAACCTTTAGTTAATTATCTAGTTGTTTACATGGTTGTTAAGTCGAGTTATATCTTGTAAATACAGTTTTGAAAAGATTGGCAATTATGGTAGTATTTAATTATTTATTATGGAGTAATGGGTAATAAAGTAAAATTATTACCCTCATATGTACGGTAATGTTTAAGTACTCCACAAGTTTGATCCTTGCAATTCGGGTCATTAGTTAGTTTACATTTATGCAAAAATGCAAGTGTAGGGATGCAGTTATAAATCTCGAGTTATCTATATTATTTATTTTCAGCAGATAAAAAGATGGCAGCGAAAAAGTGTATGATAAAAAACATTTAAAAAAAATGAAAAAAAAAAATAGAAAAAGAAAGAAAAAACATACGGATAGCCATCCTGCTTTTGTTTAAGTCAAGAAAGAGTCAAGAAAAGCAAAGAAAGAGTTAGAGTTGTGTAAAACTAGAAGGGGGGTTGAATAGTTTTGCCGATTTTAAGTTAGTTTCAAAAACTTTAGATTCGATATTATGTGAAATCATATGGATGTAGAGAAAGTATAGATCTAATGATAAAGCAAGTAAATAAAGTAAAGCAAGGGATAGAAATGACACAACCGATTTATAGTGGTTCGCTACAAGGACACCTTCCTTGCCCTACTCCACTCCCCCGAGTCACCGCTCGAGTTCAAGCACTATGTCAACAAACTCCTTCAACTTGGCGGAGAAGCCTTCACAACGTTGCTTACACATTTTTCTGGTACAAAGCTAAATACCGAGTCAGTAACACAGTGGACTAAACCAACACGACTATTACACAACAACTATGCGAAATATCAAATACAAGATCTTTGCTACAGAAATCTTGTGGAGGAACAAATCAATCAAGGACCCCTTGCTTGGATGACTTGTAGAATGCTCGTGATCTCGCCTTAGAGAAGGACCTATATGAGAATCACTATAGAAAGAAAGAAGAACAACTCTCTAGATCAAGTGATCTTTTGTTAGAAGAGAATGAGAGTGTATGAAAGAATTAGTAAGAAGAGGGGTGAGTTACAATGAAGAAATGGCTCTCTATTTATAGGCAAAACTTGTCACTGTTCCCCAGATCCCACGGATCCCTCCCTTAAGGGATCCGTCTAGTGTAAACCTAGGGATCCGTGGGACGCTCCTCTTTGCCGTTGGGTTTTTTGGTTATGGATCATGGGTTATGGGTTGGTCCATGGGTATTTCTTTAGATACAATGTATCTAATGAGTACAAAGTATCTAGTCAAGTGGGTATGGGTCAATACCATGGGTTATTGATATGATCCATGGGTTGTGATTTTTACCCATCCTAATAAACTATTACAACAAATGATTTATTACAACAATTTGTATTAAGTGACTATATGTAAATGCTTTACAAAAATAATATGTATCCTTATTATTTTACTTATGATAACATTGTATTTGTTATCAACAAAACACAAAGAGTTCGCAAAATATTAATAAACGTTTTTACGGTTTATTTGTATTAACAAGAGTTTATCTATCAAGTCTTGGCTTAGCAAAGCCACTTTATACATGTAATTAACTTAGATGATTAACATGCCACCAAGAAATTCCCCATACCCCCAAAACTGTTTTCCTTACCCTTACGCCTAACGTTACAAACCTTGTAAAGTCTTTTTTGATAGTTTATCCTAGGTGCTTACGCCAAAATGGTGGAGGTTTGATCCTTTATCAATCCTATAATAATCTATGTGCTATAACAGTTGCTAGTGTTTATTTGTCCATTTCCATAATGTTATATCACTTATACACCCGAAAGATGAGAGAATCCGAACACTTTATGCGAGTTACTAGTATATAATTTCTGTGCTTGTTATGACTATTGTTGAATGATTGATATTGTGAATTATCTTTAACCCAATGCTAAATGCCCCCGAACTTGTAAATTGATTAGGGAAAAAGCATATTTACTTGAGGATAAGCAAATCCCAAGTGTAGGGATATTTGATGAGGTGTAACTTTATACGTTTTTAAAGGGTCATTTAGCCTCTAAATTTGTACATATTTGATCATTTATTACCCCAAATCATTTCTATTTGAGTTTTAGGTACTTGGAAAGCAAATGATGGAAAATGGTATGTTTTGGGCTCAATTAGATGAAAAAACGTCACAAAAAAGGCTCTGCGATGGCATCACAAGCACTAAGTGATGTCGTCACTTGAAGAAATCAAAGATATTGAAGTTTCATAATTTACAAGTGACGACTCAGGCGATGGTGACATCCTCGACCTGACGGTGTCATGACCAAAATAATGAATAGCGACGGCGTCACAAACTATAAGCTGACGTCGTCACATTAAGTCAATGCACGATTCAAAATCCTAATGATGGCGAGCTGACAACGTCACAATTAACAAGTGATGCTGTCACAGATGTAATCCTATATATATGAGTAAAACTTAAGAATAGATGTATGTTTTGAAAGCCCCTAAGTTTTACTTCTTCTCCCCCTTTTTGTCGAAACAAAAAGTTAACCCATCGAAGAAATAAAATGTGGAAAAAATAGTCCACGAATCGCTTACTCCCCCTTGTTTGGGGCGTCAAGTGAAGAAAATAAAAAAAATCCTACAAAGAAAAGGTTAGTAGTAACATGCATAAGTAATCTTGTGATTGACGATAATCAAGATTGGGAGCCAAGGTATGTAAACAAGGCCTTGTAATAATACAAAAAAATGTAGTGGTATTTATGCCACATACAAGCATGTAAAAGTAAGAACAAGTCTCATCCTTGAAAATGACTCAAAAGAAAAATACTAAAAATAGAAAATAGTAATAATGATTCCTTCCATGCTTGCATAAGGTTATAGATGGAGGTTTTGATGAGTAATGGTATTGATGCGATCAAGAATGAGGTTGAGTATGAATCGCATTTCTTCCCTAACTTTTATTCCAATATCCCTAGTGGATTGACAATTTTCACAATGTAAGTGATGTGGGTAATGAGTGCGGAAGTTTTTCGGGTTGTTTTGATTTGTGAGTTGCGAAAGATGTGGTGGAAAAATAGGAAAATACGGATCAAAGTCCGGAATGTTTGGAAGTGGTGGTGGAAAAGAACCTAGATGTTCTTGTAGCTCAATGGGAGCTAAGGGTGGTGAGGTTCCAAGGTCTTTGAAAATTGTGTTTGGAGAAGTGGGAGGTGTCAAAAAGGCTATTTCTTTTTTTTTTGGTTGTTGAGATCTTGTTGGAGTCTTAAGGAGTTCCAAAAGAGTGACTTTAGGTTGTGAGTTGATAGATGATGAAGTTGGTGTACTTGTTGATGATGAAGGAGGTACTATAATGGAAGCATCTTGTGGTGAGTTATTTTTTGGTGATGAGCCATTCGATGATGGTTTTGCTAAGCAACAAGGCCGGATGTTGATCCGTGCGGATATCCTAGAGTTTGATTGTGGTATTTTGGAAGGTGGGAGGACAAAAGTTTGGATTTCATGAAGGGGATTGTTTGTACTAGGTGATTCATCTAAGTTGGAAGATCTTTTGGATGACATGGTGTTGTTTGTTTGTGAAGATGAGATGAATATGCAAGCATTTTGGGAGTCCTATATATTGCAAAACAATGCATTGTAATGAATGTTTGACTCAAAATGTGGATTAAAATCAAATGATTAGATATGAATTTAAGGCATGTGATCATGAGAACACAAGCATTAAAGAACATACTCCAAAAAAAATAAAAATAAAAATATTGGACTTTTCATCCAAAGTAAGAAAAATAGAAGATAAAACTAGCTTCTGTCTCACGGATCCCACGGATCCTTCCCTTGAGGGATCCGTCCAACATTAAAGCTGTGATCCGTGGGACTGGTGATACATGCAGCTCAAAATTTTCCTTTTGGAAGCATTTTTGCCTAGTGTGTGCCTATATGTAAACTATTTGGAGTTGCGGTTATCTCGACTCCTAAAAAGAAAAGAAAAATAAACTAGAAGTGAAAAAGCATACTATTATGTGAGATAACCCGAGTGCTCCTAATTCATTGTTGCTTAAATGAATGTACCCAAAAATACATATTAGTTATGTGTCCTCTTTAGCATTCAAAAGACATGAGATGCAATGAAAACGGGTTTTCACTTTCTATTAATAATGAAAAAGCTATTTGTCCTAGATGTGAGAAATTGTTTTTGTGAAATTGATACGGGAAGAGGTATCATTTTTTTTAGAAAACGTTTCAAAAAGAGGTTTCTATGTGCGTATAAAAATCGTTTTATCCTTTGAAAAGAAGATGTGTATGTAATTATATGTTTGCAACTTGTACTTATTTTGAAAGAAAATAAGAAAAATTATGAGTTATAAGTAAAAAACTTATCTTGGGTTTTGAAAATTCCCGTATTGCTTGTGAGTTGTGCATGAAATAGAGATCCTAGACTCAGAAAGAAGAAGGCTAGTGTTTACATACCTTGTAGAGTTAAAAAGTAAATTACGACGATTGTTCCATGAGACCAAGACCAAGACGAAGTAGGTTGAATTGTTCCCGCTTCAACGGTTTGGTGAGGACGTCGTCTATGTTGTCTTCGGACACTACCTTCTCAATAGAGATGTTCCCCTTTTGAACATTGTCTCTTAAGAAGTGATGACGAATCTCTATATGCTTTGTGCGAGAATGTAATACCGGATTCTTGCTTAAATCAATGGCACCTTTGTTGTCACATAGAATGGCTATGTCACTTAGATGAACGTCATAGTCAACTAACGCTTGTTTCATCCATAGTGCTTGTTGGCATGCTTTGCCGGCGGAGATGTATTCGGCTTCGGTTGTTGATATTGCTAATGCCGTTTGTTTCTTAGAAAACCAAGATGTTAAACAACATCCCATAAAAGTACATACCCCACTTGTACTTTTTTCGTCAACATAATCACCGCATGGTCGAATCGCATATACAATTGTTTCTACTCCCGTGCCCTTAGGATACCATAATCCTAATTGTGTTGTACCCTTAATGTATCTAAATAACCTTTTCACGGATTCTAGATGTGATATTTTAGGGTCTTCTTGAAACCTAGCACATAGACAAACACTAAACATGATATCCGGCCTACTAGCCGTGAGGTAGAGAAGACTACCAATTATACCACGATATTTAGTATTATCAACGGATTTTCCGTCTTCATCTTTGGTGAGTTTGGTTTCGGATGACAATGGTGTCCTAATTGGTTTTGACTCTTCTAAACCGAATTTCTTTAACATCTCTTTTATGTATTTAGATTGATTAAAGAATATACCATCTTCCACTTGTTTGATTTGTAGACCAAGAAAGAAACTAAGTTCTCCCATCATACTCATCTCGAACTCGTCATGCATGATTTTAGAGAAATCATCACACATGTCTTGACAAGTGGATCCGAATATAATATCATCTACATATATTTGGACCATGATTATATGTGACTCTCTTTTCTTAGTAAAAAGTGTGTTATCAACTAACCCCATGGTGTAGTTGTGTTTTATTAAGAATGACTTGAGTCTATCATACCAAGCTTTTGGAGCTTGTTTAAGACCGTAAAGGGCTTTCTTTAATTTATACACATGTTTAGGTTTTTCAAAATCGATGAAGCCTGGAGGTTGAGCTACATATACTTCTTCATTAATAAAACCATTTAGAAAAGCACTTTTGACATCCATTTGATAAAGCTTAAGATCATTAGCACAAGCATAAGCAAGAAGTATTCTTATAGACTCTAATCTAGCCACAGGGACATAGGTCTCATCAAAGTCTATTCCTTCTTTTTGGTTATACCCTTGGGCAACGAGTCTAGCCTTGTTTCTAGACACGACTCCGTTTGCATCTAACTTGTTTTTATAAACCCATTTGGTTCCTATTATGGTTTGATTACTAGGTGGAGGGACAAGTGTCCAAACATCATTAGAAACAAATTGATTTAACTCTTCTTGCATAGCCATTACCCAACTTTCATCTTTTATGGCTTCTTGTGTATTCTTAAGTTCTATGGTTGAAACAAAATAAAATAGGCTACTTAGGTTTTGAACTTGAGACCTTAAGGTTCTTTCGTTTAACTTTCCTATGACTTTATCTACGGGGTGATCTTTGGACTCTTTAATATTTATGAGTTCATTATTTGAAGATTCTTATTCTTCTTCATTTATCTTTTTCTTTATTACAATAGCTTCACTTTTTACAATCTCGTCATCGACAAGAGGTGGAGAGGGTTTGGGTGGACTTTCATCAAATTTTACATTTAATGACTCTTCTACCTTCATTGTTTCTTTATTTAATAAGACGTAGGCTTTGCTATTAGGAGAGTAACCTATAAAGATACCTTCGGTTGATTTAGGATCAAATTTTGTAAGGTAATCTTTAGTGTTAAGAAGAAAACATTTGCTACCAAAGACTCTAAAGTGATCTAACGTAGGCTTTTTGCCTCGAAGTAACTCGTATGGAGTTTTACCTAAAATTGGTTGAATTAAGACTCGATTAAGTATGTACGTTGAAGTATCAACGGCGTTGCACCAAAACTTTTGAGGTATGGATTGCTCATTTAGCATGGTGCGACTCATTTCTTGTAGGGTTCTATTCTTTCTTTCAACTACCCCATTCGATTGTGGAGTGCGAGGAGCCGAGAAGTTGTGAGTAATACCATTAGCGTCACAAAAAGCTCCAAATTGCACTTCATTATCAAATTCCCTACCATGATCCATTCTAATAGACACTATAGGACTTCCTAGTTGTCTTTTGATTTTCTTGCTTAATATTTCAAAATAATTAAATGTTTCCGTTTTGTTCTTTAAGAATTTAGTCCATGTGTACCTAGAGTAATCATCCACTATGACCAAAATGTAGTAGTTGCCTCCATAACTTTGGATAGTGGATGGACCAAATAAATCCATGTGTAGTAATTCTAGACACTTAGTTGTAGACACCATGTTTTTAGCTTTGTGACTAGAATGGACTTGTTTTCCTACATTACAAGCATCACAAAAGTGATGTTCATATTTTAACTTAGGTAGATCTCTTACTAGATCTTTGGATGATAGCGATTGAAGAAGTCGCATATTGGCATGACCCAATCTTTGATGCCATAATGTCGAAGTATCATCCATAGAGGTAAGACAAAGTTTGTCTTTAGGTTCATTACTGATTTTAATGACATAGACTCCATGTTTCCTAATTCCTCTTCCTGTGGTTATGCCATTTTTTAATATCTTACTATCGGTTTTGGTAAAAAAGTACATTGCACTTTTTATCACATATTTGCCCTATACTTAAGAGGTTAAAGTTTAGGTTTTCTACGTGACACACATCGTTAATGGTTAGAGATTTGTTAGAAATTGTACCTTTACCGATGATCTTACTTTTGCTATTTCCAAACACCACATTTCCTCCATTGAAGGATTCATATGTGGAGAATAGATCTTTATTGCCGGTCATGTGCCTCGTACACCCGCTATCCTTGACCGATTCATCCGGATCTAGGTCGACCTTTAAGCACACCTAAGAAAATAATTAACTCAAAAGTTTTGGTCTCCATTTGTTCATGGGTCCATTAGTGTTAAACATTCCATTCATGTTAGACATGTATGGATAAGGTGAATATGCATTCCATGGTGCAAAGTTTTGAAAAGGAAAACCATTTTGCATATTTGGGTTCCATCCCATTTGATGGTTACTTCTCGGGTAAACATTATTAGGTCTCCTAGATGGGTTAGGTTTTGAAAAAGATGGAGCTTTGTTTCTAGCAAAAATAGGATTATATTTTGGAGGTGGTTGTCTAGTGGTAAAATGAGTTGGTTTCTTCTTATTAACAATAACAAAATCAGTTCGAGAGGAAGAAGCTATGTTATTACCATTGTTTGCTTCAGCAGACCCACGGATCCCTGGCTGTACACTAGTCGGTTCCCTTTTTGTGGGATCCGTGGGATCCGCCACAACAGTGGCCTGTTTTTCTATTGCTTTTACGAATTGCGTTTCTTTGTTTTTACTAGTTGACGTATCAAGTTGTTGAATGCCTAAACCTTTTGGTTGTTTCAGTTTTAACACTATCTAGTATCATATCTAAAGTATTAGTACTCATTCTAGCAATTTTAGAATCTAGTTGATCAACTAGTGTTTGAAGTTGAGCATAAAGTTCACATTCACCACTTGCTATTTTACCCTTTTCTAGGCGTTTCAATTTTGCTTTTAATTCTATGACTTCCTTATCTAAACGTTGGTTTTGATTTTCAAAACTTGTTTTGTTAATTAATTTTAAACTAATTTTGCAAAGTTTGTCATATTCATTATGCAATGAGTCATCATCTAGTGATGAGCTACTATAGTATTCGTGACATACCTCGTCATTTGCCATGAGACAAATTTCTTCGTCCTCCTCATCGCTCATTCCCCACGTGCAGCTCACGAATGCCTTTTGATCATCCCGTTTGGGACACTTACTAATAAAGTGGTTTGGGTCCTCACATTTAAAGTAAGCACGATCATCCCTTGGCTTCTCGTCCTCTTTGCTTTTCCGAATCCTTTCTTGTCGTCATATGGTTGTTTGACGTATCTTCCTTCCTTCTAAAGAACTTTTTAAAGTCCTCATCATATAGCATACTCGTCGTCACTATCCGAAGAGGAGTTCTCTTCATCGCTGAGGCCTTTTTGGCTTTAATGGCAAGAGATTTGTGTTTCTTTCACCTTTGAGGCTTGTCTTTAGCAGGACAGTCTTTTTTTAGTTGCCTATGAGTTCATCAAGAGTGAGGATTGTCAAATATTTTGACTCTTCGATTGCCGTCACCTTGGATCTCCACTTGGATGGAAGTGCCCTTAGATATCTCCTAACATGGTTACGGCTAGAAAAAGATTTATCAAGTGCTTGTAAAGATGTAATAATAGTATTAAAATTAGCAAATAAATGATCTATAGTTTCTCATCCGATATTGAAAATTGTTCATATTGTTGAACAAATAAATTAATTTTATTATTTTTAACTTGTTGATTACCTTGATGAGTTACAACTAAAGAATTCCAAATTTCTTTAGAGGTTTTAAGCATAGAAATTCTTTCGAATTCCTTTTTGGGTAAAGCATTATATAAAACCATTTTAGCTTCACTATTTTTAGAAAGCTTTTTCTTCATGTCATCATTTAGTTTATCATGAGGTATGTTAACTAAATTTCCTTTATCATCTTTTGAGGTAGCCTCAAAATCGCCTTCAACAATAATGTACCAAAGATCAATATCTTTAGACTTCACATACGTTTCAAATCTATTTTTCCAATATATACATTAGTTTCAAGTAGTGGTGGTCGTTGCATAGATTGCCCTTCCTTGTAATTATCAGAACCCATAGTAATCGAAAAGTTTTTAAAATACGGTTTACTTTAAAACTTTTATAAACTTAGCTCTTGATGCCAATTGTGTAAAACTAGAAGGGGGTTGAATAGTTTTGCCGATTTTAAGTTAGTTTCAAAAACTTTAGATTCGATATTATGTGAAATCGTATGAATGTAGAGAAAGTAAAGATCTAATGATAAAGCAAGTAAATAAAGTAAAGCAAGGGATAAAAATGACACAACCGATTTATAGTGGTTCGGCTACAAGGACACCTTCTTTGCCTTACTCCACTCCCCGAGTCACCTACTTGAGAGTTCAAGCACTATGTCAACAAATTCCTTCAACTTGGAGGAGAAGCCTTCACAACGTTGCTTACACCTTTTTCCGGTACAAAGCTAAATACCGAGTCCGTAACACGATGGACCAAACCAACACGACTATTACACAACAACTATGTAAAATATCAAATACAAGATCTTTGCTACAGAAATCTTATGGAGGAACAAATCAATCAAGGACCCCTTGCTTGGATGACTTGTAGAATGCTCGTGATCTCGCCATAGAGAAATACCTATATGAGAATCACAAAAGAAAGAAAGAAGAACAACTCTCTAGATCAAGTGATCTTTTGTTAGAAGAGAATGAGAGTGTATGAAAGAATTAGTAAGAAGAGGGGTGAGTTAGAATGAAGAAATGGCTCTCTATTTATAGGCAAAACTTGCCACTGTTCCCGGATCCCACGGATCCTCCCACTTGGGATCCGTCTAGTGTAAACCTAGGGATCCGTGGGACGCCCTCTTGCCCATGGGTTTTGGTTATGGGTCATGGGTTATGGGTTGGTCCATGGGTATTTCTTTAGATACAATGTATCTAATGGGGCTCGTAAGGCGGCAATTGAGCTAATGTCCATTTTGAGATTAAAGAGCGCTTTATGAGGAGCTACGTGCTAACCCTTTCTTGGGAAACAGGACGAAGATGCGTATGAACAAGTTGAGAATGTCTTGTACATCGCAAGCCTTTTTAACATTCCTGGTGTTTCTCATGACGCTGCTATGTTACGAGTGTTCCCCATTACTCTTACTGGGAGAGCAAGAAGATGGATTAAAAGATTGCCCGTCGGGGCAGTTGATACATGGGCTCTCCTAAAAAAGCACTTCATCCAAAGATATTGTCCTCCTTTGAAGATATCTAATCAGCTCATGGAAATCCATAATTTCAAACAAGATGATGATGAAACATTGTATCAAGCTTGGGATAGATACAACAATCTCCTACAAGTGTCCAACTCATGACCGAACAACCGAAGAAAAGGTCAACATCTTTTACAAAGGTATCAACGTGACTACAAGATGATGCTAGACTACCAAGGACCAATTCCGAGCATGACTCCTACTCGCCATTAAAGCCATCCAAAAATGACCGATCATTCCCAAAAGTGGCACGATGGAGGAAGCCAGAGAAGCATAGGCGGAAATCTTGATGGAATTGCCGCCATCACTAGAAAAATTGAAAATATTGGTCGGTACATGCTCAAGCTCGTAGAATGTGTTCATGCTATCCAAGTAGGTTGTGAAACCTGTCGGGGGGGGGGGGCATCTTACCAAAAATTGTCCTCTAACTGACGAAGATAGCAATTTTTGGATATTTCAAGCCGACTTTTTTATCGTATTGGACAAGAAATATAAGATATTACTATATTAGCCCTAGTTTTAACTCGACGGTTCTTTAATTATTAGAAAAATATATAGTTTTGGTAAATAAAGTGTTTTATTTTTTGTTCGAAGAATCGTGTGGTTCAAGTCAATAGACATATTAGTATAATTTTATTATGGGAAAATGATGCAAATAGACCGCGCGCCCTGAGGTTAGTCACTTTCCGAACCACTTTTATTTTTTATTTGAAAATGGACCGAGGGCAACCGCTGTCATTGGGCAACTCATCGACATTGTGACAAGTGTCCCGTATGTGTAAGGTATTGTTTTTTGGGCAACTAAAAAGCGCTGGGCAACCTTATATTTTTAAAAAGGGTTTTATCGTCATTTTACGTTAGACAAAAAATTACACATTTGAATAGTAAAAGTACAGTGGATTTATATTAAAAATCCAAAAGTCACTGACCAAAAAAAACACCCATAGTTACCGTTTTTCTCTATTTTTGCTTCTCGCACAAAAGCATTCTTACTTACAGATTATTTTCACAAATCAAACCGCCTTCTTCGCCACCCCTCTCTTCCTTGTAACGCCGCTATGTCACCATCTTTAAAGCTAAAGTGTTGATTGCAAACCACAACGATTGATCAAGTTTTAAAAAATATTCCCAAGTATGGTACGTAAATATTCTTCTCGTTGTTTATTACATATGATTATTTCCAATTGGTTCTATGTTATAATAAATCATTTTTGTTATTCGATTAATACCTATGTTAGATAAGTGTTAATTCCATTTTATAATCCATTGCTCTTTTTATGTGTATCCGATTCGTAATTATGTAGGGTATGATACCTTAGAAGTTGTTAGTTAAGTATGTAACATTACTTGGTTCATTAAAAAATATTGTGGCGCTTTCTAGACTAATAAGGAGTGGTTTATATGCATCATCTATGCAATTGTTTACGACGTTGGTATAGATTCCTTCTATGGCCCTCGAATTATTATTGGTTTTTGTTGACCCTTTTAGGACTATGAAGCTGTTAATCATTACGAGTAAACCGAACTACTTTTCGTAATTATGTAGGGTAAAATACATCTGTCTGCTTACACGCTCTTCTACAGCTTGTTTAGAGGCTTCTTCCCCTTTGCCCTTTCCTTTTATTTAGCAATTTCTTTAGCATTTACTTCCATATGTAATCTTTTAGCAATTTTTTCATCAAAAGCTATCTGCTCCTCGTACTTTCAAACACCAAAGTTGGATCGCAATCCTTTATCCTTTCCAATATCGCCAAGAACTACATCTTTCGCATTGTGTTCACCAATGTTTAGACTCTTAGCAATAGTTCTAGGTGCGGGGATAGGGTGATTGCTTTTGGTTGACCTATTGTATGGCAATCTCATTGTCGCCTCTTTTGGTTTTGGTTTTGGTGTTGGTGTTATTGTTGTGGTTATAATTGTAGCAAGTGGTTGCCTCTAGGGAAACGCCTAAACCGGCATGGGTAGAATAATAGCAAAGAAGGTTATCGCAATACTAGCGAAGGATGCAAAGAATACCGGCAAGGGTTGTCCGCACCCCTTCATTCTCCTTTTCTTCAACTACAGCCTTTAAAGAATCATCTATTACGGTTCTTTACCTTCCATGTGAGCCACACTTAAAAAACACACACAAACTCTAATAAAAACCAGTTCTGGATAGTAAGCGCATCTCCGTTATCTCCGTCGTCTCCGTCATCTATTTTCAAATTGAATCTGGCGTTGTTTATCTCCATCGTTGACTCTGGTATTGACTCTGTAATTTCTTTTTTTTATTGAATCGATTCGCTTTTAACAACTTTTATCCGGCGTTGACTATCTCATGTGAATATGTTAATTGAATTTCATATTTATTTTTTCACATGTGAAGATGTTAATTGATTTATTAGATAGTGTTTGTTTGTTACTTTTGACTATCTCATTATATGTTTTTTATTACATATCTATTTTGCAATGATATCATAAAATCATAACATAAAATTTGATGCGAGAATCTAGTACCTTGTTAATTAGATAAATACTTATTACCTTACATACCAAATAAGTCCAAAATAGTACATTCTTAAACATATACAAAACACATTCATAATCCTAAAATCATCAACATCACCGCAACTTCTTTGAGTATGTTGATAAGCTTTTTGGCATTCAACCATCTCTTGATACTTAGCTTTGACAACAACATTATGATCTTTCAAATTTTAAACCGGTTTTCATCTCTTCATACTGCTTCAAAGATCGCCAGATGATAATCTTTGTAGATCTTAAATTCACTATCGCCTCCTCACACGTTGCTTCCAAATTAGCATTGTCATCTTCGATCCTCTTGAAATGCGCTTTCATATCGCCATACTCATATTCATACTCGGAAGTTGTTCAATCATTCTCTTCCTCTTATCAATCGCCTCTTGTTTCTCTCTAAAATTTCCTTCTATCGGGAAAGTCTTTCCGGCTCACAAGCAATTACCATTCTCTTGAAACGGTCTATCATGTCTTTAAATAAAGAATCGTGCACATTAGTACAATTCGGAGTGCATGTACCATCTTGACACAAAGAACACAACATTTCAGAAATGATTGTGATGATTGATAATCTAATTGATCTAAATTTTAATTGACTAAAATATCACAATAGAAGGAAAGGTAAATTTCACAAATGAAATGGTGTTTTTAGTTTTTGTATAGACAAATGTATTATTTGTTGACAATTTGAATTGGTGTATAGTATGAATAATCCAAAGTAATCAGAAGAATTGGTGTTTGCAAATGGGTTTTTGTGGTCACTAAGAGTTAGAGTAGCAAGGGCCTCCGCATTTTACTTTTTGACTTTTTGTGAACTCTAGCATTTGGCTATTTTTTTCAATTGCTTAAAGGTAAGGATGTCGCTTGTTTCTTGAGAAATGGTTTTGTATTTTAAATCAATTTAATAATCTTCAACAAGCAACATCCACACATTCCTCGAAGATGAGCAATGCATCAAATCATAAAAGACTTGATGCATTGAATACAATTAAATGGTTGAGGTAAAAGCTTTTGCAAAACCAACTACTCCATCGCAAAAGCTTTTGCAATAACTTTTGCATATTTAATGTTGGGTGTAAATGAAAGTTTAATAAATACAAAAGGTTTTGACAATAGCTTCAAACGCTGAAGTTTTACAAGTGTTTTTGTAAAAGTGTTCTTCAAAGTTATTGCCACAATGGAACATGTCATTTGAATATCTTATTAGAATAGTAAAAAGTCTTTCATCAAGTTGCCATTGGGATGCTACTCGGTGACTTTCATCGAAGAATCCAAATAAAAAGTCATTGTCCTTTTCTTCTTTTTTATAAACAAATCCGTTTGTTGTACTCCCGCTTGTACTTTGTTACCTTATTCATTCATATATTTATAGAGTACATGAATATAAATAACTCGTGGTACTTTTATATTTTATATTCAATTATTAAATATTTATTTAATTAAAAGTTATTGAAATTGTTATTAGGGTTTATGTTTTATAGGACATGGCGGAAACCAAAGAAGTCATATTTAAAGTTCACCACAATGGAAATTTGAATTTCACCACTCCGATATGTTGGCGGTCGCCTAGTGATGTCCGTGTTTTAGCTCTACCGTGGTTGCATTTACAGTGGTGCTTGATCATGTTTTCAATGATATTGAGGGGAAATGGCTTTATTTTATGGTGCACCAAATAAGGCACTCGAAGATGGTTTAACATTGTTGCACATGCATAATGACGCTCGACGAATGTATGACCTTATGGATGAGAATGGATCCATGGACGCCTACATTATGCACAAGCTACGTGCTTTGTCACAATTTTATTTCAAAAACATGGTATGGCGGGAAGAGGACGCTGCATGCGGTGCGGTAGTGCAACACCTTTCAAAGAATGAAGCTAACAAAGCGTGTTTCTATCACGAAAACTGAAAGAGGGTTCGAGATCATAGAACAAAAGGGCTAGTGCACAAGGAAATGAAAGAATGTTGCAACAAAATCACTCACACATTTCTTTAGCCAATAACAATAAGGTTACAACCAATCATATCGCAACACAACACAACACATGCCTTTGATGCATGGTTCCAATTATGAATGTTTGTTGCCTTTAAAAATAATTATGAGTTTATGCCGCCAACCATGCGATAGTGCTTCTATGGGAAACTTAGTGTCGTTAGGTTTATGTCATAAGTCTATCCTTTATGATCATATGGTTAAGAATTATGGTTGTCTGATCGCATAACAAGTATTGCCCAATTATGGCATTTAGTTGCCAGATTGCAAATTGACGTGGCCGAGGTTCAAATGAAATTGCCCAATAACATAAACTTGATTGTCGAATTTTCCTGCCTAGATAGTAGATGACAATAACGGTTGGCTTCTTTGATTAGAATAAAGACAATTGGGGATAAATACGCCCAAAAATACTAACAACTGCTACAAGAGTTAAAAAGTTGTTTTGAAAGTACAAATTAATTTTGATTCAATTGGGGATAAAAAATAGAGTTACAACTGCTAGGGCAAAACATAGTTTAGACCCACATTGCATCATAATTCGCAACACCCAACAACTGCTGTAATCAATTTCGAAATAAACATCAATGGTGCCCAACTCTTCTGCTACAACTCACAACATGGTTGCTTTTGGAAGAACCAAAGGAGGCTACGGGTTTGAACAAATTCTCAATTATGTGCATATGTGAATACGCAACCATCGCTAAGGCTTTACCCAACCATCGCTAGTGTCACCGAAACCATCGCTTAGTGTCGACGCAAATATCAACTTTGTTTCGCTTTTCCAAATGACTAGTTGAAGTTCAAATTTTAAAAGTGAAATTTAAAGCCGATATAGCAAACTTTCAAAGACAAAAAGGATAATAAACCGATAAATTCAAACTGTTTGTAATTACGGATAAGGCTTATCCAAATACCAAAAAGGAGAGAAAATCATCAAGTAAATATTCATGTACCATCCATAGAAATTTTATGACAAATCCAAAGAGAAAAATAGATGCCTGTAGGAGCCTAGGCACGTGCCTACCCATAAATCAAGAATGAAAATTAATGATACCGCAAGAACAAGAAAATCTCGCTATAAATACGCGAGGTAAATAAAGGAAAGCACATAAAAAACAAAATCAACCATTCCTCCACCAACAAAAAACACCAAAGAGAAGTTGAAGATGTTAACAACCCGTTGCCCACGCACCACCGGTTCCAAAAAGCCCATACATAGCCTAAACCTTTACCCCCAAAACAAAAACATAAGCGCAGCGCAGATGTTGCGACAACGGAAACATGTTCTTAAATGACCACTAATAACAAATAGTCATTTCTAAGACGACTAAATTGACCCATCTCACGACCATTCACAACATTCCTTCAACCAAAACCCGTGTCCTTTGAGGTTTGTGGAAGCCCGCCTGCACCATATGGCGTACTAAAGGTGGGAGTTTAAACCGATTAGAATCTCATTAGCCATTTGGGATGTTCAAAGTTCGTGCAGCTTCTTAACCTCGCTCTTCCCGAGCGGAAGAATGAAGTATATCATGGGTATTGGGTCGAAGGAGTGATCAAATGCAAAGAGAGGCGTGAAAATTATGGTCTCAAATCCGCTGATTGTAGCCCGCCCCGAGCAAGTGTTTGTCTACCAACTCGCGGATCGTTGGATGATCGGGTTAAAGGTAAAAATGACGAGCTTATGGGTGGGATAAAATAAAGAGCAAGACATAAAGAATTAACAAAAATCCCATGCTAACGTGTAGGGGATGATTGGTGTATTTTGTGATTCTCTCTCCCACCCAATTCAAACCTATCACGCCGCATGTGGATTTTTTGTGAATTCTTTATGTGGTTCTACCATTGCTCTAAAAATAAAAGTTGCGCGGATGGAGAAGCAACCCCACTAAAAAGCTCTTCCAAAGATCACCGCAGAAGGCGGATTTACACGGAAACCCCTTGAGAGGCCTATCGAACTTGTCGTGAATCCCATGGAAAATACGGCCGCCCCCCCGAGGAAGTAAGCCACGGAAATCCTTCAAGAAATGATAGCAAACAAGAAGGATTCCACCCTCACAAGAGAGGAGGCAAAATACCAACACCGTGAAGTCGCGTACCAACGCTAATGTAGTTTTTCACCGCTAGTATGATTGTGTTGGTTTAATATGTAACATTCTAGAATTTCTTGGGTAGAATGTTTTGTTTTAGATAAGTATGCTAAGTATAATTATCCTAGAGTACATAATGTATATTGTAAAGGACCCTTAGCCTATAAAAGGAGGTCCTAGGCTAGAGTTTGATATAACTTTTGTCATATTTACAATGATAGACTTCAAGGTTGTAATCGCTTAATACTATTCGAGTATTCGTGTATTAATAATATATCCGGTGTTTTGTAGACCATAACTTATTGTAAAACATCAACATCTTCACTTTGACGTAAGCACATAACGCCAAAGTTATTAGATGTAGAGTGAGTTGATTATTTTGAGGTTTATGCGACTTTTCTAAACGCCAAAAATGGTACAATGCTTTTATGCTTGATCACTTAAATTAAATATCTGTAATTATAAAATGAATCGGTTGTATATTAACAAGCGATAGTTAATTTTACTACTCTAGTTATTCGACTACCGCTAGTAAACTTAATAGGTTATATACTTACAACCGCTAGTATTATACGCACAACTCGCTAGTTATTCTAACAAATGCTAGTGATAGAAGTTGCCTCACGTACAAGCTTAGTTGCCAAATTGATATTTGGAAACAACTGCTAGTTGGCGAGATGAAATAAAAATGGATAATGGCATACTACATATTACAATTACTACATAATTATAAGTTTAATGGTTACATATTATATAACCCCTTGATAAACAGACACACCAAACTTTCGGTACACAAATTTAATTGACATAGGGTATTCAACCCATACATAAAACTACAACCACTAGAACAATTTTACAACGGCTGTGATGGAAGATCGGGGGAGTTTCAACAGCTTCCTAGCGAACTCCCAATTCTTCTTGATATTATCATAACCATCGTCCATCAAATCACCGCCCCGATATACATTTTCTTTAACGACGTGGAACAAGCAAGTATAAACTTTATTATGTGTAATTCATTTTGTGATCTAGGAAAGGATTGAAAATCACAATTCGAATCGCCCATGGCTAAATGTGGTTGTGTCTAAATCTAATGAACGTTGTGCCAAAGGTAAAACACTAAGCGTTGTGCACTGGAAAATCAAATAGTATTGAGATACAAAAACATGCCGCCATTTAATGTTTATTTGATACATATGAAATAAAGTATTACACTTACCGGTTTCCAAGATTTTCAAGTTTGGAGATGCGCGAATCATTCGGACGATGAGTGACACGATAATGCCTCGCCAAAATCAATTCCTTTTAGATTCGGATTAACGAGGGATACAAACGGCAAAGAGACATTCATCCTGGAATTACCATCACACATCAACTACAACAGGTCGACTTTTTGGTTTGTTTCAAAGATTAAATGTCGTTAGAGTTACACATATATTTAACATTGTAAAATTAGAAGTGTAAATCTCAAAATGGTCTTACCGTGCAATAGTCAAAATCCAATATAAGGGTCTCAAGAGATGGAAGTCTTGTCAGGTGAAAGATATTGGATGCTATGATTGTCGTGAAAGCATTCGAAATACCGAATGACAAATGTAACTTCTTCAAATTCATAAGACTTGCAAGATTCCATAGTTTCATCCCGCTTGTATGATAAGGTTTTAAAATGTACCTTTTGAGGGTCGTTTAAGCCTTTATTTGATCACTTTTGTATCCGTTATTACTTAATATCGCCTTTTCACTTTTAGGTATCTTGAAGGCAAAATCTGGAATGACACTTATTTGAATGAAAAGGCGCGAATATAATGAAGAAAATGGCCAAAGTCAAGAATCGAGACACTCGTAAAAGGGAACCGGTGGTGACGACATCAGGCCCAACTAGTGATGCCGCTGACAACTTTTGTGACGGCTCAAGAGCTAAATTGCTCATTTACAAGTGACGGCTTAAGGTTTTAAAAGAGTAGAGCATCGCAACTCGACGCCTAGATTTGATCCGCACGACGCCGAGATCGAAGGGGACGGCGCCACAAGAATAAGGTGACGCCGTCGCAAGACTAACGTGGCCAAGATAAAACCCTAATAACGGCCACCACTCAGGCCATTAAATCAAAAGACGCCACATGTAATCTTATATATAGAATCCGAATTTTTAGTTTTCGTGTTTAGTCTTTTGGAGTAAAACATAAACCGAACCAAGGCTGTCTTGTACAAGATTTTAGGGTTATATACCCTATCTTACATCAAGATAAGTGTTTTACTCATTAATTCAATTATGTCTTCAATTAATTGTGTGTATGCTTGCATGTTTCCCATGTCCGGCTAATTTACTTGTGTGTTTGCTAGGGAATATGAAACTTAATTATTAAATATTGATTGGTTGTCTCTTATCTTAATTGTTAATGATCTAGTATTGTGATAGATCATCCATTGTGTAGTTAATGCTTGATTAATCTTTGTGAACCTTAGCTTATAGTACCTAGAGTCATTGTAGGCTAAACCATCCGAAGAGTACCTTAGTGTTAACTTTATAAATCCTAGAGATTTTTCAAAGAGTTAGGGATAAACGATACCCTATGACTTTAGACACAACGCGATTAAGAATAAGGACGTGATAATTCAACCATCAATAGAGATAATTAAGGAGTAATAAAACCTAAGTAAACACATCTTTAAATCATCATACGAAAGCACACAATAATTAGACATAGACTACATACACCACTAGATTAGATAATTAGATGAGTAGAGTAATCAGAAATACCAACCCCAAATCCAATACCCCGAGATTCGTACTTTTCTATTTCTTAAAAACATAAAAGATAAAAATAATCTTCTCAACCCCAACCATAGCGTAGTAACTTCTCACTAGCATTCCTATTCCCTAGAGAATGATATCAATTCCGTGGCTTACCCTAATACTACACTACAACGATTAGGTTCAATCGCCTAGGGTGTTGAAAACTTGCTCGATTTAAAAGGAAGTTCCTTTGACCCCGAACCACGCGTGTAGTGTTATCAAGTTTTGGCGCCGATGCGTGGAATAGAATAGCTAGTTAGGAGTCCACCTCGCTTAGGTTTCCTTGCTTGATTCCTATCAAGTAAGCTTTTTTTCCAATTTTTAGCTTTCTAATAGTCTATCACCCTTCTTTGTGACTTTTGTTAGTAATCCCATCAAGCCATCATGGAAGGTGATAACCAACCACCATTCATCAACCTACCACCAAATGACCCGCCAAGAGGTCAGACTCTTGGTGAATACTCGAGACCAAGCCACCTAGGCTATAGGAACACCATTGAGCTTCCCCGACCAAGCCCAAACCACGACCCTTCGATCCGACACCATCCGGTTGGTGCAAAACGGATGTGCATTCCATGGACTTCGCTCCAAGATCCTAATCGCATCTTAAGGATTTCCTAAAATTGTCGATTCCATCGACCTCGATGTTAGTACTGGAGACCACGATCTGCCTCTTCCAATTCTCTCTACGGACCAAGCTAGTAATTGGCTTGAGCAAATTCCATGCTCCATCTCAAGTCGATGATCTCACCTCTCGCTTCCTTGCTCAATTTTCCCCACCGGGAGAACCACTAAGCTTAGGAATGATATCTTGATGTTCCAACAACGCCAAGGTGAATCTCTATGAACATGGACTGATTCAAGGACTTACTCCACAAAGTCCCTTATCACGGCATTGATCTTTGGATCCAAGTCCAACTCTTCTATGATCATTTCAACTTCCCCACCAATCGATCCATTGACCAAGCGGCCGGTGAAAACTTAGTGATCTCACCGCGGAAGAATCATGGGGTATAATAGAGGACCTTGCTCTCTATGACAAAGAAAGTTGAATGACCCCGTGAGTTGCCCAAACCGTTAAGGTAATCTCCTTGCCTCCCATTGACTCACAACCTTCCGACCGTAGGATGCTTGAGCTGAAGATCAAGTTAAATTCCTAATGAGTTCCTACGAAAATCCTAAGTCTTCACACCATGTGAACAAAGTTTCTTCCTCATGTGAGCCGTGTAGTGATCCTCATAACACATGTACTTGCACCGATTCCCGAACAAGCTTCCGTTGACTACGCATCCTCGCGCACTAATGGAATGGAGGAAGATCCTGACAACACCAACCTAGGACTTTAATGACGCCCGAGAAGCATGGAAGGCAAGCCCGACTTTTATTGGGGACAAACCAAAGAGTTCACATCCAATGATTTCTCATGGCCCCCATCTCACGGTCCTAACCAACCAAACATTGAGGGATGTTACAACACCTAGTCGCATCCCAAGAAGCTCAATAGCTAAGCTCCCGGACCGTTTTAACCAACAACAAGCCGAGATGGATAGGAAGATAGATAACCTCTTAAAAGCCATGACCAATAGTGATAGGAAGGTTAATGCTATCTCAACTCCGAAACTTCCGGTGTAGATTAAGGACCCAAGTAAGCTAGCTAAGCACGCTCAATTGTCAATACCATCATCTTAGTGAAACATGATAGAACAAATGACGAAGCGAACCATGAACGATACTTGAGGTCATGGAAACACCGAGAATGAAACAACCGAGGAAGTAGACAATGACTATTTCAATAAGTTACCTATGGAAGAAGAACTATCTCGCCACCCTCACTTAGTGTGTGACCTCCACATGTATGTTAGGAAAGCCCTAGGATCAAGTTTGGGAACCCTTGGAATCTTAACATACCATGTTGCATAGACACCTTTTCGTGGCAAAGGCCTACATTGACATAAGTCCCCAATAAACATAATGACTAGCACCTACTATAATTGGGTCATGAAGAAGCATATCCCAACTAGGCAAGATCCGTATAATCCTAGGGTTAGTTGAAATTTTCTTGGTAGAGTTCGTGATTGCCCGCTTATGTAGGTAATTTCACGCTTTCCTCACGGATTTCATAATAGTGGATGATATTAGTACGCCATAGATCCTAGTTTGTCCCATCGTTATTCTAGGAAACCTTTCATAGACAAAGACCGGATGACTTATGATCCATCGTTAGGAATAGTGCGCTTCAAGGATGAGACCGATGACTTAGCCTACCAAATACCGCTTAAGATTGAGAAATTTTCATCACTCTCCAATGATGAAAAGGAACTTAAACTATCGGGTCTACTATAGGAATGAGAAGGATAAGGAGAAAGGAGTGGATTATGTTATGGCTAAGATTTGGGGTTTCTATAGGGATTGTTTGAACTTAGGACCGAATATAGAACCGAGTGGGAGAGACGAACTCTTAGAAAGGTGCATTATAGGGCACTTTTACAACATGGAATCACCCACTAGAGACCGTCATGAGGAAGAAGGTGACTGTAATGAAGTCACGTAGGGGCACGACTTCGAGTCTAGCTACAAGACTCATAAATAAAGAAAAAGCGCTTCGGGAGGCAACCCATGCTTAATTGTTTGCTTGTTTGTGTCGTGTATCTTTTTACGATTGTTTATTCTCATGTTTAAATTTGTAAAAATGCTTTATTTTGTCTTTAACCTCGTCTTAATTACATATAAAGGTATTTTACATAGGGATAAGTGTAGGGAGGATTACACACGTTAAAAGAAATGTAAACATAAGAATTACAATTAATTAAAATATATACATGTGTGTTTGTTCGAGTCAAATGCTTGTATCGAGTCATAATGGATGTTTTGCGGTGAAATTTTTCCGATTCTAAAGATGTAAATTTTCCGTAAAATCGCACCAATTTTTGTCAGATAACCGACGGCGCCAGATCGCAACCGACCAGGCCGTGAAGGAGCAAAACAACTCGATTACTTTTCTCATTTTCTCGAGCTACTTATAAATTTTTGGAATTTTACAGTCTTAATTTTCTAGAAATTTCAGAAACATCCATTCCACAAGCATTATATCCTAGTTTAGTAGAGTCCTATATATTGTTACCACCGATTTACGCGAAGGTTTCGTTTGTTTTCTTCAAGTGTGCAGTTTAATTTACCAAGAAGAAGATACATAAGATGAGAAGGAGCTTTTCACGCAAATGTTCTTCTTGAAGAAAGATGTAACCACCACTTTACACGGATCCTACCGAGCTAATCGTGGAGTATTAGTTTCTTTTGCTTTTAATTACCTTCCGTTATCATAACTTTGATACTTCTGGGAACATTGGGGACAATGTTCATTTAATTGTAGGAGGAAAATAAAACGGAACTTTGAAACTATGCTTATCCTTGACTATTTGCTTTGTCTAATTGCATTTGCGTAATAAACCATGAGAAAATGTCGGTTAGGGTAATTTTGGCACCAAATTTAAAATTTTCATGACATATAAGAGTGGGCCATTAGTCTTAATAAAGCGCCTCATGGATATGAAGTTATATGACTAGCACAAAACCCTTTACCACTTAAATTCCACCCAAAATGTGAGGGACCACCCTTAGATTAATAGGAATTAAAGCATTCATCTTTAATGCTTAGAGGTGAACCGATAGTAAATAGATTCTAGAACTTGTTTTGTGATGCATCCCGAGATCGCTAGTAAGACTACACTTGTGTAGTTAGGAATAACTAAATGATAAGAGGCATTAGGATAACCCTTGTTTGATACTGTAATATAATTACTTCTTCCACATCGGTTGAGTAATTCCACACCCTTTGTGTTGTACTCATCTTTAGTACACGATACCCTAGTTAACCCCTCGAGCCTATTCTTTTCGCGGTTCTCGTGATGTTTCGCCGAATATCAATGAAGAGCATTGTTTACACCCCACCCCAAATGTACACCCAAATCGCCTTAGCCTACCTTGTATGCACTCACTTTAGTGCATTATTGTTATCACACTAAACCCTTAGTTCAATTATCTAGTTGCTTGCATAAGTTGCTAAGTCGAGTCATATCCTTTGTACACGCTTTGGGACGATTGGGACTCATGGGAAAAGTTATATTTTATGAGATGACGGAAGGAACGTTAAATTAAATTCCCTTTATTTGCATAATAATGTACCCAAGTGTTTTGATCTTTTCAATTCGGGTCATATTAGTGTTAGAGTAATAAAAACTCAAGTATATGGATGTGCCTATAAATCCCTATCATTTTAATGTTATCATAGAAGATGGTAGAGTAAAAGTGTATGGAAAAAATCAAAAAATAAGAAAAAGAAAAAGAAAAATAAAATAAATAGAGTGTTAAAAAAAAAAAAAAAAAAAAAAAAAAAAAAAAAAAAAAACCTCCAATACCATCCTACATCTATTTTTAAATTTATGTTTGTTTATTTCAATATCTAGAGTTTAGAGTGTCGAGCCTTGGCTTAGCAATGCCATTCTTCGCATGCTTGTAACATAAAGATTTTTGACTCTGCCACCACTAAATAGCCTATCCCACCAAACCCTTTGTTTCCTACCGTAAACCTATCATTACAACCCTTTAAAAGACCTCTTGGATAGTCTTTCCTAGGTGCTTACGCCAAAGCGATGAAGGTTTGATCTAGTCTCAAGCCTATGGTAATCTATGTACTAGACCGGTTAATGAGTGTTTATCTTCCATTTCCAACTTGTTATATTTCATATACACCGAGAGATGTGAGTATCCAAACACCCCATGTGAGGTGCTAGTATGTAATTTCCGAGCTTGTTATGACTTTTGCGGGGCTTATATGTGTTGTGAATCGTTCTAAACTAATGCTTCATGACCTCTAACTTATAAATTGATTGGCTAAAAGCACATTTGCTTGAGGACAAGCAAGTACCAAGTGTAGGGATATTTGATAAGGTTTTAAAATGTACCTTTTTGAGGGGTCGTTTAAGCCTTTATTTAATCACTTTTGTATCCTTTATTACTTAATATCGTTCCTTTTCACTTTTTAGGTATCTTGAAGGAAAATGCTGGAATGACACTTATTCGGACGAAAAGGCGCGAATATACGAAGAAAAAATGGCCAAAGTCAAGAATCGAGACATTCAAGTCATTGGAACGGAAGGTGACGGCATAGGCATTAACTAGTGACGCCGTCGGACAACTTTTGTGACGGCTCAGAGCCAAATTGCTCATTTACAAGTGGCTTTAGGTTTTAAAAGAGTAGGCGTCGCAACTCGCATTTGCTTTAGATTTGATCCGACGACGCCGAGATCAAGGGACGGTGTCACAAGCATTAGGTGACGCCGTCGCAAGACTAACGTGGCCAAGACGAAACCCTAATAACGGCGACCGACGGGCCATAAATCAAAGGTGACTCGTCGCATGTGTAATCTTATATATAGAATCCAATTTTTAGTTTTCGTGTAGTTTTTTGGAGTAAAACCTAAACCGAACAAAGGTCAGTCTTGTATGTATTTTAGTGTTCTATACCCCATCTTACATCAAGATAAGTGTTTTACTTCATTAATTCAATTATGTCTTCAATTAATTGTGTGTATGCTTGCATGTTTCCATGTCCAGCTAATTTACTTGTGTGTTTGCTTAGGAATATGAAACTTAATTATTAAATATTGATTGGTTGTCTCTTATCTTAATTGTTAATGATCTAGTATTGCGATAGATCATCCGTTGTGTAGTTAATACTTGATTAATCTTTGTGACCTTAGCTTATAGTACCTAGAGTCATTGTAGGCTAAACCATCCAAGAGTACCTTAGTGTTAAGTTTATAAATCCTAGAGATTTTGTAGGCAACAACCTTTGGTAGTTTCAAAGAGTTAGGATAACGCGATACCCTACGACTTTAGACACACAACTCAATTAAGAATAAGGACGTGACAATTCAACCATCAATAGGAGATAATTAAGGAGTAATAAAACCTAAGTAAACACATCTTTAAATCATCATACGAGCACACAATATTTAGACATAGACGACATACACCACTAGATTAGATAATTAGACGAGTAGAGTAATCGATAGAAATACCAACCCCCAAATCCAATACCCCAAGATTCGTACCTTTCTATTTCTTAAAAACATAAAAAGATAAAAAATAATCTTCCTCAACCCCAAACTTAGCGTAGTAACTTCTCACTAGCATTCTTATTCCCCTAGAGAACGATATCAATTCCGTGGTTTACCCTAATACTACACTACAACGATTAGGTTCACTGCCTAGGGTGTTGAAAAACTTGTTCGACGAAAAGGAAGTTCCTTGACCCAACGATCGCGTAGCGTTATCAGTAACCTTTGTCTTTCTTAAATTCGAGGTGTTTGACTAATAGATTCCTCATTACTAGATGTGTTATCTACATAATTAATGAGTTCATCATCACTAGTTGTTATATCCTCGTAATCAAGTTGTTCCCGATCACTAGCGGTTCTCTTCTATGCTACTAAAGTCCATACCAAAACCTAGGCCGCTTTTAATGTGTGCTCGTTATGTTTTTCAACAAAACTAACATGTGAAAGGCCGATTTTCCCCAAGCGCAAACTTTTCTAGCACCATCCCTTTCCTTAGTCGCCTTTTTCAATCTCAAATCTTACATCCTAACTTCCATTCACTTAATTTTAACCGATAATCCTGTTGTTCATACTTTTCTCGCCAAGCCATTTCATTATTTTCATGTGTTATTATTTTGGCTTCCATAGACTCTAAAGTAATTTGATAACCAAATACCTCGCACCTAGCCCTTCTATAATTATCTCTTTCGCTACATAATCATTAAGGACTTTTGATAAAAATCATGACACTTAGAGCATACCTCGAGATAGGGTGAACTTGGTGAAGAGCCACCATAGCAAGCAGAGTGGGTGTCTCTTCACATTCCATGCTCCAATCAAAGCTTCCTAGGCCATCTCTTGTTTCTAAAGCAATAGATCCTGGTTCCTCATCAAAAGTCGTGCTCCAATCAAACTATTCCATCATGACCATACAAGAGGGTTACCGGTTCATCATCAAATTCAAGACTCTAGTCAACCTCGATAGATTTTCTTGAGCAACGAAAGCTTTTGTTTCAAAGAATAGGATTTCCTTTAGTTCAAGTCAGTTCTCATCATTCTGCTTGCTCGATATTTAGCAAACTTGCACTCTCTTGCAAAGTGTCCAGCTTCTTTGACAATTGAAGCATTCAATCTGGTCTTGTCCAAGGTTATACCGTGGGCTTGAAGTCATTGCCTCTTCTTGTTTTCTTCATGAACTTTTGATCCTAGCAAGTGATCATAGCAACTTGCCACCTAATATCAATTTCTTCAAGAGCATCCTCTTCAATTTGTGACAAATCCTCTTCATAAGTAATGTGTAAAGTGGCTTGAAAGCAAAGAACGAGCATACAAATTCATCGTAATGAATGGTGTTTGTAGGTGATGAGATGGGGTAGATAGGTAATGATTTTGAGCAACAAGATTGAGTAGGATAAGCAAGACTTTTAGTGGAAGTATCGCCTCTCTTTTCAAACGACACAAAGCAATACCGTGAGATTTTGAACTTGTTTGTCCATTCATCTCATGCTCATACACCTTTAAGTGGTTGTAAAGATCATCAAAGTCCATAACATCCACACAAGGTTGTCCTCCGATCATGGTAGCAATCACATGCCATGCGGATGGCAAACTTTAAGAACTTCAGATTTGCATCTTCAATGGATACCTCGCTTTGTATAACTCCAAAGATACTAAGAAGATTTTGAATCATTATAAAAGATCAAGACCTTCTCTTTACCAACAGTGAATGTTTCAAACTGCTGTTTCAACAGATTGCATCTTCTTCGAAGCATCATTACCTCCAAATCTTGTCTCGAGAGCAGCCCATAGTTGCTTTGCATCCTTAGCATCATGGAACTTGAGTAGATGACCATCGTGAATAGCATAATAGTATGTTGAGAGCCTTTTCGATTTCTTATTGTTGCCGGTAAGACGGCCTTAGGTGGTTTAGGTTGTCCAGAATCTCATGTGTTCTCGAAATAACTTCATTACCATTGACAATTACATTCCATAGTGCATGGTCTGTAATGGCAATGTTCTCACTCATCTTCATGCTCCAAAGATCATACTCTCCTTCTTAATGATAGGAATTTGAGCGAGGTGATGGATGGGGTGGTGCACTTTCATGACATCTTTAGGGTTTGTTAAATCGGTTTTTAAGAATTTCTTCTTAATCGTAGTTTCCACACAAGCTCCGATACCACTTGTTGGATCGACATACTCTAACCAAACTAACTTTAAGTAGCTTGTAAGGGCTTAGCAACCTCGAATAAATCCTAAATCACTAACAATGAAACACCTAATAAACTCTATTAAGTATGCGAATTTACTTCAATAAAGCTAAGAAGAATTAACTTTACTTTAAGATTTGTTGGAATCACTCCTAAACTAGATTACAAGTGTTAGTGATTACTATGTAATAGTTAGCTTAATTAGACTTTATGTTTGTTATTAAGCTAAGGTTGTGTAGAAGGCCCATGAGCCTTGGCCCAAGCTCATAAGAAGGAAGGATGCTAGTAGTGTTGCCCCAGCTCCTCGCCCTATAAATAATCCTTGTAAACCCTCACTGAGGGTTGGTTGTTCATTTACATTCATACTCTACGCCAGACCCTTCTCATATACCATACGCGTGTGTTTGTCTTTGTTCATCCGATCACCTTATCTTTCTTTCTTTCATATTGAGGCTCAGGTTACAAACATGGTGACCCAACAAAGGTATCAATCGCCAAATAGTCAGTGAAAATGTTTTTATTTTTGAAGTTTTTGGTTTTACGCTGAAGTTACCGTTACAAACTTTGTCATGCTTAAAACTTATTTTTTACACTTTCCAATCCAAGATTCTTGTACTTTCAAGGTTTTAGGTGTTAAAATTTCGCTTTTTAGCAAAAGTTTCAAACTTTACGCCAGATTTCATTGGTTTTAAGCTTGATTACAAACGTGTGTTCATTTCACGCGTAACGTGTGTATAAGTTTTGATCATCAAGTTTCACACTTTTGTGTTATTTTGGTGATATTGAAGTCGTTTCATCACAAAAATCGTTTAGAAACACTTTGGGCTAAAATCTCGCTTTGAAAATCCCACGCAGAACAAAACCCTAAAGTTACGCATAAGAAATCCGTGGCTTGATCTTCGCTTTAGTTTACTCGTTTTCTTGCTTGGATAAGCCTCGAAACACTTCGACTTTGATATCGCTTACAATCGTGATAGTGTAAAGGATTTTGGCAAACCCTAATTTTACGCATAAGCTCAAACTTATGCGTAAAACTCTTTACGCCTAAGATTTTTCACGCCTAAGCCTTGTCTTACGATAAGCTAATCCCACGCATAAGTTTTCTACGCCTAACTTTCGCCACGCCTAATCTTAGTGTTTCTCAATTTTACGTAAGCTAATCCTACGCCAGAATTTGCTTTTACGCCGTAAGTTTGGTGTTTTACTTAAGTATTACTTTGCCTAAACTTGGTTTCTACGCCTAAGGATACTTCATCAACAATATTTCATTCGACTAAAAATCCATTTTACAACACAAGTTTATCGACATGTCTCAACCACCATACTCTAACTACTTTCCTTACATGTATACTCAACAACAACAACAACAACTCACTCCACAACATCAAAAATTCAATCAACAACAACAAATTTATCAACAACAATTTAACCAACAACATTATCCACAACAATGAGCAATTCCACCTCAAATGGTTCAACCACCACCTAGTCTTCAAGTACAACCTTACACAAACTTTTACAATCAACATCCGTCAAGGAATACTATGAAGGAACCGCCTTGGTTTGAAAGATGTGAAGCTCTAAGTAGCCAACAATCCATACATGAAGTCGATCACTTGATAGACCTCCAATGCTCACTCCCTAAACTATGCTCAATGGGTGATAAGGTTCTTTAGGTTGTGTGATCTAAAGAAGCCACATGGAAAGTTTTAAAGAAGGTAATCATGGAAGGTCCATTTCGATGCTCATCATCATTACACCCGAGATCCAAATGCTACTCCACCAAGAGATGATGTCACCAACATTGCAACTCTTTCTCGACCTCATCGCGATGAACTTCTACATTTCAAGTCGATGAGCTAGCAATGCAATACATCTTTTGGGATTACCCAATCCAATCCTTCAAGTGTTGATGCTCAAAAGACTACTAAAGCAATGGGAACATATTCATCTTCTCATGGAAGGCATCGCACTCAATCAAGAAGACATGGAATCCAAAATCTACTTGGCTTATGAACACTTCATGATCGAACCCGGAGAGACATTAGAGTCATATCATCATCGCTTAGACATCATCAATGATTTGATAAACACAACATCATCATGCCAAGAATTGCGCTAATACTAAGTTCCCGAGTAGTCTTGGTCCCGATTGGGAAAAGTATGTCATTTTCATCCCAAGCTAAGAATCTTCATCATGCTTCATACGGATTGTTGTTCACTATTTGAAGCCCCACCAAAAGAAGTTGATAGAGAAAGAGCTATCCGCTGACAACCTCGCTTCACATTCACTTCCTGGACAATCAACAATTAGCATTGTGGGCTCAAGTCGGTTATCCTCAATTCCCTACCTCACAAATGTACTCACTTAATCCCCACAACCCATCGCCAACCAATCGCAACAATCATACCATATGATCAATCAAAGCAACAATTCCAAGAAATTCAATTGGTTCCATACAACAACAACAATGATCAAGCACTTTACAGTTGAATCCAATGAAGATGCGTGCTTTCGATGCATTGCAACAAGGGTTTGTCATGATTGCTAGAGCCTTCGCCGATACTCTAACAAATCCAACAATCGCATTCGCACTCATCTAACACAAGGAATCAGTCGTTGTTAACAATGGACGGTTGAAGTTCGTAATCATGGTAATGTTCGCCGATGGGCAGTGGTCAAGGGTTTAATACAACAGAAGGAATAACATGGGTACTCCACAACAACAAAGGGGTCAAGTGGTTGAACAGGTAATGCTCGAGAATGGGGTTAATGGTCTTCATTGTTATAATCAGAATGAGAAGGGTCATCCGGCTAATGCATACCCCAAGCCGAGGACAAGAGGCGCTTATCACAAAGAGGCTTTTAATCTTGGCTCAAGGATGAAGTGGTGGAAATCTTACCAACAAGGAACACACCTTCATGGCGTATGCATATTCTCGATGATGACATGAAGGACTTGCGAAAAGTTAATGCAAAGAAAGTGATGTTGATGGCACACATGCAAGCTCTCCACATGAGTGACACAG
>CM040244.1:70173946-70449550 GCA_022545495.1 Chrysanthemum lavandulifolium | reverse complement strand
ATTGTTGCAACACGAACAAAGTAATGTGTCCAAATCAATACCTCTTTTATTTAGCCTCACGAACCACAAGTCTTTCTTTTAGAGCTTTCCAAACGAAAATGTTGATGTTGGTGCAAACATTGTACATATATCTCCTTTGTGTTTTAATGATAATAAATATATATTGGGAGACATTTAAAATCATTAGCGATACCTCAAAACCAAAAACACGCGAAAACAAGATCCAACAAGCTCAGATCTCGAGACAGCACGCCAAGATCAGCGCGCCAGATTCTGTCTTTGCGCGCTTGGTTTTTCAAAGTCGGTTTTCCTCTTACGTGACAAAGTTTGATCGTTCAATACAGATTCGTACATGATTTTTAAGATGTTTAATAACGAGGAATTGGACTACTGCGCGTTGCAACGGAGTCAATTTAACTCTAATATTTGTTCTAAATTATTTTCTGATGACAGATTAAAATTAATTTATTTCAGCTGGTATGTTTGTATTTTTGTTTTAGGTTATCTATTTTAACTAATAAAACAAGGTTTTGTACAAGCACCTTAAAGCAGAACATTAAATTTTATTATTAAAAACACTACCTTAATTAGCACCAAGATACAACACCCTAAAGCACCTATTGACATTAAATCAAACACACACAAACACACCTACACGACACACACACAAAGTCAATATTCAAACCCCTCTTCAACCTTATTTTAGGATACTCCTATTCGGTTTAATGATGCACGCTCCTCTCAATTCAAAACGCATATCAATCTCAAATCAATGTATTTATTTTTGTAAGGTATTCACTCCCATTAAAGTTGCGGACTTTGTCTTCTCATCCAAGAAGGAATTTGTGTTATTTTTGTAAAGAGGAGCGTATCATTGATTATGATTCAATCGGTTATGAGTTGTTCAACTGATGTCTCGGAGCGTTTCGTGTTATTTTTGGGTGTATATATGACCTAATTGGGTCAGATACAGCTATGTAAGTATCATAATCATAATTTGAATTAGGCTATTGTTATTTTTTTGTTACTAATAAAAATTGTTAATTATTGATGAATTGCCTAATTTAAATTAGGGTTTAGGAATGATAACACGGTGATACCTGCCTATATAATGCCATGGATTAGGTTTTCGAAACACACATCAACCCTTTCTTTCTTCTCTGTCTCATTCTAATTCACCAAGCTATGGCTGTCTTTGTTTCAGGATATATCAAAGATCTATCCGCTGTCAAAGATAACATTAGTTTGAGAGTCCAAGTTTTAAGAGCTTGGATTCAAGAATTGTATAATAAACCTCATGTTAAAAATCTCGAATTGATCCTGATGGATGAAAATGTAAGTAGTAGGTTTGATTAAGAAACAGTTTGTGTTATTCTGCTGTTGCATAGCTGTATCTGACACTTGGATCATTTTTGTTGTTACAGGATACGAAGATGCAGGCCACCTGCAGGATGGCATTGGTCAATCAATTCAAGCATAAGTTGCTTGAAGGCGTAACCGTCACCATTGAAAGATACTCTCTTGGGGAAATTCAACCCAAATATAGGATGGTTAACAATGCTCTGCGCCTCAGTTTCTTGAGCAATACAGTGGTTGAACCATGTACTGATTTTGTTGGGTCAGTCTATGGATTTGATTTCAGAAACTACAAATCCATAACTGATTTACAGATAGAAGAAGATGGTCAGTTTGGTATGTACTTGGATTCATCCTTATGCTATAATGTTAAAATTGCTTTATATATGGATTGTTAAAATGTCTTTCTTTATATACATTGTTAGTACTATTAATTGAATGCCATTTTTGAATGTTATCAAATGTTGTTGGTCATGTCACTGCCTGTGAAGAGTTGGATAATTATGATAAGAACGGGAACAAGGGCAAAAAGAAACCATTGACTCTTAATGATGATGAGTAAGTACCAAATCATAATCAGTTGTTGATTGTTCAAACAAATAACTCTCTTGAGTTGTTATTAGTACAATTTAATCTGATGTCATATATGCATATATTTTGTAGGGGGAATGAGCTTAAGTGTACTCTATGGGGCTTATTTGCACAACAGTTTAATGATTTTTTGAAAGCTAACAAAGATCATGGTAAAATCATGATTGTACTTCAGTTGGCAATGATGAAAGTTTGGGACGGTAACAATTCTTACCATGTGTGGTACAATATTATCCATTTTAACTGATTAAAAGCAAATCTAATTAATGTATTTTAATGGACAGGTAAAATGTGTGTCCAGAACGGATATCATGGAACAAAACTCTTTCTTTTTAATGCCTGTCAAACTATTGAGAAAGAGGAATTCAAAGCTGTTGAAGCCTATCGCAAAAGGTAGTTATGCGACACCCTTCTATAATACAAACAAGTTGGTATACAAACAAGTCTATCGTCAGTGATTTTATATACCCTGATTGTAGGTTGTTTTCTCAAGTAAATGCGGATGCGTCTGAGAACACAGCATCGCGTATTTCTGCTGGCTCAAAATTCTCAACGAAGGATAATTTCCTCAATAAGTATCCGTAAAAGCATTGTTGAGCTTGATGTTAAAAGGTACACCATATCCATACATATTATAGTATTTGACCATTTTATTAAAGCATCCGTAATAAAATGCACATACGATTTAAGAAAGAAAGGTCCGAGATTCAATTCTAATTTAGGTCCGAAATTTTATATACGAATATAGCTTCGGTTATAGTTGGAACGATAATCGCCATACAAGAAGAGGAGGGCTGGTGGTACCTGGGTTGCAAAAAGTGTAACAAAAAAGTGGTGAAAGACAGCGAGTTTGTTGATCTGGATGATGATACATCAATGAAATCAGCAAACACTGCTGATCAGTGGAGATGCACTAAATGCCATGAGATTGTCAAACACATTAAGTCAATGTACATATCTACATTTTTTTACAGTACATATTAAATATAACTACGCGACCTCATTAACTGATAATTGTCATATTTGTACATTTGTAGTTTTCGTCTCCAAGTTCATGTTCAAGATGATTCTGGCACGATGTCCCTCTCTTTGTTTAATGACGAAGTCCAGTCGTTGATGGGTGGTAGATCAGCATACCAACTTTGCGAAAAGTATGGGTTGAAGGTAATGTTTTGGTAATATGTTTTATGATTCATTCATAACTACTGTTAAACATGATAATTATTAGTGAATGCTACCTAATAATGTCATACTTGGAATTTAGAGTGCTGAGCAACAAGTCTTCCCAAGTGAGATCACTGCATTGGTTGGTAAACGGCTGGCCTTTAAAGTCAGTATTGATGAATACAACCAAAAAAAAATGTTGCCTGTATTCACTGTCTTGCGTCTATCGGATGATACTGAAATTATCAGTTCGCTCACCGCATCTTTTACACCTTTAAAGGTATCACATACGATGTTCTTTCTTCTCCTTCTCTTAAGACATAATAACCTTCTTTGTTTATTTGGTACTATTAATAGGACACTGAGGCTACAAGTACTAAGGTTGTTGGGATATCTTCATTGGTAAGAGTCAACTACGACATGTCCAATTAAGTGGTATAAATTCCGTGTACAATAATTTTTTGACATGTTACAATATTCATTGCAGGATCTTGAGTCTCAAACCGATGAAAATGTGACACCAACCAACCTGTTGAAAAGTACTGCTACAAGCCCCCCAGCTAAAAATACAAGCGGCAAACGTTCTTCGGATTCTAAGCGAGAAGCGAGGGTTGAAATACCAAAAGGCAACTCTTGGACATTAAGCAAGAGAAAATCATGACTATTGATCCCGTGTTTGAAAGATTAAAGGGTTTACACTAAACTAAAGCAACAAACATTTCATTTTTCTAAGATATGTTCTTCAGAATTTTTTGAATGGGGAGTCCCATTCACAACATGTTCTATCAATTTGGTTTGAATATTTAATGGGGAGTCCCATTAAGTTGTTTGCTCTTGGATGGGGAGTCTCATTCACAACAGTTACTTTTGGTTTGGATTTTTTATGGGGAGTCCCATAAAGTTGTTTGCACCACTTTGGATAATGGATTTGGTTAGTATTTTTAATCTTTGCATACTAATCATTCTTGGGTTAGAATTGGTATTCTTTTTTTGTTTCATTTTCAACAGGCATTGACTTTTCAAGTTTAAAGATGAGCTGAACGTGGAGACACAATGGTGACAGCTTAAAAGCCTTTGGTTGAGAGAAGAGTTCGGTGTGAATGACAACCAAATACCGCTTTCACTTCAGAATGAGCATACATCACTTTTGATATCCTTACAGATTGTAGCATTATAGTAATATTTTGGATTTATCAATTTCTACAATTCCTATTTGTGTAAAGAACAAAATTATGAAATCTCAATCGATGATGTTATCCATATTTTTTGCTTTTTACCGGATACTTATTATCAATCATGTTCATTTTCTAAGATTAGATCACGTACATTAATTGCAATTTTGTGTATTCAACAAAGTTACATTACATTAAAATGTACCAACAAACTAATCTTTCAAATTTACATAAATGAAATCATATATCTCTTCTTAAAATGAAATCGTAAATCAGTTAAATGAAAATATGATTTGATTTTGTTATTTGTTATTGAAATTGATGTATTAACTACCAACTCAAATTCGGTTGTTGAATCTTCAAAGCTAAATAATTTTTAGCTTTACTATTGATTGTCGTTGATATAAATTGAGAAATTAAAGTTCATCTTCACCATTATATTTTACACAAGAATGCCTCTACGATTGAACACTGGTAACCGTAGGATTATGCTTGCCAAGTAAGTTATCGTTTTTGTACTAATAACTCATGTTCTACCATATGTTGCATCTTATATAACTCCATTATGTTTCCTTCTAACAGTGAAGTGGGTGAAGCTCCTCCCACCATTGACATTTGCATTCATCATGGTGGTAGAGTTGTAACTTCAAATGTTCTTTACGATTATTGGGGTGGCGATGAACTTATGATATGCAATGTGTCAACAGACAACATAACATACACGTCACTTAGACAACTAGTAGCACAACATTTATCTAATTACACTGACGTAGGATCATACTACTTCCGTGTTCCGAATGTCCAAATGGAAGAAGATTATAGTCTGATTAATAGGCCATGAATGGCATATAGATTCATGGCTATCTGAAATTAAAGATGGTCATGCATTGGATATTTATTTGGGTCATTATACGTATCCGACTATTATTGACCCAAATCGTCAAACATGGCTCCAAAGACGTTGGGAAAGAAACGGAATGATAAGTGGTCATGTGGATGCAATTCGATGTGCAAGCCGGATACTTTTTCAATTAGTATAACTACCACAAACTCACTTTTCATCAGCCAATATTACTATACTTTGTCAACATTGTATGTTAACATTTGTAGCTTCAGTAATCCATTCATAATAACTCATTCTCTTGGCATATGTTTCATCTTAAAAAACTGATAATAAAAGCAGTCTTCCTTTTGGACTTTTGTATTTGAACGGGATACTATCATCCAGTTTTAAATCGGATGTAACCGAACTAAAATGCTTACTACATACAAAAGCAACCAACTTTAAACAATAACATACACTCCTAAAGGGAACTAAGCTAATTAACAGATGACTACATATAATACATCAGTAGTGAATTTGCATTAGTATAAAGTTGTTGATTCAACAACATTACCAATAATAACTGATTGTCAACATACGAAAGAGTTATTTGCAGACCGTTAACACCTTAATCGTAGTAGGATCATAGATACCATTCATTGACATGTATCCAGGCATTGTTCAACTTAACATATAACCAAACTACTAAAGTCTTGATATTAAACATAGATTGAAAACACATCGACCCACCAAGCCTTAAAACAAAAGACGTCTTCGCTCAATACCCTTAATTCAACACATATCAAAGATGGGAACAAGCACGAAACTCGGATCAATGAGTCTCCACCAATCATCATCACGTCAACCACGGAATCGTATCATTTTGTCTTTCTGAAACGGCATTGCCTTTTGATATGTTTCCATTTGTCCTTTGCAATCATGGTCAGATGGTTCTTTCTCACCTTCCGCTTCCGGGTCTATTTGTGCCTTATAGTCACCAAGTCAACCGGAAACTCCATCCCACCGTGTCTAACAATTGCGTTGTCAAAAGTGTACAGTTCACTCTTATCAACATACTTGGCAGGTACAATCTATATATCAAATATAAAACCACAATAAGCTCTTATTTTTAAGTAAACATAACCAAAAGTTATATCTACTTACCAAACGGTTTCTATCTAGGACATAGGCCAGGATTGGTGTGTAAAATCATGCATCTTCGTTTCTGTGCTGATCATGTCCTTCCCAGTCGCATATGTGAAACATCCTTGGATCTATATTGCAATTTGGAAACACAAAAAATTACGATTATGTAATCATATATATTTTTAGATGTACCATAAATATCGGAAGATACCTTTATCCGAGGGACCTCGGAAGATAGGAAAAGCTAAATCCAATTACATTACGGGATGTCCTCAAAGCCTAAACCAAGGTAATCCCTTCCAAAAGTAATCATATTAAGCCTTTGCACCACCAAGATTTGTGAAACCATTGGTTTCCGGGTACCAGTGTTGCCTCTCAACAACGATGTTCCGACCATCTCCATAAAACAAGTTTGCATATTTTTCGGATGTGATGTTCCTCGAATATGAACACGACGATGGTTTACAGTTGCTAAATTCATTCCTCCCATCCGAATATCAAATTCGTTAGTCACTATATCTTGCAGGAAATCTCCGGGAAGCAACTACATACAATTATAAATAATCAACATATTCACATACTAAACAATATCTATGTCAACTTAAACAAAAAACACGTTTAAAAAATAAATGTTAGTTCGTGTATGCTTACCGGAGAATGTCCAAGATTCTCGCCATGAAATACTAAGCATCTCATTTGCCTGCTGCCTATCTTCGTGCTATCATATCCACCGCATTCAGCCCCAACATGGTTGTAGGCAGTTACATAATAAGTGTCTTCCTCTTCCCTTATAAAGTGCAACATTTCCACATCTGTATACCTGCTGTGTTCCACAAATTTGACACACTCATCTCCGTACATTTTGTAATGGTTTTCTGACGTTTGTTTGATCCAAACTTTGTGTTTTGTTCCACGATTGTGTATTAAGTACAGCCACGGCGTTCCATTGTAGAAGCTTTTAGTGAACAGAGATGGTAAACGCTAACAACACAAACAATATAAAACAATTATTTCTCTTATAAACAATCTAGAACGTTTAAATTATCACCTTATGCGCATACCTGTCTTTTCGCAAACTTTTCTTTGTTTACAGCAAACACAAATTGAAGACTCATCCTGTCAAATTATCATTAACATATAGGTTAGCTAAATGACTCATTTAGTAACAACAATGGAAACAAATTTACGCAATCAGACTATATGCATAACACAAATATCAAAACAAGTATGCATTTTAAAACATATGAATCATTTTACAAATACAAATTCGCATTTCGTATGTCATAAATACACAAATGGTTCCGTTGATTCACGACAGTCATACGTGATTACGTTATATATAATACTACTTTCTGTTTCGATTATAAACAGAACCCCTTTATAAAAGGTATAGACTAACACTAATCTTCTGTTTGTCCGTAAACTTTCGTCTATATGATTTCACCCAATAATTCATATCATACATACCATCTAACAAAATAATGATGGACATATTGTCTTATTGTTTCAACAAACTTTTATAAAGGTCATACACCATAGACCACTAATGAACATATATTAGCTAAAAGACTGACTTAGTAACAACAATCTAAAAATATATAAGCAGTGATACTTTATGCATAACACAAATATCTAAACAACAACATATTTAAAACATACCAATCACTTGAAATATAAATTAGCTCATGTATATCATAAATTTAAATTCGCATATCGTATATATTGCAAAACAAAGATCGTTTGAATCGATTGACTATATGTCTTACGTGATTACTTTGTACCTACTACTAATTTCTAATACACTATAAACACAACATCTTTATAAAACTTATACTGAACACTACACTTTCTTCTTACATGCAGATCAAAAGAAAACTAAGAATAAAGTTATTACATTTTTATTTTGTTTGAGATCTTTACCTCTTCTTGCTTCTAAAGCTACAGTATTGCTTCTTAATCAATGAGGTGTGTGTGATAATTCATCTACCGCCGTTTCATTTATCAAGGTAAACTTGATATTTTTAGGCAATACAACCATTACCTTTGAAAATACAAGTTTAATATAAATGCGATTTTATTACCGTATCTTTGTAATATTTGTTCAAAACTGAATAACCAATGACCGAATGTTAGTCAAGTCACAAAACGTAGGAGGATTTGCACAAAAATATTCGTGTTACACAAACAACTTATAACCATGTACAATATTTGAGTATCCACAAGAGTATTTCAATGCAATATTTACTTACTAATTATATTTACCCACGTATAATACTTTTTTTGTTCTATTATACTTACAAACATATTACCTTTTTTACATTTGCTTATACAATTAAATGATTTCATGTAATCAAGTCACAAATTCTATGTAATTTAAAAAGAAAATTAAAATATGTTAGATATCAATTCTTAACTTACTTTTGTCTACAAATGATATAAAAAGTGCCACCAATGGAGGATGTAAACACACAATTAATCTCCTACAATCACATTATGGTCAACAACGACTCACCCAAGGTTCGTATGTATTTTATGAAATTTAGATAGAAAACCATTTGATTAAACTTAAATAAACTTTTCAATTCATTTAGAGGCAAATTTGTTCGATTTACTTTTAATTTATCTGTTTGTTCATATGTAGGCTCCCAAACAGAGGAAGGCACTAAAGCATTAAATAATTTGGATTCATCCGACAAACATATATCTTATATCGACATATCGATGACAATGAGGTAAGAATTTCAACATGCATATGTTATCTTTTAAAAATGAATGTTACATTTTGCAATAAAATTGAAACAAAATAATTGTACAATTTTAACCGATTATTACATTATCAAGGGCGCCTGTATCTCACAAACGTGGAAGATTGTTAAAAAGTTGTTTACGTGAATAACAATGTTGTTTACATTGTTTCTTCGATGATGAAAATGTTCGACCATTAACACAAAAGAAAGAAACCGTTGATGACACATGCACACAATTATAATGTGGTATGAATTGATCATCTATACTATATTTGTGTTGATATTACAATTATTCGGTTTATGCATATACAATACTACCATAGCCCTTAGAATAGGCGAGGCTAGCTTCATAAGTTTACTTGATAATGATAGAAAATACCATATAAAAAATCATAAAGAATATCAAAATATGAAGATTGAAATAAGAAACCTCAAATGTGAAACATATATATGAAAATTGTGTAGCAATAACAAAATGGCCATTAAACATTACAAATTTAAAGTATGCAAGGAACTTTTATGTAAAGCACGTTAGTAGTGTAGTTTGTGTAGTTTTCGTTTTTGCCTCAAGCCCGCAACATATAACCTTTCATCCGTTCTTTCTCTTCATTCTTGAAATGGCCACAAAAAGCTGCTTGTGGGAAGAAAACACTGGAGTCTTATTCTTTTAAGCCCTTTTAACATTTTCATGTCTTAAGCTCAATCATAAAATAAAGATAACATGGAGCATCAATATAGTAAATGTATTGAAAAATAGCAACGAAATGAAGACATGCTTTAGCACACAAACAAAACAATCAACATATACAAATTTAAGGAGTTTCACATAATTGCTCAGGTATGCAAATATATTAGACTAAAATATGATTTTGTGTAGCCACGTAGAAAAGTTGGCTTATAGTCCATTGCATGTAGTGAGATAAAGCATTCGACATTGAAAAAAGTTTACATGCTACACCGGAAGGGATAGATCAAATTATAGCTTCAGAAGCAAGTGTTAGTAAACAGTATATGCAAAAAACAAAGTCAGTAATTACTACATGCACTCACAACCATAAAGTAACCACTTGATTTGGAGGTCTCTTCAAACCATGGTGTAAGGTTCAATTTGTGGTTTGGATGGCCAAACAGGATATTTGAAATACTTGATTAGTCAATATAGCTTTAAGTAAAAGAAATACTTGTTTGATCGAAGCAAAACCCTCCTCTCGATTAACATGGCCAGGGGCGGAGCCAGAAAAATTTGCTCGAGGGGGTACATTTTACATTTGTTTTAAAAACTACACTATAAATTGGTTGGTAAGGGGGCAAATTACAAAAAAAGACAAATATTTTTGAAAATTTACATTACAATTTTTTTGGCTAAGGGGGCACGTGACCCTTGTGACCCCCCTTTATCTCCTACACCGAACACGGCTACGTAATTGTTTGATATCAACCATTTACTAACGAATAGGTTAATTTAGGTTGTGTTAGTAGCCAAAATGGGAGTAGTATTGTATTAATACATTTACTGTAGTCATAAGTGAAACAATAGACATACTGCAATAAATATCTAAGAAATGGACAGGAAGTTCTAACGGGTTAAAGATGGACCGGCCCATTTCAATAAGTACCAAAAATTCTTTTTTCAAGACAAATATGTTTTGACTCGTTAGTCCACTACCCATCTCACGCATCTTGCCATCGGGGAGACTAATGTTCCAAGAAAGATTTGTATAACTCTTGAATACTATTATTACCTGATGTGGTCGTAACCTTGCTCCATTGTAATGTTTCACCATCTTCAAACTGCAGGGTAAGGACACCCCAGAGTAGAGCTAAATAGAACGCCCCCAAAATTTGCCCTTGAGATTGGAATCCGCCTAGAATTTCCTGCCTGTGCCCTCGCAGTGAAGGCAACAATCATAGGGAGGTGGCATACCTGAAGAAAGATCATCAAAAAATAACTACATTAATCTTTTTATATCGATGCAACAGATCTTAAATGCATAAGCGACTTTTATTTCTATATAGTAATCTTGCAAGAAGAAAAAGATCTCGTATCGTGTGTTTACAACTGTCGCTTCATGCTTAAACAAACGTTTACCTTATTAGAAAAGAAATTGTAGGCCCTTATCAATATATTTTTCCCCATAGGTCTCCCCAAGGAGAGGATTAAAGGGTTTGCATTGTCGACCCTCAACTGATTCATAACCAGAAATAACAAAAGCTACAATGCTCAGTATTCTCATTAAATCAGTCCCCTGCATGAGTAAGAAGTTTGAGATCAGTACTCAATAGAACTTCAAAAGAAATGTAATATGAAACTCCTTTTTAATACCAAGAGCAAATGTCTGTATAAATCAAGTCATGTTTGTATAAATCATGTTTGTCAGAAGGCTTAAAAGTTAAACCAAAAGCTAATGGTTACTCGTTAAATGAAGATTGGAAATTTTGACAATTATCTTGAGAGCAATTGCTAGTACAGAACCATACTCAATGAAATTGCCATGAATAAGCATAGTTTAAGTACTTAAATTATTGGTCATTTTATACTAAGGATACTAAAATTATCATAATCTACATAATCGTCATCTTTCATGACTACCACGTCCACCGCGGGCACAGATTAACTCCTATCAACATTGCAACTGTGCCTATTTGTCTACCTACAAATAGAAACCTAAGACAACTCTTTGTGCCATGAACCACAAATTAACTATACTTTCATTTATATGTAGCAACTACAAACAAAAGTGGATTATTTCCATGTAACATCGTACACCTCAATAATCTTGTTTTATCGTGTGTGAAAGTCATGGCATATATAATACTTAAATATAAGTGGTTTGACTCTTTTATTAAAATCAAGAACTATGAAGCATAGATAAAAAGCAGTCGAACCTAAACTAAAGCAATCGTATATATTCCACATTCTCATTCAAAAAGGTCCAATCTTGTCAAAAAATACCTCTCATGAAGTCCCTATTTGTAGGATATATGTCGGGACTTGTGGATAGACATAATTACTTCCATATCGTGTTTTTCAATACTTAACCATATGTTGTAGATCTTCATAACCATGATTCATTAAATAAAATGAGCAATAAAAAAAAAACCCTGCACTGCCCAACAGTGACATGGTCACCCTTTTTCACACGGAAACATGGTGAGATGTGAGCCCGGATATTGGAGTGTCTCTTCTCATGTCTGTATAAATCAAGTCGATGTAAACACAATTAGATACCACAATAAAGTTTTTCGCGGTTCATATGGTAATAGTCTTGCCATATCATTTACCTATGGCATGTTCTTGACATAAAAAAGATAGTCCCTTCCATCGATAATAGTCCTAACCATCTTAGTAGTGTGGCATGTACCAGCAAGGATACAACATGTAATGAAAACATCACCGGTGAATAGGCGCTTCTTGTCAATGTAAGTACCTAAAACAAACAAATCACAATGAATTAAGTGCATCAAATAAAATAAAATAAACAAATAAAATAACAATGAACAATAAATAAAATAAATATGTTTCAAAAAGAATATTAACACGTAGATAGCCAAAATATCGTTAAATGCCATTGTTTTATTTTGTCAATGGAATGAATTTTTGGGCAAGCAGATTAATATGAACAACTTATTTCTTATTTAAGTTCTTAACCTAAACTTGATAAGCTTATAAACTTAAAAAAATGTGACCTATCAAGCTTTACTAAAATTAAATAAGCGCAAATGCTTCAAAAATAAGCCAATCTAAACACTCCTAACAGTAAGATCGCAAAGTGTGTTTCCTAGTGTACATACCATAACAAAATATAAATTGAACAAATGAAAGGGATTAAAAAAAGAAAAAACATGTAACATAACAAAATCTATACAATATGTTAAACAAAAAATTGTATGACAATGAACCATGGTTTTCCTTCTCCATTAACTAAAGCAAGTAAGATTTTTTCAATACTAAAGTAACACTCGTGAAAAGCATATGCCATATATTCATCTCTAATGATTCTACTCCAAAGATCAGCTTGAGTATCCTTGCAGTCTACAACAAACTCAATCGCCACAATACATATATCTGATCACTTAGTCAAAGTGTCAATAAACAATTACATATGCAGTAGTTGCTACTTGCTATTACCAATATCAAAACATGAACCAACCAAAGAAATACAACTTCATGTAAAAAATGAATGATACAACTTTGATTTGAAAGTGAAAAATCAATTTATAAATTGCAAAAACTTACCATGAATCATTAAAACCTATTTTTTTGGAAAATAATGTTTAATGGATCGAATGAAAAGATTGACTTCGACGGAAATTGAGAATCAAACATACCTTACAATGATATTTGATTCTGAATCATCAGTTCGACCTATGAATCATCAACCCAAAAATTGTTATTTGAGATCACACGAAGACATCCCAATAAAAATAATCAATCAATTTAAAAATTAAATCAAACAAACCGATGGCTTGGCATCTTTTATTTAAGATTAGTACCTCAACCGCCTTGGGACGAACAGTGTTACTCAGCTCAGCTAAAAAGGATGACACAACATCAGGTGATGAAGCCATATTTGAATGCAAAGCATAATCAACATATGATTTATAACCCATTATCTGCATGCATATACAACAGGTAAAATGTCAAAAGCTTTTTCCACATGGGCCACATTCACAGACCATTCATGGAATGAACATGTGAAAACCAGAACATATGGAACTCATATCACATGCCTATGATGCACAACATAAAAGGCTAGATGCAAAAAAAAGCCTTTTCGAGCTAAACAATTACATTCACTTACGACATTTGGAGTAGAAAACACAATAACATACTTTTGGTTCTATTTATCTGGTAGAATGCTTGCAAGAATACTTTTTCATGGATATACATAAAGATAAACAACTATTTTTATAAATTAGTGATGTGCTTTTCAGAGCATGTACAGATTTATATGCCAATTTGGTCATGCAAAAATGTGTCATTTGAGTCTGGACCACCTGATCATCTACAATGGCACATTTTTATTACTTTAGATGACCAAACTTGACATAATTACTAACATGTAACATGAGAAAGTACACATGGTAGTTTATGTCATAACCAAGAAAAAAACACTTTATAGACCATGCTCTATCATGACGGCATGATGTATGATATATTAACTACAAATGTCGAAAAACTCTCGGAAATAGAAAAGTAACATGGACATACCTGAGAAATTTCATGACGTTCATCAATTAGATTATCAAGAACTCTGAGATTTGCACGTGGTACAGAATTGCCCTGGATATATGTCATTTTCCTTACCTGCATGAGAAAGTAATTAACAAATGCTAAAAAATAGTCGGCTTAAGCAGTTGAAGATGAACCCTAGATAGAATGTTTGAATTTATGAATGGGCTTGACTTTTTCCACCATTATGTATGGCTTCTTGCACCAAACACACCATTGTTTTTACAGAAATGAACTGTAAGATCACAAACCGTAATTATTAATGGTTAAAAAAACAATAAAATTAAGTAATTGAATTCACCCAGCCAAATCGTGATCATATGTATTGTGGGATTGTTTTGATTTGGATTAGGGATTGTGTTTTTGTTATTAGGGGGATTTTGAAGTTGAAAATTAGGGGAGGCGTTTTGAATTTGATTATTTGGTTACATTATTTGGTTTAGGTTGAATTAGGAAGCTGATAATGGTTGTCAGTATATCAATTTGGGTTTGCAAAGGAATATCACAAGTGATGGCTTGGTCTAATGGGTGAGGGCCTTTATTGTGAACGACAAAACCAGGGTTCGATCCTTGCCCGTGAATTGTTTTTTTACATATTTTACTGGATATTATGCCTCGTCACCATTTCCACCTCATCAAATGATGTGCCATGTCAACATTAAAGTGCCTAGTCAGCATTAGTGACGTGTCATATGTAGTCCTATATATATGTATAGATATCACTAATATCATGTTCCATTACATTTTACATAGGAAGATGATGACGACGGACCTATAACGTTTAGTCGATCACAAAAAAAACAAAAGACTTTCTCATCTAATGCACTTCCATGTAGGCTCATGGACATAGAAACGGATGATGTTTTTGATAACGTTACCTTTGAAGATAATTCTATTCCCATTAGCGATACGATTAGTAATGGTAGTGATAATGAAGAGCAAGATGGAATAAGTTTAGGAGATCTTGATACCGATATTGATGAATCTATCGATGATATTGATGATGATTTGGCCGATTTTATTAACGACGAGGATGCAACTCCTTTTCCTAAGGATGATGACAGTAATGACGACGATTTTTGATACACAAAGATTTGGATATTTATAAAAAAATGATGTTTTCTGAATAAGACATGTTAATTTTTAAAAGTATGTTAATTTTTATAAAAAAATGATGTTTTCTGAATAAGACATGTTAATTGACTATTGATATTCTTATTCACTATGTTAATTTTTAAAAGTATATGCATTTTAATGATATCATATGCATTGATATTCTTATTCACGTTGGAATTGTCATTTGGAGTAACTCAGGAAGGATTTTAATGAGATCATATATATTTTGTGATGATACAATTTCTATATATAGTTTTTACCAACTTTTATATATGTTACTGATTTGTAGAAGCTTATTTAACATATTAGTCAATCATGAAGGATCACATGTGTAAAATACATAATTATACTCACAAAATCTCTATAAATACTCCTAATTGAAATACATCTTCCAATACGAATTTACCCATGGCATCATCAAACCCTACAAACTTTGAGCATGGAAACTCAAATACGGAAAAAACAAGTGCGAACGTTAATCCTCCAACCGTTGCTGATGTCGATCCTGCAACTCAACCAAATGTTGAACCTGCACTGCGTGATGGGCAGAGGAAACATTCGAATAACAAAGTTGATGATGCAATGAGATTTCTTGCATCGCTTTTTGAAGAAGGATCGTCTTCTCAACATGATAAAGGTATGTCATATTAGTAGCGTTACCATCTTATATATAAAATCGTCATACATATTTCCTTTATAGTGGCTAATGTAATTTTCTTATTCCTGGTGAGTTAGACACATCCGTTTTTCTTGATTGGCTTAAAGTACATGGTGGGGATCCTGAAGAAAAAGCCAAGATTCTAAATGCCGTTATGTCGAAGGTCCTTAAAACAGAAGCTATGATCAATGAATTACGGGCAATGGGTCATGATTTGACTGATGACTACGTTGTCGATTTAAACTTCTTCGACGAGGATTGAACTGTCATCATCAAAGTTTACTTCTCATGTTTATGTTATGTCACTTTTATTCATAAAAGTATTTGAACTTCAAGGCCTCACAAATTATCTTCATGTAACACCATTTCTGGGTTCAATATTATGTCTATTTTTATAAAAGTGTTTGAGGTTCAAATAATTATTTGTGTACATATTTATCATCAATAATAACAAAATTTAGTTACTATAATCATGTATAATTAAGCTATGTTTATGTTTATGAAGAGGAAGATGATAGGAGTGTCAATTATATACGTATTATCCTAATAGCGTTTCCAATTCAGAATTCAAATTTCAAATCGCCATTTAACCAACATATCATCTCATTTATAAAGTAATCAATGCAGTAGAAGTACAAACTGGATCAAAACAAGACGCATCTAAAAGCTATGATTCTCTTATATTAGACCAATACAGTTGTTACGCTATTAACTTTGATGAAACAAATTGAACGTATTAAACTATGCACACTTATTTTCATACAAGTTAAAAATAAACGTTGACAATAAAATATAATGTACCCTGCAATATATTACAAACGCTTACACATCAGTTCATAACATTTATCTACTTACCATTACATACATAGCATATCATTATATCATAGTGTTCATGCCATATACGGCCAGCCTTCATAACCACTCCAAAACACAAAACATTAAACATAAGCAATCCAAACGTAATTTCTATCAATACATCACTTAGACATAACATGTGCAGTCATAAACACACACAAAGTTTCTTGACGCACGATGGCGGATGTCTTAACACATGTGGAATACTGAATTTCAACTTTCTTACGAAGGCAAAGAGACGCCGACGCTTGGAACTTTTGAACAAGCTTGAACCGACCATTTTGTTATCTTCCCAATCACAATCTCTAACAATCTCGCCCAGCTTGCAATTGATTGTAACATGATTTTTGTTTTTGGCCCGTCATTGTGGCGCTCCAAATCAACTTCAACGTAGAACTCCTCTTCTTCGTATTGCAGCAACGCATTGTGGTACTGCCACATTGCATGCGCCTTCACAAAGTCATGAGGAATGTTCTGCATTAATACGAGACGTAATGTTAAGAATAACCTAACATTTAATGGAAGACAATAAAGTATATATTAATTAATATCAATCAATCACTTACCAACCGCTTTCTCGTCTGTAACGCACGCCAATATCGGTGCGTGAAATAGTCCCTCTCATTGTCATGTTCAGTGTGTCCGTCCCATTCACACATATGTTTCATCCTCTTATCTAAATTTCAAATTATCAAAAACAAAATTACTTTAAATAATTATCATATTCAAATGTTTTATCTTGAGAAATAAGTACATATATTATTCCAACAGTTTGAGAATATACCTTCGTCAATCGTATTTTCATCAAAGGGTTTCTCCGGTTCGGTACATACGTTCTACAACATCATGACGCATCTCGCACACCAATGCGTCAAATGGCATGAATGAAACAAAGATTGTTTAGCAAGTTTGTCAACACAAATCTTACGCGCCATCAACAGTTTTCTACGTGAACTAAAATATCCCATCCCCGACCACCGAATACATGGACATGTCTATCTTCATCCACCAAAGACAATCTTACGATGAGTTCTGATTGCTACAAGCACTCCACTCACAAGAACGCAGGCGAGGATTATCGGTTGAAGTTGGAAACCGCAAGGAATGTCCTACGTAACTGAGTGTTATACAAAAGAAAGTGTTATTTACTAAATGGATTTTTATGAGATTTCCAATCAAGTTATGCAATTTAATGATTAGAGTTTAGTAATTACCGGTGATTGTTCAAGCTGTTGCAAAGTTAGCAAGCATCTTCGCTGTCTGTAAGCTACAACATTCAGGTCCTATCCATTGCACTCATATCCATCATTGTTATACGTTGTAACGTAGTAACAGTCCTCTTCTTACTAATAAAATGGAATGTCCCGACATTCTGTAGTTGTTGTCATCTAAAATATTCGCCACTCACCTCGAACAACTTAAAACGCTTCCCACCACCATCTTTATGTAAACTTTATGTTTCGTTCGCCATTATGGATTAAGTAAATCCAATTGTTCCCGGGTTTCAGTGGTCCCGTTAACGAGTAGGAAGAAGTCAGAATTGAAAACATGTTGCATGTATTAATATCAAGAGTTTCGAATAAACTACTCAATTAAACAACTCGATCATACCACAACATACCTGTAATGTTCGAATGTTACTTTGGTTTGCCTCAACCAGAAACTGCATCATCATTCTATTTAATAAAACAACACACGTTCAAAGGGTCAACAAGTATTCACATAAACAAATATATGCACATTCGTATAAACATTGAAATTGTGTGATATGAAAATGATAATTCAAGTTGAGGTCCAACAAAAAATGAAGAGTATGTTACTACATACTAAACTGTTGCACACATCTATAATCATATAAACATTTGACCATACGAATACCTATTTTTGGCTGTTCACCATAGTATACTATATCACGCGCTTTTTCATATGCAAAACCTAATCGACAATCTACCCAAACTACGTTCCCGCCATACTTAGAAACAATGTTCATACCGATATTCAGTGCATAAGTACATATTCAGTATCTATGCAACAAAGTCTTAGTAAATGGATAATATCTTAAACCATCATTTCTTTATAAGTACTAACTTCAAGTTCGCACATATTTTCATAGAATTTAACTACACATCGATTCTAAAATTGTTCCTCATAGTGTCTAATCATATAGCCATTTTACAGTATAAGTATTTTTAGCTGCTCCACCTTTGATACAGCATCACGGCCTAAACCATATGCAACAACTAATCTATACTATACAAATGTTAGCCAAACTTATCCCCATAATTTGATACAATGTTAATACCTATATGAAGATGCATAAGAAGATTTTTCTTAACTATCTAACAAAGTCCTACTAAATCGATGCTAACATAACTCATACATATCTTTAAAAGTACTATCTTATATTTTTTATATGTTTCATATCATTTAACCACACATGCAGTGTCAATCGGTATTTCATTTTAACAAAACCCTGTTTTTCCTTACTTTTGCAATCTAAAAATACTCACAAACATTTAAAATAGTTTGATCGGTGCTTAATCTCGCATTATTAATGCGTTACATTCAAGAAAAAAATATTTAAAGAACTCAGATTCTTGCGAGAGAGAGTTGAGAAGATAAACTTGAAAGTGTGTTGTGAAAGTCTTGGGGTAGTTAAACGTTAATCATACCCCAGCCGTCGGATCACACATATCTATATTCTTTACTCAGAGTCATGATGGTTTGTGTTTAATTTTTCCGATGCATAAGTAATCAAAAGTTATATTGTAGAGTAGTTATTATAAATTTTATTTTTATTTTGCATAACTAATTAAATTACATTTCCACAAAAGCACACAACTATTGTTTTGTAACATTTTATCACTTAAATGTTTAGTGACAAGTTCTATTTAATACATACATTTGCACAAAGTGATGCAACATTTTGTTTTGTATTCAAATTTGGACTTAATACATTTGACATGCAAACATTGCTTTTGTCATATAGAATTAAAAAAAACACGTTAACCCAATTTTTGAAAGTTTTTGTTAATGTAGCCAATCAATGAAGATGAACCGCTAAACCATTTAATTGTATATATCTCGGTTGATTATCTATCATTTACTAAGCAATGTGAACAATCATGACATTCACGATAATGTTCATCCGTGATGATGACGCGACGTTATTTTGCTCTTGAAAACAAAATTCTAATGACATTCTGATAAAATCAATTTCCGGTCACCAACACACACATGATGACCTTCAAAATGTTATTGTAGATAATGGGACTCATATTAGCAATACCTATAAGCAAGTTACCGATCATGAATATGACATTACTTTACAAGATTTTTCATGTAATACTGAAGATTCTACGGATGAGGCAGATGATGTTTATGCTTTTTATGAGCTATAGTTGAATATTTATTTCTTTTATTTTGTTACATTTTTTTTACATCTTATGATGTTTATTTTAATATATATATTTGGAGACCAACCATGTTTATTTTTAACACGCTGTGTATAGGTAATTTATTTGCAACTACACTTTATACACATACGCATAAAATACACATGTAAACTTTTTATATGCTAACAAAATAATTTAGTACACACATACATAATCATATTATTTACTAAAGTATTGTCCAACCAAATCAAATCACATACATTAGTCAATTTACTTTAAACTCAATGCAAAATGTTTTTTACTACAAATTTTGTATACAACAATATGTATACAAAATTTGTAGTAACCAAGACCTTCCGTTACAATTAAAGATCGTTTCACTCTTATTCTTTAGTTTTTGTAGAGAATGTTCCGCACCATATTCGTATATTCATCTTTATCTAAACGGATAATTTATTTTTACATTCATTGCATGGTAAAACAAAAATTATGATTTATTTTTAAATGATAGGTTCATCTCTCTTTTACACATTCAACCAACAAGTAATCCAACATTGTCGCTTTCGAACTTAAATTGTAATTAGTACTTATATATTTACACAACCATATAGATATTTTTTCATAATACTTAAGCAACTTTTTGCGTTTCATCTACACTAAGTTATTGTATCATTCTTTTACATATATCCTCCATCAATATGATCTCAAATACATTTTAAAGTAACTATAGTTTAGTTAATAACAATATGTATACAAAATTTGTAGTAACTAAGACCTTTACTTACAAATATATATCGTTTCACTCTTATTATTTTGTTTGTTTAGACAATGTTCCGGAACCGATGTTCGTATATTCATCTTTATGTAAACGAATACTTTATTTTTTACATTCATCCCATGTTAAAAGAAAAATTATGCTTTATTCTTTTAAATGATAGCTTCCTCTGTCTCTTTTACACACATCCAACCAACAACTAATCTAACATTGCCGCTTTCGAACTTTAATTGTAATTAGTACTTATACGTTTACATAACCACGTCACTTTCCTTTCAGAATACTTATGCAACTATTTGCGTTTCATCGTTATTGTATCATTGTTTTACATATATACTCCATGTATATCCGCCACAAATACATTTTAAAGTAACTATATTTTAATTAACAATATGTATACAAACAAATATTTAGTGTAATCAACTTTAAAATAAGTTGTCTAAAAATCAAATAAATTATACAACAAATCATTTCCTAATATATTGTCGCCTTCATATTCTATAAATGTAGGTATGAAAATTCTTTATTATTAATTTATAACATTTTCGGAGTTAAGGAGGAAAAAAATAATGTCAAACTCAAACCATCAAAATGAAGGTATGTTACAATCATAATCCATATTTTTGTGAACTTTTTTTCGGAATTTATATAAATTTTGTTTACGAAACATTTATTTGCCTAAACAATAATACAGTCTATTCGTTTGCATGTATTATAGGACAAAAAATTGCATCTGTTAAAGAAAGTGTTGCACCAACAAACACTGAATCTGCCAAGGAACATGGTGCAGACAAAACCGATATTATTTGTTTTTTTGAAGAATCAGTCGTTCATGACAAGAAAAATGAAACATCAACCATCTTGGACAAAGATTTTGTATGTGATCCTATGATAGGAAACGACGATCAAAAAGCACAACCATTTGAACCTGGAAATAGTACATACTATGATTCCGTAGATCCATATGATTGCGGTGATCCATATATACTTAAAAGTATAATTGAGGAGAACTGTCATTGCCCTGTTTGTTCAGGAACTTGCAAATGCCCACCTGGAAAATGCGAATGCTCATATTGCTCGCCTCAAACGGCATAATTTCGGTTGAATTTTGCAAATGAGAATAATTGTCTTTACATTTTCAAAGCTATTTATGATTATGATTATGATACAAATTATGCTGAATCAATTTTTTACTTTTAAACAATCAAACCATTGTCTAAAAAACTCACACTTTAATGGCCATAAATCGTTTCTACTATCCTTTCCAAATACCTACTTTAAGTTCAAAATTAAGATATACACAAAAAATTACAAACAATATAATCAAATCAAATATTATCATAATAACACATATTTGTTTAGAATATATCTTGATATACTTTCCTATAATACTTAAAATATTGAAACTACATAAATCCCATACTCATTCATACAATTCATTAACAAAAACATATCTGAGTATCAAAGCATGTTCAATAGCAAATCATCATCGAATGTTGTATTCGGTTCTTATTATATAAAATTCATACCTTTAAGACATTTACATTTACAAACTAACTTTTATTTTTTCTTTCCTTTCAGTGGATTTCGTCACAAAAAACGACGAAGACTACTCAAAGATGGCAACCACATTGTGGGACGTGTTACTTCGATAACGATTTACAAAAGTTGCACACGTATTAGAAAAGGTATGAACAATATGAACCAATACTACTAAATTGTGTTTACATAGTACCAACTTCTATGATTCATGGTTAAACATCTTGATAGGAATCTGATGATGAGAAACCAATGAGGATAAAGCGCAAAAGCAAGTCTGCACAAAGGCGTGGAAAAAAGGATGAAGAGAAAGAAGAAGCGAATGATGATTCAGGGTTATTCCACAATTCAGTTTACTCTAAGTCTAAACAAGCTGATAAAGAGGATGACAAACTATTTGTTCATTCTAATGATCATATAATGATCGTGCTAAACCGTCAAGTTTTCTCACGCAGTCGACCACTCGCGAATGGCCAATTGAAGAAACTTAAAACGACAAGCACAAATGCAATGAAGTCCTGGAGAATAGAATGAATTCCCGGGTCGTTAAGTCCCACGGAGACTCAATGGTGTGTAAACACTTTCAGACGATAGAATGATCACTAAGGATAGTAATCAGTAAATGTTTGGATTGATAATTATACCTAAAGAAAAAGTTTATAAATTACAGCGACTTAAATGCAAATTAAGAAGATTAAAAAGATAAAATATATTAAATAAACGCTATCACTATATTTAAAATGATAAACGTTTAAAACTTAAAACGTACGTTTAAATAAAAAACTACGTAACGTCTGAAATAAAACGTGAGAATAAAGAAAGCAAATACCTACGGATATGAAAAATACATTTTACAAACCTAATGATAAAAGAAAATTTATAGAAAAGAAAATTATTTTAAAAGCTGTTATCTAATTATTATTAAATAAAACTATTTTTACTTATTTAATAATAGACTAAAATACAAGAAAATATGAAACAAAGCTAGAAAAATAAAATTTTGACTTAGAAAATCTAAAATAACAAAATAGAATTTTCAAAACTATTTTTGTATTTTTCGAATATTTTCTATTTTCTAGGAATTAAAACTATTAAAAACTAATTAAATTATTTAAAAATACAAATTTAACTAAGAAAAATTTGGAAAAAGATTTTTTTGTCTTTTTATATTTATCTTAACTTAAGAAAAATGAAAAATTATTTTTTTTGAACATTTTCTTAATTTTTTGTATTAAATGCTATTTAAAAATGCTTAAAAACTAATTTAAATCAAGAAAAATAGCAAACAAGCTAGGAAAAATCTGAAAATTTCAGGAAAACTCTAAAATATTATGAGGAATCTAGGAAAAATAGAAAAACAGGGTGCTGTGTGGAGGAATTTGAAACTGATGTGCAAAGTGCTTATGAAATAAGCACTTGGATAAGCTAAAGGGACAAAACAAGCACCAAACTGAAACACAAGCTAAAATATACTAAAAGAGCTAAAATGCAACAAGTATTAACAAGCCACAACCTCTGGATTGCAAGATACCAAGATTTGGCTTATTTGAGATTATAAGTTAAAGACAGTTTCTAGGGGCCTACTTTAAGCTAGAGAATAAGCTACTCCATGTTTGAACCTTAAGCAGAAATTGGATCATACACTAGACACGGGTGGGAACATGCAAACCAAAATACAGACCTAGAAGTTCAAATGAGCTTAATGCAAGCCTTGCAAAACACGACAATCTTTATGCATGTACCGATGCTCTGACAGGCATTTAGACCCATTTTGACAAGCTCATATGAAGCTTCTATAAAATTCACAAAAATGTAATAAAATGGAGATAAGAAAATAGACCAGTAGGACTTTTAAAAACCACAAGTTTCATTTAGATTGGCTCAGTAATGAATCAAGGAAAATTCATCTTAGTTGAGCCCAAAACTGAGATTTGCAATTTTGACTTTTGAGCATGTTTTGAAAAGTTGACTTTTATGGATTTTGATCATGATTTTTGGACTGAATGAGATGTAATATGATGAAATAAAGACAATGCAATCAATGTTTATGATTTCTAAACACAAAACTAACTTTTGATTTATGAAAATCTTAACAGTGGAGTACTTAGGATGGATTCAAATGAATTTTGACTTGAGAGCAAGCGAGACTCAAAATTATGACTAGAATGGGTCAAATAGAGCATAATAAGCTTAAACCAACATAACTTATCCATCGACTACACCTAAAAGGCAGATTAGACAGAGATCCAAACACACCTTTATTTAACTGTTTTGAACTTAAAATGAGATAAACACTAATCCAACTTGTTCTCTTGATCAAAATAAGTTTAACTACTCTAATTAACATTAAGTAAACAGACTAAACTAGTGGTAACCACAGATACACATACAAGTAAAATGCAAAACTGAAAATGGCATGAATCACTCACAAGGGTTCAATTGAGTCAGTAAAGCTAAGACCAAGATCCACAACCACTATTCTATTCTAATTTCAACCCAATATCACCACTGAATCAACCCATTCCATTTCAATGCCTGTTTAACCCAATCTCACCTCTCAGTTGACTTTAGTTGACCATTAATCAAATAAGCTTGAAACTGATTTAAAAGCTTATCAAAAGCTAAAATAAGCTTAAGTAAACATGTTTTGATCTTAAAAATTAGCTGATAAAAGCTTGGGCATAGAAATTTGAAACTGAGATTGCAACAGTTAACCTTAAAACATGAATTTATACAAAACCTTGATATTGAAGCTCAAAAGTGGATTACAATGATAAAGTGACTAGAGTTTATATCAAAGAAACAAAATATTACAGATTTTTGGCTAAACTAATACATTGATAGAAAAAACGACATTAAAGAAATTTTAAACTAAAATCTACTGCCTCCCTCTCTTTCTCCCTCCTCTTTTTATATGCAAAAAGCTTCTCCCACTTGTTCTGAATAAATCCCACCTTCTTTCATGTCCATTGGATGACTTTGGGATCATATTGGCCATTGATCATTTTGGCGCCAAATTTGGTTTTAACGATTGTGGTTGAGTGAGGAGGTAGAGGTAGCATTAAATGCATTTGGATTGTGGTGGAGGAGGGGAACAAGAAAGAGATAAGGTGATGGGAGCTTGAGTGTATGCAGTGTTGCGAGGAGTCGAGTGGGGAGAAGGAAAAAGCAGCGCCAGGGGTTTAGTCAAACCTCATTTGACTTGGCAGGGATTATTAAAAGCGGGGGCCAAAATGAGGGTCCAAAGTAATAAGGCGGGGCCATTTTGGTTTGTGATAGGTCCAAAGGTCAAAAGGGTTTTAAATGACAAGGACTTAGTGTGTAATTTACGAAATATCAAGGACCTTTTCGCCAATTCGAAAAGTTGCTCAAGGACTAAAAGTGACAATCTCAAAAGTACAAGGACCAAACTTGCCATTTTCCAATTTTGGGGCCATTTCGCCAAATTTCAAACTTGAAGGACCAATTTTGTAATTTTCTCAAACTTTTATATTTTTCACCAAAGGACTAATTTTGACAAGTTATGATTTTAAAAGGTCCTTTGGTGATTTTCTTTGAAATTATGGCTCGTGGACTATTTTTGAAAATTTTAGAAACTTGGGGACCTGAAGCGCCAATTATGCAAAATTTGCTCATTTTTCTTCCGATTTTAAACATTTTGCATCCGAAACATATAAAATGCAATTTTGGAATATTTTCGGTATTTTGATGCATTTCGAGCATTTTAAACGTTTTGCGCTCAGATTGACCAAAAATGATGAGTATTTACACACTCATCAATCCACCTTACTAAACTATTGCTAGTCCCTAGCAATCTTTTGAGAAAACATAATGGATTTGAAACTCTTTACCAAAAGCCATTACTCGGAGTAGCCAAATGTTTTAGTTCAAGTAAGAACCATGGTACATCGATAACCATGTGATTTTGAGCAAACCACCGACTTTCAACGGATTTGATTTGTCTTTACCGAGCCGTTTGCTTGGACTAGCCAACTCTTAGATAAATTATCAATATTATCTTTGGTGAGTGATTACCAATTATGGTTTTCCATCGCCTTTACCACAAGCCATAAACTTGCGGGCTAGCCAACTCTTCACTTTTAAGGATATGGTGGTGAATACCATACAATTTTGGGCAAATTGCAAGCCATCAACGGATTTGAGATATCTTTACCAAGAGCCGTTTGCTCTGGATTAGCCAATCCTTTTGTTTATTAGACAAGGCGGATCGATAACCATAAGATGAGTCGAGTGTAAAACACTTACTCCAAAAAAATTTGGCCAAAAACGGGGAATTAGGCGGTATATTTACATGATAAAATTCGTGAGAATTCCCCCACACTTAGAAATGAATATTGCCTCAATATTCAAAGCACCGCGGTTATGCCGAAACAAAGAACGTAAAAGGGAAATACTACCATGATTTAGAAAGAAGATTTTTTTTTTTTTTTTTTTGGAAAACTTATATACACAACATGTGGGGCAACTCCCCACACTAGAGTGGAACACATGGGTGAAAACCCATGTTTAACTCTCTTTTTGATTACCGAGTCGCTAGCTTGACTCGACCCAATTCATTGGTTCATGGGAAGCAAAGTGGAAGAAACAATCTCCATCGGACTTTCGGTCAAGATGTTTGGACAAACATTTGAAGCACGCGAAAGTTCCACACCGATGAGATATACATAGAACCGGCTCAAAGTGATAAATGAAAATGCGGGGTCAAAGATAGTGTCTTCATTCCCGAGGAGAAAAGGAACGAAGTCACACCATATGTGAAGAAAAGAAAGAAAATCATGATAAAAATCATGACTAACTCCTCATTATCGGAAGGGAATTCATGATTTTGGATTATGAATCTCATCGATGAGGATAGAATCGTCATCACATGATGGAAGAGATAAGTTAGAATACAGAGGTGGGACAAGTGGTGTGCTCGAGAGCTAGCAATTTCCACCACTTCCGTGATGGTCTCAGATCGGCCTCGGACATTTCATCGAAAAGAGGATTTACTTTCCCAAAAGTGTAGTCATTATGAAATTCAAAAGAGGATTTGAGAAAATCCTAAGTAACCTCGTAAATGTCAAGAGAATCACAAAAGGCAAATCACAATCACTATCGGATATATCCTCGGACTCACTTGGGATTAGGACAAGATCCTCAACACTTGATGATTCCGCTTCCGAAATAGTCTTTGAGATGATCATCCTCCATTATGAGAGAGTCTTTGGAAGCAATAATAGGTAAGATAGGTGTGATAGCAATAGACCGAGGAGTTGAGAAATGATATCGTTCAATTGAATAGCACTCTCCTCGTTGTCCTCATAATATTCCCTCATTTGAATAGTATCCTCATCATCATCGCCATCATATCGGATTCTTATATTCATCTCGTCAAGCTTACACACCATTCTTTTCATTTGTAGTTTCTTTCAATGCGTATTTCTTCGAGAACTTTGTGGAAGATTACACCTTGTAATCATTGAGATCTTGTGAAGGCTCGGAAGTCGATGACCGATGGAATACTATGGGGTTGGAAATTGTCAAAACCGGAGAATTGGAATTGTGAAAATTTTGATTCATCGGTTGACATTCAAAAGTCATATGAGGACCCCCGCATTCTCACAACAGAGATAATTGGGAAAATAACTTTCACCAAAGTTCGATTGTAACATGGTTCCGGCTCATAGACAAAGCGGAACCCGTGGTGGACAATCAAAACCGTAATGAGAATCATTCCACAAAACTCGCATGAGTAGGATTCGTCTTGGGGTTGTGGAGGTAGGTAGGAAAAATCGGTGTTTCATTATTTGAAATGGGATCGGGATTACCGACAAACTTGTCTCTAAACTCACATTGGTACATCGCCGACAATTTCCACCGTTAAATGGACCTCCACTTTGAGGAACATGTCAAAACCATGACATAAAGAATTAAACGGATAAGAGGGATAAGAGATGAAGAATTAAACGGTTACAGAGGATAAGGAATGGAGAATTAAACAGATAAGAGGGATAAGAAATGGAGAATTAAATAGATTAGAGGATAAAGGATGGATATTTTTGGATTTTGAAAAACATTGCTATAAAAACAAAGAATGAAAATATTTTTGGTGTTGTTAACACTTCAGGAAAAGTGTTAATGAACTTTTTGATTTTCAGATAACTTTACAAAAAACTTTTTACAAAAGGTGGGGTATGTGCAAGAATGGATCCGAAAAGGTTTAACACACGCTAAAGCCTCCCGTAACAAGCGCTAAAATTTGATTTGTGCTAAACCGTCAAGTTTTCTCACGCAGTGACCACTTATGAATGGCCAACCGAAGAAACTTAAAACGACAAGCACAAATGCAATGAAGTCCCGAGAATAGAATGAATTCCGGTCGTTAAGTCCCACGGAGACTCAATGGTGTGTAAACACTTTGAGACGATAGAATGATCACTAAGGATAGTAATCAAGAAAGGTTTGGATTGATAATTATACCTAAAGAAAAGTTTATAAATTACAATGACTTAAATGCAAATTAAGAAGATTAAAAGATAAAATATATTAAATAAACGCTATCACTATATTTAAAATGATGAACGTTTAAAACTTAAAACGACGCTTAAATAAAAACTACGTAACGCACGAAATAAAACGTGAGAATAAAGAAAGCAAATACCTACGGATATGAAAAATACATTTTTACAAACCTAATGATAAAAGAAAATTTATAGAAAAAGAAAATTATTTTTAAAACTGTTTATCTAATTATTATTAAATAAAAACTATTTTTACTTATTTAATAATAGACTAAAATACAAGAAAATATGAAACAAAGCTAGAAAAATAAAATTTTGACTTAGAAAAATCTAAAATAACAAAATAGAATTTTCAAAACTATTTTTGTATTTTTCTGAATATTTTTCTATTTTCTAGGAATTAAAAACTATTAAAAACTAATTAAATTATTTAAAAATACAAATTTAACTAAGAAAAATTTGGAAAAATATTTTTTTGTCTTTTTATATTTATCTTAACTTAATAAAAATGAAAAATTATTTTTTTGAACCTTTTCTTAATTAATTGTATTAAATGCTATTTAAAAATGCTTAAAAACTAATTTAAATCAAGAAAAATAGCAAACAAGCTAGGAAAAATCTGAAAATTTCAGGAAAACTCTAAAATATTATGAGGAATCTAGGAAAAATAGAAAAACAGGGTGCTGTGTGGAGGAATTTGAAACTGATGTGCAAAGTGCTTATGAAATAAGCACTTGGATAAGCTAAAGGACAAAACAAGCACCAAACTGAAACACAAGCTAAAATATACTAAAAGAGCTAAAATGCAACAAGTATTAACAAGCCACAACCTCTGGATTGCAAGATACCAAGATTTGGCTTATTTGAGATTATAAGTTAAAGACAGTTTCTAGGGGCCTACTTTAAGCTAGAGAATAAGCTACTCCATAAGCTGAACCTTAAAAACAGAAATTGGATCATACACTAGACCTGGGTGGGAACATGAAAACCAAAATACAGACCTAGAGAAGCTCAAATGAGCTTAATGCAAGCCTTGCAAAACACAGACAAGTCTCAATTACTCAATGCTCTCTGCAGGGCATTTAGACCCATTTGACAAGCTCATATGAAGCTTCTATAAAATTCACAAAATGTAATAAAATGGAGATAAGAAAATAGACCAGTAGGACTTTTAAAAACCACAAGTTTCATTTAGATTGGCTCAGTAATGAATCAAGGAAAATTCATCTTAGTTGAGCCCAAAACTGAGATTTGCAATTTTGACTTTTGAGCAGGTTTTGAAAAGTTGACTTTTATGGATTTTGATCATGATTTTTGGACTGAATGAGATGTAATATAATGAAATAAAGACAATGCAATCAATGTTTATGATTTCTAAACACAAAACTAACTTTTGATTTATGAAAATCTTAACAGTGGAGTACTTAGGATGGATTCAAATGAATTTTGACTTGGAGAGCAGGCAGACTCAAAATTATGACTAGAATGGGTCAAATAGAGCATAATAAGCTTAAACCAACATAACTTATCCACTGACTACACCTAAAAGACAGATTAGACAGTAGATCCAAACACACCTTTATTTAACTGTTTTGAACTTAAAATGAGATAAACACTAATCCAACTTGTTCTCTTGATCAAAATAAGTTTAACTACTCTAATTAACATTAAGTAAACAGGACTAAACTAGTGGTAACCACAGATACACATACAAGTAAAATGCAAAACTGAAAATGGCATGAATCACTCACAAGGGTTCAACTGAGTTGCAGGCTAAGACCAAGATCCACAACCACTATTCTATTCTAATTTCAACCCAATATCACCACTGAATCAACCCATTCCATTTCAATGCCCGTTTAACCCAATCTCACCTCTCAGTTGACTTTAGTTGACCATTAATCAAATAAGCTTGAAACTGATTTAAAAGCTTATCAAAAGCTAAAATAAGCTTAAGTAAACATGTTTTGATCTTAAAAATTAGCTGATAAAAGCTTGGGCATAGAAATTTGAAACTGAGATTGCAACAGTTAACCTTAAAACATGAATTTATACAAAACCTTGATATTGAAGCTCAAAAGTGGATTACAATGATAAAGTGACTAGAGTTTATATCAAAGAAACAAAATATTACAGATTTTTGGCTAAACTAATACATTGATAGAAAAAACGACATTAAAGAAATTTCAAACTAAAATCTACTGCCTCCCTCTCTTTCTCCCTCCTCTTTTTATATGCAAAAAGCTTCTCCCACTTGTTCTGAATAAATCCCACCTTCTTTCATGTCCATTGGATGACTTTGGGATCATATTGGCCATTGATCATTTTTGGCGCCAAATTTGGTTTTTAACAGTTGTGGTTGAGTGAGGAGGTAGAGGTAGCATTAAATGCATTTGGATTGTGGTGGAGGAGGGGGGAACAAGAAAGAGATAAGGTGATGGGAGCTTGAGTGTATGCAGGTGTTGCAGGGAGTCAAGTGGGGGAGAAGGAAAAAACGCACCAAGGGGGTTTAGTCAAACCTCATTTGACTTGGGCAGGATTATTAAAAGGAAGGGGGCCAAAATGAGGGTTCAAAAGTAATAAGGCAGGGGCCATTTTGGTTTGTGATAGGGTCCAAAGGTCAAAAGGGTTTTAAATGACAAGGACTTAGTGTGTAATTTCTGAAATATCAAGGACCTTTTCTGCCAATTCTGAAAAGTTGCTCCAAGGACTAAAAGTGACAATCTCAAAAAGTACAAGGACCAAACTTGCCATTTTCCAATTTCGAGGGCCATTTCGCCAAATTTCAAACTGAAGGACCAATTTTGTAATTTTCTCAAACTTTTATATTTTTCACCAAAGGACTAATTTTGACAAGTTATGATTTTAAAAGGTCCTTTGGTGATTTTTCTTTGAAATTATGGCTCGTGGACTATTTCGACAATTTTAGAAACTGGGGACTGAAACGCCAATTATGCAAACTTTGCTCATTTTTCATCGATTTTAAACATTTTGCATCCGAAACATATAAATGCAATTTTGGAATATTTTCGATATTTTGATGCATTTCGAGCATTTTTAAACGTTTTGCAGCTCAGATTGACCAAAATGATGAGTATTTACACACTCATCATATACCATCCGGACGATTTTAGCGATGACGAACATTTACTTGATAAACAAGACAGTTTGTTTGGTACAAAAGAAAAAAAGTTTGCTCTTATTGATGAAGAAGCAGATGCACATATTGAAAACAATAACAACACAAACGGCGATGGTGTGTGGGTTAATATCAACAACATTCCACATGAACCTTTTCACTGTTTAGATATTGATAACAACTACATTCATGAAGATGCCGGAAAAAATTTACAACAACCTTACGTTTCCGATGATGATGAATCGATGGGAAGATATTATACCGGTCATTAACATCACGAAGATTATTTTTGAATACGTTAGCTTGCTAAAACTATGCCAAAATAAGACAACACCTTTTTCACTTTTCTTGATACTTGATAGCATAGACCGATTATCAAATGAGTTTATGTTAGTATTCAATTCGCATTTAATATCAATCAATATTATCTCAATCAATATTACCATTAATGAGATAGTCAATGATAAATGCCATTCAATTTTAGCATTAATAAAAAAGATTGCATATCAGTTATAATTTTTTACATGGTGGTTAAAGAAGTTTCTATATAAATTCAAATTTCAAAAAAACATTTACACATCATAACATACCATTGATAACCAATCAGTAGCCAAAGGTATTATCATGCCTTTGACATAACATTTATAAACTTTCTTTGTCTTCCAAAAATCACCAAAAGTCATAAAACTCTATTACCATAGATGAAAACAATGAAAGACTTCCCGTAAAGCGTATGAAAAAAAAGTCAAACAATAAAAACCTCAACCTTCAAATCAAAGACTCCTTTGTCGAAACATTCACGCCACCTTCTAACACAAGAGTTTCTTTGCGAGATTCTTACATGTATGTGTTAATATGTATTCATAACAACTCGGTATAACATTATTTCATATGTTATTTTAACTTTTATGTTTCTATCTATTAGATGATCCTCTTACTACAACATTGCCTACATCACGGTCAACGAATTAGGCCTTCAAACAAGCGTAAAATCTTCAAGGTTTGATCGCAACTTTAATCGAAATTATAATGATTGTTGTAACTCGTCCTTTCATTAATCGAATCTACCACCCCTTATGCCATGTCGCTTCAAGGTCATAGTATATTTTTTTATGTTTCTTACCTTCATTGCGCAAAGGATAAGATCGAAACCAGAGCTACTAATAGACTACCGCTTGCAGATGTTACTAATCGTGAGTTACTTACATAATCACATATGATAAACAATCTATTTTATAACTTCTTATCGTTGTTAGTACTTCAGATCGGTTTGTGAAACTTTTCATTCTTTAATGTTACACAACTATTCGACCAAGTTTACATGCCGTACACAATATTGGTAACTCGACAACATTTTTGGTTCACCTATTTTCAAGGTATCGAAAGATAAAGATTATATACGTTACTTAATCGTAATTTGAAGTCATGACTGTCAAGATTATAGCCATTTATGTTTATACCTACATGAACATCGCTAAAACTGCTTTTTATATACATTTAGAGCAAATTCACGCACAACCAACCCCATATTTGGCAACAATACTCTTCCGACGTTACAAACTCGATTGTCACCGTTGAGTCGGAGTGTAACTACAAATTTTACGCAACCTACAAATGTTAACTCAATATCTACAGGCTGTGTTTCACGTGTACTACAACAACAAACAACTTTGGCTACATCTTCTAATGCTCTTGGGTTTTTACAAACTCCAAATTCAGCTATTTCAAGTGGTTAGAGCCATATATCTATATATATCTATGCTATATATTTATTATGTACTTCTTGCATACATAACATCCGTTGTTTATAACACGTTTATGTTATTCTTTTATAGTATCTCAAAGGACTGTTGCAACACTATTACCAATGAAACTCTTGGTTCACTTTCGCCTCATTCATTGCCAACAAGTGATAACCAAGCGCTTCGCTGATGCAACACGGAAACGGCAACATTCTTTGAATGATTTTTCAAAAGGTACTTCTGGGAACTCTCATATCTTATTATACATGCTACGTCAAAAGTACAATGATTTTAGTTGTAATTTATATTCGTAAGAGAGTTATTCATCCAAAACCATGTGTCATTACAGTTTCCGCATGTCGAGTTACAAATACATCGAATCAACCAAAAAATGTTTCAAACACGCATTCTTCTAATGCATTCAATGAATCGCGACTTCCTCGAAGCTTACTTACTAACAACTAATATATACCGATGCAAGCATCAAGAATAATATGCCACCTTCTAACAAAATAGTTTCTTTTGGCGAGTTACCGCATGTATGTTTGTCTATGTATACAGAAGAACCTACTATAACCGTTATTTCATTTGATGATGTCACTTTTTTTTTGTCTATTAGATGATCCTCTCTCAGCAATGTTGCCTACATCACAATCAAGCAATTCATTGTCCACAGAAGCATTTAACCGTAAAGGTTTGATTAGAACTTTAAATATGTTATACGGGATTCTTATTCTACTCTTTTTATTAACTCAAAATAGAAAGTGTGATGCCATTTCCTTTGCTTTTCCTATTCTTTTACATTTTCTATTTAGGTCCAATTTCTCGGAGTGTCGGACGGCCGAAAAAGAGTTCCTTTAACACACCACTTACAGACGTTACTAATTGTGAGTTACTTACAAGATGTAGATTAATACACATGTTTGTCGCATTATTGGGAAACCATTCTTATAATAGGTATCAATATCCGTAATTCAACAACAGTTTGAAAATCACCTTTTTTTTAAAGCATATACAATTATAATCATTTTGACATATCAGAAACAGCATATTGGCCCCAAAAACATTGCAGCATACGTAGGTTTTGTCACATTAATACTCTTTATAACTTATTTGTGGTTTTCTATAGTGTTGCAAACTCCACTTCCTATAAACACAGTTAGCAGTGTTAATCGTGGTAGAACAAGACGTAAATCTGTGCCAACAATTAATCCCCAAACAACTCCAGTTGAAACGACACGGCAAGGACAATCTCTATTGCCTGATCTTTCCAACGATAATTTTGGCATATCAGAAATATGATCATGTTTTCAGCATCGTTACATGTCAATGTGTTTCCATGATTCTTTTAATGATTTCTTTTCAGTTTGTTTCCAAACGCCCGAGATTCCTCAAGTTTATGAATGTCCTAACAATACATCTACGACGCCCGTGTTAGAACCACCACTCCGCCTATAATAACACAGAATTCAACGTACCAAGTGGGTGAGTCATCAAAGCAACCTAAAAGATCTAAGAGAACTGCTTATAAACGACCATCGCCAGCTAGATTTAATCTTAATGACGATGATGGAACCGCTGTGAAAGTATACGACAAGTTCAAGTGGTATATCGTAAGGTAATTCTATACGTTAGGTGTCAATTCAAGTAAACGGATAATAGTTATATTTAAACATAAATGAATAACTTTTAAACATAAATTTGCGACTACTACGACCATGGTGATCCGTGTTTTGAGTGCAGAATGTCATGCTTTGCTATGGAAAGCGGAAGCAAAGAAGGATCTGTATGATCCAACAAACAAAGCGTATACTTTCTACTGTAGCAAGGAAAAGTGGCTATTAAACAACCGCTTCTCGCTCCCGAGCATATTACGATTTGTTTTATAATACGGATGCAAAAGCCAAAATTTCAAAACAACATTCGAACATACAATAGCATGTTTGCTTTAACATCAATGGGTGGAAAGGTCGACGATTCAATTAATGACGAGGTCGTGCTCCATATGTTTTCCGCTTGCATGGACAAACATACCATAGTATTCGTAGTTTGCTTCCTGAACCAGGTGCTCGACCGAAATTTGCACAAATTTGATATATATGACACAGAAAACGAAAATGAGAATAGAGAACGAGCATTAAGGTATATTAACTTTTTCTTTATTTCCATTTACGTCAATACCATGTTTTTTAAGAATGAGTTGTGCATCATTTTGAATTTATGTTTTATAATAGTTCAAATTATAACATGCAGCAACTCTAAGTCATCCTCCGTTCCTTCGAAGTCTAACCATCCTATCGATATAAAGATTATCAACGACGTAAGACAAGTATTAGACACTTCAGTGATTTGGTACAAACATTTAGAAGGGCGTGACTCTTACACATAAGATAGCGAAAGAATATAAAATAAAGCTTATAACACAAAGACCTTGATGATCTTGAGCACTCAGAGATCGTTAGTGTTGCCTATGTAATCATAAGCAAACTAATAGAAAATCTCTACAACTCGTATTCTATAGCGGAATGTAAATACAAGTTGTTATAACTAAGAACACTTAGATCCTCTATGGATCTTTTATTAACTCGAAACTCTATGTTTCAATGAGTTATCTATTACAACTATGAAGTTCCTTTTATAGACAAGGAACCCTAAACTATTACTACTCAATCGACTAAACATGCAAGCATGCATTTAATGACTAAACACTAAACAATATTGAGCAAGACAATAATACCCATGCTAACCCGGCGCTCAAGAATAATGATGGGTTAGCATTTAAATAATAAAGCGATGCAGATCCTAGTCGCTTCCACCCTTCAACAGAAACACGGCACGGCTTTTATACTTCAACAGAATCTCTTCTTCACAGATTCTCGCTTCTACTTCAGCAGAATCCTTCTGCAAGATTGACAAGAGAAATCCTACTGCTGATAATTCCCAACAATCCTCCCTAAACCGGAATTTGACTTGGTTAAGTTCCAGCTTCCTAACCTTGATAGATCTTAGAGACCGCAGATTAGAGGATTGTTCTCAAACATCGAGTAAAGAACCAATAATAATCTCATCTCTATGATGACCAAACTTTGAAACGCCTGTGTCTTTGCAAAGAACAAATGACATAGTGTACATCAAAACTCATTAGTTGCATACTATTCTCATCACATCCAGTGTGTTAACTCCCGTGAGAGGTGAATCATTGAAAATAATGGATTTGATGTCTCTTTACCAATAGCCATCACTACCGGAGTAGCCAAATGTTTAAGTCCGAAAACTATGGTACATTGATAACCATCTCGATTTATTAGCAAATCAAGAACTATATAAACGGATTTGATGTGTCTTTACCGTAGCCGCTTGCTCAGACTAGTCAATTTTAGAATTGGTGAATTGATAACCAAATATGGATTCGCTTGCCTTTACCACAAGCCATATACTTGTGGGCTAGCCAATTCTTGGATTCCAACAAGGAATATACCATGGTGAATTGATGACCATACAACTCTCAAAGAATTAAGCATGGGTGGTTGCAGCACCCTATGATTTTGAGCAAATCATTACAACTATCAATGATTTGATGTGTCTTTACCAAAGTCTGCACTTTGGACTAGCTAACTCTTTGATATACACAAGGTATATCCGTGAGTTAAAACCATCAACAAAATACAACAAACCCGCAAGAGAAAGTTAGTTTTTTTTTTTTTTTTTTTTTTTTTTTTTTTAACTAAGAAACTAACAAACAAAACAAAGAAAAAAACAAACAAAAAAAAAATCTCCCCGAGGCATATGCCTCCCCGAGGTTTATGCCTCCCTTAAACTTTGCGCTAAGGGTTACATTCCAATATTGACCACAAGGTGTTGAAACCTTGGTCCATCAAAAGCTTTTGTTAACAGATCCGCCACATTATCATCTCAGATGAATTTTAGCCACATTTATCAAATGTTTTCATATGCATCTCTTATAAAGTGGTGCCCGATTTCAATATGTTTGGTTCTCACCGTGAAAACCGGATTTTGACAATGCATATGGTACTTTGATTATCAATAAAAGTGTTGTGTTCATGAAGTTATACCCATAATCCAAAGAATTGATTTTGAATCCAAAGGACCGTCCACAAGAATTTGCAAAGAAGAACATACTCGCTTCAAGAGTTGAGGTAGCCACAATGGTTTGTTTCTTGCACCGCCAAGAAATCAATCTCTTTCCAAGGAATTGACACCTCCAGTTGTGGATCTCCTATCCAGATTTGCACCAAAGATAATCACTATCACTATATGCTTCCAACTTAAAAGGAGACTTTTGGGTACCAAAGGCCTAAATGAGGTTGGCCTTTGAGGTACTTAAAGATCTTCTTGATCGCATTGAGATGGGAAGTAAGTGGAGTGACTTGATGTCGAGAGCAAACACTCACAAAGAAAGGTAATATCGTGCCTTGAAGTCGTTAGATACATTAATGAACCAATCATTGATCTCAGATAAATGAACATTCACTGTGTAGATCCGTTCATTGTTGGTTTTGTTTTTGAGCTTCATAAGGTGTTGTGGCGCTCGACACCTTCCATACCAAATTTCTTCAACATGTCCTCACATATTTATCTTGACCGATAAATATCCCATCTTGTTTCTCACGAACTTGAGACCCAAAAGAAAGTAAGCTCCCCATAGCACTCATCCGAAATTCTCCTTCATCGATCCTCAAATTCCTCGCACCAAGCTTCTTTAGTGGATCCAAAATGATGTCATCCACATACACTTGCACAAGTATGATGTCCGCCGAGTTCTTCTTCGTAAAAAGAGTCTTATCAATGGCACCTCTTCGTAGCCATGCTTCAACAGAAATGATGAAAGCCTAGCATACCATGCTCTTGGTGCCCGATGAAGTCCATAGAGAGCTTTAACCACCTTGTAAACATGATTAGGATGATCCGGGTCTTCAAATCCTTTGGGTTGAGTGACATAAACCTCCTCTTCTATCTCACCATACGTAAAAGCACCTTTAACATCCATCCGATACACCATGAAGCCCATGTAGGATGCATAGGCCAAGAAAATTCGAATAGCCTCTACTCTAGCAACAGTGCAAACACTTCATCATAATCAATCCTTCCTCTTGCCTCGTAACCTTGAGCTACTAATCTTGCTTTGTTTTTAATAACCACACCCCTTGCATCTCTTTTGTTCTTCGTAATCCATTTAGTTCCAATAGCATATTTGCCATCCGTAATGGTACCAAGATCCAAACTTGTTGGTTTTGAAACTGCTGCATTTCTTCTTGCATTGCTTCAATCCAACTTGAGTCTTCAAGAGCTTGAGTGACACCGGTTGGTTCTACTTGAGAAAGAAAACACGCAAATGCACAATGCTTGAAGTCTCGTGTGATTGTCTCTTTGCCGATTTGAGACATAGAGAGAAAAGCAACTCGTCCAAATTTAGGACTAGAGATAGCCCTTCGAGTTCTAACAGAGCTAGAATGTCACCAATAATATTGGATTGAGGGTGAGTGATGTTGATTCTTTTAGTAGCAAGGGGTTGACTTCAATGGAAGGTTCAAGATTAGACACGCTTGGTACAAAAGTTGTGTCATAGGAAGGTGAGGTGAAAATGCCGATTTGTTGATGATTTCCAAGATCCAAGGTCTTGGAAAGCGAGTATAGGGTTCACCAAAGTCCGTGGACACTCTAGAAGGAATAGGAGTAGAAACAATGAGCTTTCAGCAGATTTGATGACGATGGAGAGATCGATCGTTGTCGCAGAAACATGGTTTCCACCGACAAACCTCATTTGCAAGCTCCCCATTCACCTTCTCGCCTTCAAGCTTAGTCGCAAACTCTTGAGTCCAAGCCTAGCAAGGTCCTCAAGATAGTGTGATTCATCTTCACTCTCAGAAGTATCTCTAGAAGTGTTACCGCAACATTGTTGGGGAGAAAGAAGGCACAAGTATAGGTTGTTCATCATCTTCAAATTCACTTTCTCGAGTCAAGATCCAAGGTACCGCATTGTTAGTGGGAGATTCTTGAGAGCCCGCACTTTGGTTAGCCATATGTCTAGTATAACCCAAATAATCGCTAGGTAGTCAAGGTCAAAAGACCACACATGACCCCGCCCTTGAACATTGGGCTTATCTTCCATGTATCTCGTGTTCAAAGTCTCCTCTATCTTCTTGGCGATAAGTTGTACACTCAGAAGCCTTGCTATGAGTGAATAACCCACAATATAACCATCATCGCCTTTCTCATCAAACTTCCCCAACGGATCACCGGTGTTTAGAATGGTCACTTGACAACCAAAAGGTTTGAGGTAATGAATGACCGGAACCTTCCCAAAGAGAAGTTCATATGGTGTTTTGAGGTGAGGTCTAGTAATGGAGACTCTCTTAGCACATAGCAAGTCGTGCCAATGCCTTTCATCCGTAACATAGTGGGTAATTTAGAGTCTCGCAAGCATTGATCTTGCAGCCTCTATCAAGGTCCTATTCTTTCTTTCACCACCCCATTTTGTCATGGGGTTCTTGGATTGCTATAGTCCTCTTTATCCCTTTAGACCCACAGAGTTCTATAATAATAGCATTCTTGAACTCGTCCCATTATCACACCGAATTCCTTAACCTTCTTGTTCAACTGATTTTCAACGAGGGTGATGAAGTCTTTCAAGACCGGAGTTGTTTCATCTTTAGTCCTTAGAAAGAACACCCAACAAAATCGCTATAGCCATCATGATAACCAAACAAAAATACTTGTGATCAATGCTTCGACTTGAGTTGGACCAAATAGATCCATATGTAACAAACCAAGAGGCTCGTAAATAATGCTCATAGCAGTTGATAGCTTTGTAGGAGGCTCTGTGTTGCTTCCCTTTGTTGCATGCAACACAATTATGATCATTGGAGAAAACTTTGAGGAAGACCTTCAACAAGACCCATTTTAGAGAGTTTGTTTATGGTCTTGAAATTCACATGAGCCATTCTCCTATGCCATTTGGTAGACTCATCCAAGGATGCTTTAGCCACCAAACAAGTGAGGTCACCTTCGTGATGAACTTCATTGAGGTTGAATGTGTATAGATTGTGAGTTCGAGGAACTCTCGCAGAATTGAAGTATCTTCCGAAGCTTGAACTCTTTAGAAAGCACAAGACATTCATCTTCGAGAAGAGTACCTTGTTCTTGGTGTCACAAATTTGTGAGACCGAGAACAAGTTGAAGTGTCAAGTTCCCTAACATAGTACACATTCTCAAAGTTCAAGAGGGGTGTCTTGATGGTGCCTTCCCAAGAATTCTACCATCACTTCCACCAAAAGTCACATTGCCTCCTTCTTCAATAGGAACAAAATTGTGCATCATATCTCTATTTCCGCACATGCTTCTTGAACAACCACTATCAACAATACCAATATCTTTATGCTTAAGAGGATGATCCTATAGAACAAAAATATATACAAAAGAATGTTAGTATACAAAGGAGGCTCAAGTCATTGCCGACTTGAACCTCGCCTTGTGGATCATAAGATTTAGGTCTAGCGATGAGAAAGATCCACCATTGTTCTTGGGTTTCCATTGAAATTTAGGTCCCTTATTATTCCAAGAACAACTCACGAGGACTTGAAGCTAGCATCCCAACATCCTTTCCCATTATTCATAGAGTCAACATATGCAGCCAATAACCATGTTTAAAGTATGGGCTAGTAGGTTGCACATAAGGTCTATCACCGATCTCCTCCAAGGAGAGTCAAGATAAGTAGCTTGTGGGACATAAGGTGGAATATTATTAACATTGGTCCACACGGTCTAGGTTTCACGAGTAGCACATACACCCAATCTTTGCTCATAGAAATCACAATCCTTAATTAAATGAAATTTACTTCCACATACAAAACATGTCTTCCTTTTGGAAGATTTATTCAACAAAGAAGATGTTCTATTACATGTAGAAGTACTTAAACCGTAAACATTAAAGGAATTGTTTTTAACAGACTTATTATGCAAAGATTTAAAGGACAAGTCTTCGTGAGGAAACAGCTTGAAGTTGATTCCTCGCCAGCCTACCCTAGAAGGCTTGTAGATAGACTGGGTGCGTGCTTGGGTGTAGGCTCAGTGAGGGCTTGGGAAGGTCCGACTTATCACTTGAATCACACCGAAGTAGACCCTTGATCCGATGAATTGTCACCGCCGAGAAAGAGACAAAGTCATAAGATGAAGCATCGTTGTCCGCAAGTCTTTTGACTTTTGCCATACAGATGGTGTGATCCATCAAAGTCAACAAGAATGGATGTGTGGTGGGCATGAATTCACCTCTAATAGGTCCAGGACAACATGCAAATCACCTTCTTTTTAAAATGTTCTAAGCCTCGCAGTGTAGATTTACGCCCATCTTGCCTAGCTTCCAATCCTACATACTTTTGAAAACCTAAACCTATTCCGAGTTCACCGACCGACTACTATAGAGTTCTCTAGCTAGATTGTCACCGATATTAACCATTGTTTATGTCTAGCTATTTCTCGCCTAGTTTCTCTTTAAGCTCTAGGTTCTCAAAGAATAGCATCGCCTTTTTCCTTTTCAAATGCTTTTAAGTTAATGTTTGCAATATCTAGATCAAATTGTAACCCTTTATCTTTTCTTCATAAGCTATCCGATTCTTTTGAAACCATACCTTTTGTCTTTCTAATGTTTTTAACGAAAGTTTATAAGCTTCATTATCAACATAGCATTCATTGTATTTAGGTTTCATAGTATCATAAGCTTCTTTAAGTTCATTGTATCTTTCACTACAACCAAATATACAATTGTGTACCGAGAAAGTCCCATCAAGGCAAATTGATCATGCCTATCTTCTCAAGTACATCTTGCCAAGAATCCAAGCTTCTCTCAGACGCAGCCTTCCTCATTCATGTGTTCATGTGCACCCAGCTTGACCTGCTCATCCAAGGTGACAAGAGTCAAGTTCTAGCTTCCTTTCGATTCTCACGATAGGAATTGTAGTTAGCTCCTCTCCACTCTTCCTATCTTTGCATTCCTCGAGAAATGACCCATCCGTGACAAGAGAAACACTTGACCTTTCTCCCGTCAAAACGAAATGGATCCTTTCCCTGAAGCCAAACTTTCTTCCCGACCTCTCCTCAAACCTTTTGATATTCATCAAAGCATGGCCACCGCCATTTCGCCATCTCCTCCATATCAAGTGGGTCCACCGCTCAAAATCTTCATAGACAAGATGTGCCGAGTATCATAATCAAGAACAAATGAATGAAGAACATCCTCCAATATACTACCGCTTTAGCTTGAGGGCATGATGGAGTGGGACGATAAGATGATGATGGTAAGTAAGATGGACTTGGAGCATGCATCATCATATTGGAGTGAGATGTCCCAACAAAGGTCAGATGACCGTAAGAGGATGCACGGTAGGAGATCCGACATCGTGTTCAAGAGATTTGAGTTTGTTGTATACTCATCAAAAGTGAGCATGTCCAACCCACCTTTAGCCTTAAGGGCTATACTTACATGTAACCATGATGGAGGCAAAGATCGAGGAACTTTGAATTGCAATCATCATTGTCGTTTTGCATTCACCGGTTTAATGACTCAAAATCTTATGAAACCCGTCGATCCCTTGTGGATACCTTCTTCTTCCGAGATATTGAATTCTTGAAAGTGTTGTCTCAAAGATGGACTTCCTCATTCTCCCGGACTCTTCATTGCCACCGAACCTTGCTTTAAGAGCCATCCATATGTCCTTTGCATCATCCATGTGGTGAAAATCACCCAAGTGATCTTCGTGAATAGCTTGAAGAAGGATGGTTCTTACTTTGTGCTCTCTTTGCACGCCTAGAATCTCTTCAATAGCTTTGGGAGGAGCAATGGTAAACTTACCATCAAGATCCGGGATAGTCTTCTTCGATCGCTTCCTTTCTTCACAATCTCCCAAAGATTCCAATCAATATTGAGATCCAGCTCGATCTTCATTGTCCATGATCATACTCTTCCTTTTTAGATAAGGAAACTTACCATTATCGTTGGAAAGACTAAGTTGTTGCATAGAGGTGGTGTTTTGATGTTGTTGTTGGTGACTTCGATTCATCATCGCCCTGCATGGTGAATGTGTTTTGGTTGTATGGGGTGAGGTAAATATGGTTCTCAAGATCGTAGAGACTTTCCCGAGGCTCGATACCACTTGTTGAACACAAATGCACCTTGATGATCTTGAGCACTCAGAGATCGTTAGTGTTGCCTATGTAATCATAAGCAAACTAATAGAAAATCTCTACAACTCGTATTCTATAGCGGAATGTAAATACAAGTTGTTATAACTAAGAACACTTAGATCCTCTATGGATCTTTTATTAAACCGAAACTCTATGTTTCAAATGAGTTATCTATTACAAACTATGAAGTTCCTTTTATAGACAAGGAACCCTAAACTATTACTACTCAATCGACTAAACATGCAAGCATGCATTTAATGACTAAACACTAAACAATATTGAGCAAGACAATAATACCCATGCTAACCTCGGGCGCTCAAGAATAATGATGGGTTAGCATTTAAATAATAAAGCGCATGCAGATCCTAGTCGCTTCCACCCTTCAAACAGAAACACGGCACGGCTTTTATACTTCAACAGAATCTCTTCTTCAACAGATTCTCGCTTCTACTTCAGCAGAATCCTTCTGGCAGATTGACAAGAGAAATCCTACTGTGCATAATTCCCAACAATAAACAAAGGTCCGGATAGAGTGTCGGCCTAATTGTATGAACCGTTACAACTGGCGATGGTCAACAAATTGATAAACCGATTGACGAGATAAAGGCCTTCTTAGATTGCAGATACCTATCTCGCTTACGAGGGCGTGGAGGATATTTGGTTTTGAGATTCATTATAGAACACCTTCGCTGAGAGGTCGTCGTTTCATCTTGAAAGCGAGCATCGTGTGTGTATGGCGAAGACGCTGATCTCGAAACAACTGTTGAGAAGCCGACCGCTGGTGCTGATATGTTCGAAGGTTGGTTGAGAATGAATCGAAGGTTTCCAGAGGAAAGGGAGCTAACGTATGCTGAGTTTCCTACAAAATATGTATGGAACGGTCCTAATAGAATTTGGACGCTTAAGCGAGGGAAGATCGATTGGAAGAATTCATAGCGTTCCAATATCAACCGGAGACGCTTACTATTGCGTAATCGTCGCTAAACAAAGGCAAAGGATGCAAGACACACGACATTAGAAAGGTTAATGGCATAGTGTATCCAACTTATAAAGATGCTTGCTACGCAGCAGGACTTTTAGAGGACGACAAGGAGTATGTTGAAAGTATTAAAGACGCACTCATCGGGCAAGCCCCGAACATCTTCGTGAGTTATTTGTGACATTGCTTTCACAAAATGAACTTACCACGCCTCATCGCTTGGTTACAACATGGCATTTGCTTGCGCAAGATGTTCAATATAAGAGGAGGCGATTTTGCAAATTCCGTGTAACATCCATAAGATATATTTGTAGACTATGATCTGTAATTATACACTGATCAAATATTACTTATGTTTCCTTATACGTTTATTTAACCATATTATTTCTAATCTTTTAATCACTCATCTGTTTATTAAGCTGTTGCATTACTATGGTCTAATGCAGATTTGTCAGTGACGAGGAAAAAAATGTTGCTTTGTTCTATATTGAGCAGCTGCTGAGATCAAGAAACTCAACATTAAGGAATTGGCGTGATATGCCTTATCCGGATGATAGATACATAAGTCAATTTGGTAACCGACTTATACACGATGAGACTAATTATAATCCAATCGAGTTGCAAACTGAGTACGAACGTCAGACGGCTTCTTTGACCACGTAAGCGTAGGGTGTATGACACCATAATACACTCAGTTGACACAGGAACGGGAAGAGTGTACTTTGTTTATGGTTACGGAGGTACGGGTAAGACATTCTTATGGAAGACTCTCTGTCTGGTATTAGAAGAAAAGGTGATATAGTTTTGAATGTGGCATCCGGTATTGCTTCTTTGTTAATGTCTGGAGGCCGAATCGCTCATTCAAGATTCCATATTCCTATCAACGTTGATGAGACTTCTACTTGCTCTATAAGTCCTCAAAGCGATCTTGGAAAAATGTTAAAGAAATGTAAACTTATTATATGGGATGAAGCGCCAATGGCAAATAAGCTATGTTTTGAAGCATTAGATCGGTCTTTGAGACATACTGTAGGAGCAGGTATGAAATTTCGATGAGCCTTTGGAAACATGACCATGGTTTTGGCGGCGACTTTAGCGTGTTCTACTGTTATTCCAAAGGATCCCGGAAGACATTGTTACCGCTTCGTTGAGGAAATCATATCGTGGGATTATTGCAAAGTTCTTAAGTTGATCGCGAACATGAGACTAACTGTTGGATCATGACCTGAAGATGTCAACGAGATACGAGAATTTGCAGATTGGATATTGAAAGTCGGAGACGGAGAGCTTGGAGAACCGAATGACGGAGAGGTTTCTATAGATTTACCACAAGAAATTTTAATAGATGTCTCAGATGACCCGGTTAAATCTATTATTGCCTGCACTTATCCAAACTTTTTGGATAACATACATGATCCTGCCTACTTTCAAGAAAAGGCAATCCTTGCTCCAACAAATGAAGTGGTGGACAACATAAATGAACATATGTTGGACATGTTTCGTGTGAAGAAATGGTTTTCCTAAGTTGTGAAAGTGTTGACAAAAGTGAAACGGTGGCATTATTGATCAATCCGCTTTTCGCTCGAATTTATCAATGGATTGAAGTTCTCGGGTGTTCCAAACCATAGAATTTGTTTAAAAGTAGAGTCCCATTATGTTGTTGCAAACATTGATCAAGCCAATGGATTGTGTAATGGAACAAGACTACAAGTTCTTAAATTAACTAGAACTTCTATTCACGCAAAAATCATTAATGGAACCAACTTTGGGAAAACCGTAATCATACCAAGGTCGAAAATAACTCCTTCCGATAAGCGCCATCGCTTAAGATTGTCAGAAACAATTTCCTATTTCGCCATTCGCAATGACAATTAACAAAGCCGGTCAATCGCTATCAAAAGTTGGTTTGTATCTCCCCGACTGCTTTTCACTCATGGACACTATACGCTGTCGCCTCAAGAGTTAAAAGTAAGACCGGTTTAAAGGTTGTAGTTTGTGATGAAGAAGGAAATATGTAAAACCACTACGAATGTCGTTTACAAAGAAGTTCTTCAAGGCCTATGAACAAGATTAAAAGGTATGTACAAGTTATAAGTTTTGGTATCATTTTTAGATTATAATGCATTATAAATCATGTATCAAATAATTTTACTTATATTGTGTATGTATTGTTGGTGTGCATGGAATTGGCATTTCCTACCAAATTGATGATTGCTCACACACGCCTTTGCTATTCAAGACCATCAAATTTTGACACGACAACAACATCCATGTTTGTTCATTTAATTCTTAGTAACTTAATTGATTGTCGATAAATCATGTATTCACGAATGTATTGTCTCATTTTATAATTTTATTCATAGAACATGTTTACTTTCGTTTTTTATTATTATTTCATTTTCATATTTCTATAAAAATCCCGTGAATCCACGGGTCTTTAAGCTAGTATGTTATATGTTATGGGTTTTTGGAATTGATTTCCAAGACAAATTGTTTGTGAATGAATGAAGTGGGTTGTTTATAAAGTACATTATTTGCATATAGTTATGGTAAAGCTTTTCTTTTTTCCTTTTCTTCTTATTGATGCATTTATTTTGTAATTCTAAGACATTTTTTATTTTTTATTTTATTATTATTTTTTTAATCTTGATAATCTAATGTAGTGAATTAATGAAAAAATTGTTAGTTGTCATAACTGAAAGTATTTCAAGAATGGATTTTCGTTTTAGAAATGCTACATTTAAAGAAGTTATTAGCTACATTTTGAATAATATCAATGTAAATAGATTTTGGCCCTACTCGTTATATGTTAATGAAATCTATATGGATATACTTTGCAAATGGGAATTGATAACTACACCATATATTTTAATGCGCATCATATTTGTGCATCGCACAGTTCACTGCATAACACCGAATGCACAAATTACGCAGACGATCAAAATACGCCATGAGATCACCCCTTGCAAATAAAGAAAGATGGGAAAACAAACATTTTCATAATTTCAAGTACTTAACAATACAATTCATTAAGATTACATTACAATTCTTTTAATAGATTACAAATCCTTTAGAAATATTATGCGAACCAAACGAGCTCTTATTTTTTTAATTACTAAAAAACTAATTTCAGCTATTCATTTATCAAATAAAAATATAGGATTAATATATCTTTTCAATTAAAACCCACTTCAACCCCGTTTTGTTAAATTACATATCTTAAGAATCGCAAATCGATAACTTACATAAGTTACACTATTGTGACTAAGATATAATTATCTTTCACTAGAAAGGGCATTTTCATATACTTTTGGCAATTTTTTTTTTTTTTTTTTTTTTTTTTTTTTTTTTTTAATTTTGGGGTTGCGGTACAATTTGTTGCCGCCTGTCACCGCCATCTTATCAGAATCCGTTATTACAAGTAATAATAGAAAACCATATCTTAACCACAAGTTTCTTTTTGGTTTTTTAGGTACGAGATTTTGCTTGATATAACACCTGATATGTAAGTCAACACTTAACACGTTGTCGTAAAATGGGCATAAGTATTTGTGTCGAACTCCAAATTATTCATCGTTATTGCCATTGAAAAATACACATCCTTAGCTTGCCAACCGTATATCACCATAATTTTTGCCTCCAAATCAATACAGTTATTCACAGAAGTTGGAGAAAAAAGGATTAATTTTATTTTTGAAAGTCAAACTCGGTTGGGGTATCACATGTAATATAACACTAATTTTTAAGTTCGCACACTCAACATGTTGTAAAATTGACATAAAATTGGTTTAGAACTCCAAATGATACATTATTTTTGGCATTGAAAAAACATCCTTACTTTTTTCAACCATATATCACATATAATTTTTGAACCTACAAATCAATATATTTTATTTAGACTAAAATACACCGTTGGTCCCTAAACTTGTCAATCCGCTTCGCGTTGGGACAAACCTGGGCATTATCATCGTGGGGAGTCCAACGGGTTTTTAATGTCAAACTAGTCCCTTTGACCAATTCTCTGTTAGTCAACGTCTGTTAATTTCCCCCATATGCCTTGCACATGAGGGTAAAATGGTCATTTCATTGTTTGGTTAATCACCCTCCATCTTCATCTTCCTCATGTTTAAACCCAGATTTCGGTGACCTTAAACCCAGAATCCGGCGACCAAGAATATCATTTGGTCGTACTTCTTGTAAACGCAGCATTGCAGATGCAATTTGTAAGCTTTGTATTTTGTTTATTATTTGAAATTGTCTAGATTTCTACAGAGATGAATTATGTTTCCTATAAAAAGGCCTATTTCGTGAAGTTGAGGTGATGGTCACGAAGGTGTAAGGTTTTACTAGTTACTCAAGTGCTCAATTATTAGAGGAAGATTTATGCCTGTGATGAACAATGTATGTTAATATATGATGAAAGTTGAATTCAGAGGGGTTTGTTAACTTTTTGATTTATTTGATGACATATTACATAATGTTATAATTTGTGTGTGGATTGGTTTGAAATTTTGAATGAAATTGGAATATGTTTGTGACACTGTGACTTGTGGTTTGGTATTTGAAGCATTTGTGATGATTTGTGTCTGAATTTGTTAGTGTTAGGGCTTGATTTCTTTTAGTGAAGATGAACCGTTTTCTAATTTATAATGTTGTATTGGATTATTATCTTTTTATTTAGTGTATGATTTGCGGCTGTTTAAGGGTTATGTAGAGCAGAGTTGATGATATAGAACCCTTGGCATTGTCCTCGAGAAAGGTTAATGTCTTATATTGGACGGTTTAGTTATATTGGAAGTATATCTCAGTACGATTAAGTTTTCTTGTATATTCACTGTGTCATTTTCTGTTATGTTATGTTAGAAGGTGTAACTTTAGTATTTGCGCAAGCGCCTAGTGATGAGCAATGTATGTTGATATATACGATGAATCTCAAATTCATTAGACTTTTGTACTTGATGATTGATTTGATGATAAATGAAATGTCACAAGATAAACTTACGAAATTGGATTACGGATATTTATGTGCTTTATCAAATAATTTTGGATGTAGATGTGAATAATATGTTGATTCATTGGGGTGATGAACTAATTTCTGGTGTCTAAGTATTTCATTTGGACTATCGGTTTTGAGTTTCAGATATGTCAAATGACGCCATCAGTGGCATAATTGACCCTTCTCTTGCTAAATCCTCCAAGAGTAAAAATAGAAGACGGAAAACGGTAACTAAAGGCAAACATGTTTCACTCACAGATGTTAAGTCATTTGGGGGAAAAGCACATCTTCAACCTTGCAGCAAGAGGTTTAAAACATTAATCAGTTTATCTCACATTTGATAATCTTGTTATTTGTGATATAATACAAGGTTGCATTCTCTTTTTATGTGTGAAAACAGAAAATATACATATGATATAATTCTTGGTCGCCGGATTCCGGGTTTAAGTCGCGGAATCTAGGTTTAAACATGAGGAAGATGAAGATGAAGGGTAATTAACCAAAATAATGAAATGACTATTTACCTCATGCAAGCGCACATGAGGAAATTAATGACGTTGACTAACAAAGAATTGGTCAAAGGATTTGATTTAAGATTAAAACCCAAGTTTTGGACTCCACGATGATAATGCTGTGTTTATCCCAACGCGGATCGACAATGTTTTGCGACCAACCGCAGATTTTAGTCTTTTATTTATATAAGTTGAAGAAAATAGAATAGTTTCTTTAATAGTTAAACTCCCTTAATGTATTACATGTTTTATAATACTAAGAGTGCCTAGTGCAGTGTCTTTTGGCACGCCATAGAGGTTTCTTTTGCCCAATGTTGCAACCAAACTGCACACGAGGCCGCGTTATTCCATCGCCATTTGTCCCCTCGCCAGGCCCTTAACCATCATTGTTTGGTTGTTTTTTTATTTTTATAAAAGTGAACATTGCATAACGGGCAAAAAAAAACCCCTTTTCACCAGTAAATTCTCACTTTTAATTCATGTCTTTCAAATATTCAAACTAAATCACAAATTATATACAATTTCACATACAATTCAATCCACTCTTCCCTATATCATACACTTGCAACATGGATTTTAATGACGAAGATCAAGCCGAACAATTATTATTTTTATACGAATATCATGAATAATTTCTAGCCTTTTATGACGATGAAATAACTAGTTCAAACACTCAGACGCACATACCCCGAGAATGTGAAGGCGTCGAACAACATCTCATGGAAGATTATTTTGGCGACAATCAAAATACGCCGACAGGAATTTTAGGCGACGGTTCCGAATGAGTCAAAATCTAATTTTTAAAACAGTCGAAGGTATAACTAACTATAACCTCGAACCTATTCCTGAGCACTTTAAATTTTTTAGATTTCGGCAAAATGCCGCTAATAAAATAAGTATTAGTCCTATAATGAAATGCACGCCCGCTGTACGTCAATTGGAGTACGGGAAACGAACGATGCTTTTGATGAATATTTACAAAAACATTCTAGTCGTGATAGTTTAGATGAGTTTACCAAATGTATATGGGATTTATAATTGGAGGAGTATTTAAGAAAACCCTCGCTATGAGGATATATGAAAAACACGAAAAACTATCATGAGTTCTAGGGTATGCTTGAAAAAACATATATATATGAACCACATGCGCCTATAACAGTTATAGCTGGGGAGGGTGTTTTAGTTATATTGGTGTTATTGGGTGTGTGCTGAGGTGGCAACCTAATAATAGTTATTGGGTTGCCACTGCACCTAGCTCTCTAATATGTAAATTTGAACATTCAACATGATGTCGTAAAATGAGCATAAGTATTTGCATAGAACTTCAAAAGATTTAGTTTTTTTGCATTAAAAAATACACATCCTTAGCTTTAAAACCATATATCATACATAATTTTCAAACCTCTAAAGAAATGCGGTTTATATATAGTTGTAGAAAAAAAAAGTTTAAACTCTGATGTATCACATGTTATACTACACTAATAGTACTTATGTCTATTTTACGACAACATCTAGCCTTTCAATCTACAAAATTTGTATTATATCAAATGTGATATATCAAATGAGTTTGAATATTGAAATAACAACATATATTTTCTCTAACTTCTATGAATAAACTGTATTGATTTGTGAGTTAAAAAATTATGCGTGATATATGGTTAAGCTTATGATTTGTTTCTAATTCTAAAAACGGTGAACCATTTGGAGTTCTACATAAATACTTGAACCCATTTTACGATGATTAATGTTATATCATATGTGTAATATATCATGCAAACTCGTATACCGAGAAAACCTTAAAAAATGTTTTTTTTGTCTAAATCATATGAAAGTGTTAGTTATTGAAAGATAATTAAATGTTTTTCGTAATCGTGTAATTTGTTTCATCTAATAATTACGGTTTTGAAAATTGTTAGTTATTGAAAGATAATTAAATGTGTTTGGCTATCGTATTTGTTAGTAGTAAAATGTGTTTGGCTATCGTATAACGTATAATAATTAAATCATATTTTTCGTAATCATATGAAAGTGTTAGTTATTGAAAGATAATTAAATGTTTTTAGTAAAATGTGTTTGGCTATCGTATAACGTATAATATCGTATTGGTAAAAAAATGCAGTTACTGAATAATCAGAATCAGATAATCGCGAACCGAGGAAATATGCTATATATTTCTTTTCTTTTTTATCAAGTTCCCAGTTTACCCCACACATTTGAAATGATCACTGTCATTTTAACGTTGAGAGTGATCAATATCGTCATTTTGACTTGTTTCTCATATCTATAACGAAAGTACCAAACTACTATGAAATCAGCCGAGAGCATGTCATTCTAGTAGGTGAAAACACGACCGTTAGGCTAGCATGATCTGATAGTGAATAGTCTTCTGGCCATAGTCCCTTTTCAGTTTCTGTAGGAAATAACTCTGCATTCTTTACATCCATGCCCATCGTGACATGTGTGTCATTCACATTGTCGTCTTGATCACTGGTCGTGTTTTCCATCTCGTAGCTCCATATTGGATTCCATATCCGTTGCTGAAATTCTTTATAGTCAAGAACGCCATTTCCATCATAGTCAGCTTGAATCCATAAGTCTTTTGTTTCCTCTTCGTTGAGGCCACATGATTGACCAATAAGATTAAGCTGCATTGAAGCAACATAAAATGTAAATTATGTTTTTGATAAAAAGGGCATGTATTTTTGTACTAATACAAGACACTTTAATACCTGACGTAATGCTTCACAAAATCCGGAGTAAGTTATATGATCACCATCGCTAACAGCCTTAAAGATTGCAAAGGCATCTTCATCAGTAAGAGAAGCCCGACTCACTTGATACTGAAAAGAAAAATCCTTATTAATAATGAATGAAAAACTAACGGGTTGTTTGGATGTGCATTGTGAAAGTGATGATGTTATTTTGAACGATCAACAACAACTATAATAGTGTCTGGATATACTTATTTGAGTGTTCGCCGAAATAGTTGAACATTGCCTGAGGTGTGGTCCTTGGGGAAGGGTTGCATTGGGTCCATAATGGACCCCGGGTTATGGTTGCCCTTCATACCAACCTTTTTGTGAATAAATAAAATGGCCACAAGCCCACAACACGTATATTCTTATGGGACTTAAAAAAAGATATGTCTCGTGTGATATGAGTAAAATGTCTCAAATTAAGTTATCAGAAAGTTACTTAGGTAAATCTGTTCACCAATATCATATTTTGTTTTGCTGAAGCTGGTATGAATTAGATCATCTTAACAGAATTGGTTTATCTAACTAAATCGGCACGTTCTCCTGCTAAACAACTACTAGTACTATACATTGTTGCATAACCATAGATTATATCGCTTACTTTCACAATGATCGATTAAAAGGCTGAATAAACAAGAAATGTTAGCCTTTATGTACCTTAAACAACCCAAAGACAGCTTCACTCCAACTTGCTTTTAGTAATTTCCGATATTTATTTGGATTGAGAAGCCATATGAAATCCACACCGCATATGTTTCCACGATGATTTCTATGGCTAACCCACTGCATAAAAAGTAAAACAAGTTGGATCAATAAAAACAGGTGGCATATGCGCGTATCAATGATATAAAAGAGTAAATAAAAAATATTGACCTTGTGTTCATCAGCATCGGTGTACTGATGAGCAATATCGTACGATGATTCAAATCCTTGTGACCTCAAAAACTTGTAAACATGCCCTCGCTTGCTCCCATTCCAGTCACTGTGATGTGGCCCCATATTAACAAAACATGCTTAAAAATGGAAGATAAACCATCGAGAAACAATCATATTTACCCGCAGAGAATGATTGGCAAAGGACTAAGATTGTTCTCTTTTTGATAAGCATCAATGGACTGCAAAATTTTGTATACCTAAAGATAATGCATAAAAAGAGGTCAGTTAAACAAGTATAGATAACATGAACACATGACAAGTAAACACTTGTTAAAATCATTGTGGCTAATGTAGAGATTTGCAAACGTATGCACTACTGTTAAAGATAATTTTACCTGTCTCAATCTTTCCAAAGACAAGCTTGAATCATGTGGAAATAACAAGTGAGTGTTAACTATAAGCATTTCTCGATAAACATTCTTGGATCGACATTGTGCAAAGGGTGCGATTACTTCCACATGCAAAAGCTGAGCAACACGGTCCCCAAAATCATTGAATAAGAACTCTCTGTGGTTGATTACACGAAAGTAGTCTTTATGCACAGCTGTCAACAAGCCTGTCATATTTCAAGACACACATAGAATATCATAATTTGAAGTAAAAGCTTTGCTCTTTAATAAAAAAAAATGCTGTTTCAGGTAGTAGCGTACCATCGCCACGATTATTAGTCCGTGGAAGCTTGAAATTTACATAACCTGCATCCCCAAGCCTTGTGTCATACATATCAACCAGTTCTTCATTGTCAACCCAAAATTCCTAATAAAAATAGATAACACTATTCAAATTTAATAATGTCAGCATTTGGTATATTACGACTCTATGAGGGTGTTTGGCATTGTGTTCAGACAGTACTTATGTTCCAATGTGCTTCTCCGTTTTGAAGCTGTGACAGTCGGAGTGATTCACAAATTGTGATTTTTTAAGTACTTGTATGTAAATTCCAAGGAAATAAACTTTTTTCAATTTTGTTGCAACTACTCCAAAATTAACTATATGACTTAACTAATCACAATCGGTTTCATTATACTAAACACACTAGATATTAACTACCCGCAACTTGAAACATGGTATAATCAACATAAGATATCAGTTATATTAATTTTTTCATGGTTGGATTGATTATGTTTGGCGAGTGTCTAGAGAACTAAGATAACGTAGAAATTTTGCATGCTAATTGGCCCCTAAATAATCTAAAATCCAATAAGTTTTCATATACCTAAACACTTTAGAAGGGACAACGCATTAACCATATAATCACTTTCAACAAGCAATGCAGCGACAAAAACTTAAAACATGAAAATAAGCAAGGATTAAAACCTGGAGACATATAATCGATGATCGTTCATGCAACAACAAATCCAAAATCCTTTGATTCCTATTCAACCAATTCGCTTTAATATGACTTTCTCTGCAAGCCCGACCCTGTTCTTCATACCACAATTTCAAATTAGAGACATAACATATTTTTTTACAAGGTAAAGGATTATCATAAACCCTTTCAAAAACATACTTTATTGAAACGGGTAGTTATTCTTAACCGCAGATTTCATCATACAGTCAAGAATAACTACCCGTTTCAAAACGATAACACGACATTTAAAAGAACAATTACAACTTCAAGAACAACATAAACAAGAAACTAAACTTGTAAAAAAACATCAAATAAAATCCAAAAAAGATATGTATATATTACCTCATGAATCAATCTTTTGTAAATAGGAGCAAGGATATTAAAAGTTGTGCATGAAAAACAAGTAGGGTCATCAATGGCAGAATTGATCACATAACTTGAAGGGCTTCTTTTGTTAGCAATTCCTTTGTTCCTCCTTCCCATGATTCCTAAGTATAATTTTTTATAAAATAAAATTTACAAAAAGATATGAAAATATTTAGAAACTTTGTGAATAATGTATACCTTGAATGTATAAAAACATGATGGAAATAACTAATGAATGAAGAAACAAGATTAAATTGTGTGGGGGCATTCTGGGTTGTACTATTATTAATATTAATATTATTACTGTAGTTTCATGGGAAATAAAAGCCAACCAATGAGGATGATGAACATGTGAGATTTTATATATGAACGTGAATATTGGGTTTTGGTTTTGGGTTGGAATGTGCGGTGCTTATGGCGTATAATTCGCTTTCATATGATATATAAATATGTGGTTATTGTACGTACATACAATCATGTTGCAAAAAAAGATGTTGTTATTCGTTTTTAGGTATGGTTGTCTATGATTAAATGCATGAATGGCTTTATAGAAAGTTAAGTTACGTAAATGGTCCGTGTAGTTTGCTCAAAGTTATATCTTCCGTCCATCATTAGATGTTAATCGTTACACTAGGTTTCTGGGATGGCAATGAATCAGAGGGAAGCGGGTGTCAAAATTCTACATCGATCTCGATCATAACTTTTGCTCCGCCCCTATTGGATGACAATGAATCATATATGAAGTGGATGAAAACATATCTACATCGATTTAGCTTTGATTTCTTCATATGTATTCGTTGGATGAAGCGAGTAAATGAACTAGGGTAAATGAACAATCGATGGGAATTATTATATTTTTTCGGTTAAGTTATACATCAACATTAAAATGATGACAATGTAACAAAAGATGACACAAGTCTTGCAACAAGCATGCAACATGTTTGTTGAAACACAATTTGCTACAAGGTGACCTAAGCTCATAACAAGGTTACCTTAGTCACAACCAAATACATGCCTCACAAAAATTAATAAACAAAAAAACACTCACAAACTAAACACAAAGTTCGGTCGTTTGCACAATCGAATGGAGCAAATTGGCTTGGGGCCGTGTCATGCTTGGGTATTTGTCGGGGACTAAAATATATACTTTTGTTAAAACTAGTAAATAAGGACCCAACCGATCCATGTATTTATGGGTCGGACCACATTTGAAAAAATCATGATTTTTAACGACCAGCCTTAAGGTATATGGACCACATAAATTATTAGATTCGAATAGTTCCGTCACTATTTAAAACATTCTTAAAGACTAATTGAAATAACTACATAGTGGAGGGATCAAACTGTTGAAATAAATGTTTCCATATCTATAAATGGTATCCACGATCTCATAATTTTTAGCAAAATCTCAGTGACCATTTTCCTAATTTACTTGCCATTTAACCACACAAATGAATAATGGCCGAATGGGTGAATATAAATGTGGTTTCTAAATTTCTAAGGCAAAATACAACATTTTAAACTTTTAGAAGGTTATATATGAAATTACCAATAAATATTTGATATTTTTATTCGTTTTGATATTATATGAAATGAATGTTGAAAGTAACACGAATATATAGTCAATAGGGCATGTAAAACAAGTCGAGGACCCACAATTAATTGAATGAATCATATCAACTCTATTACATAGCTTTACTTTTCTTTTTCCTTTTCTATTCTTTGATGCTAAAATGCTTCAAACTTTTGGAATAAAAGGCTACTAATTTTGGTCATTGGTTGAGGGAGATACAACGTGGCATTTCATATAATGACAAAATAGTTGTGGTGTATGTTTGAGAGCCAGGTGCACTTTGCACCCAATGTTTTGACTTTTGAAACCCGATTTGATTTAGCCGAGTTAACTGGTTGAACTGGTTTCTGTAAAAGAAATGTCGTATTAAACAGGGTCATAAAAATGGTTGAACCAGTTAGACCCGACGAGTTTTAAATGACCCGGGTCAATCTGGTTCTTGAAACCCAACAATTTTTGATTTTTTCATTTTTCTAAAAAATAAAAAGTTAATTCTCGAAACCCGGTTAGACCCGTCGGGTTTTAAGTGACCTGGGTCAACCCGATTCTCAAAACCCGGCCGGGTTTGGTTTTTATAAATAGAAAACCGGGTTGACCCGGTGGTCGAACCAGTAACCCCACGACCGGGTCGATTAAAAACCCGCTTTTCAAAACATTGCTTGCACGATATAAGTTTTATAGGCACGCCACGTCGCCATATACCCTATAACACTCCTATAACATAAACGATCTCTCTAATAAAATTTCTATAACATGTTAGGGCGGTGCAATATAAGTTTTGTAGGGGCGCCATAGGTGACAAATGGCACCAGCACCGTGCTCTCTTAGGAGCATATTTAACTTGATGAAAGCCTTGTGCGATTGCAGACTTAAGACACTCTCATATACGGGTTTGGTGCCATCCTTAGCATGAATGAGCTATGTTTATTGATTTTGTTAATTTGTTTTGTTGGTATTTCCATGACGTGTTATATGTGTTAAATGACAAGTACAATTTCACTTTCAGATTGATTGAAGTATACTGTTGGAAGGGGTATGAAATGGTCTTGGATTATAATAGAGTTGACACATGAAACACTTGGCTGTTGAAGATACTGAGGAGGTGTTCGGCTAAGCTTATTTAGATGTGGCTTATCGAAACACAATACTTTGTTACTTCAATCAGGTTTATTAGAAACCTACTTTTGATCAATATGAAAAAATAAGCCCACTTAATATCAACTTCTAAAAGATTTTGAACAGTTAATATGAATACAACAAAAAGAGAGACGTAATAGATTAGTACATGAGATCTTCCAGAAAGCTTGCAATGGCTTACAAGAGCGTAAGTACCATTCCTTCTGAAAGTTACCGCGACAAACTCAGGGTCTTTTCCTGTATCCCATGACATGGCAGGTACGACTATCTCTCGGGTCCCGTCTGGATGCGTGCGATCAGAAAACGTTTGAGCATGTGCGCTGAAAACCATCCTATGACAAAGAAAATATAAAGATTATTATTGCAATGACATTCTTTTTTGTAATCAGAGTGGACACATAAACTATTTATACAATATATGGACCAAAAATGTTTAGCAATCAGCCCAAACCGGCATGTTTAAAATGACACATATTGGTTTGAACCTGTTACCCAACCCGCCCATCTTGACACCTCTACTGAACAGTAACAGTCACACTCATAAAAAAAATAAGAACAAAATATCACCTGGGCCTAAGAGCATGAAAGATATATTCTGTTGCATTTGGAGGAAGCGTTTGCGATAACTCATATGGTCCAGCCTCGGCAAGTGTCCTATAAAAGATGTTTAATTATGTTAGATATGACATCATAAACACTAACTTATAATAATGTGTGGAAATGGGGTGCTGGCATTGCGTTTGAAGGTGATTATGTGATCTGGAATATCCAAAATCAGATAACTAGTTGTAACAAAACATTGTTACAGGGCAGAAAGAGATAATGTTTGGATGTGCTTATACTCAGATAAGAAAGCAGATTAACTACGACCTAAAAACACAATAATCAGATACTCACTTCCAAAACACAATGCCACCCCACTCCACCTACATGGCTAAATATGAAGTTTTATGTGTCGAATTCATTCTACCTTGTTTTTGATGATTCTGCGCTATCCTGCATGTTTCCATCATGATCATCGTCTCGCCAATTCTTTTCTGCTGTTTGATGCAATGGAATGTGAAGCAAGAGTACAGGACCCGACCCAGATGACATATCATTTTCCCTCCAGTTAGTGTCATGTTTAGGAATCTTGATTCCAGAAGACTCGTTTATAACATTTTTCAATAGCTCACTTTCGATCTGCATTTCTATACGTTCTCTTTCCAACGCTTTTTCAACACTAAACCGCAACTCGTTATTTCCACATAGCAATGCCACCGAATTAAGTGACACAAAATTGATATTCCCAATATCAAATGCGCCACAACCAGATGAATCCAATCCTGGGAAGCTTCTAGTTACTTTAGTAACGGATACTTCATCTAGATCATTGCATTTTCCTATGTCCCGGTCTCCAGGAACAACGTGGTATGGAAGATCAAGAAAAGGGCCTAATAAATTGTGAAATTGTTGGACTAGAAGTGTCCATTTGCTTCGAGTCAACTCTGATCCTTGAGCAGATACATCTCCTAATACAATCAGCATGTCAGGCTTCAGGAATTCAAATGATTTCTGGTTGAAATAGTAACATGTGAAGGATCAGATTATGAAGCTTTGTGAAATTCTTCAAGGAAGACAGCACTCGGCTGGCCAAAGAAATATACACCGTAAATGCAAAATAATAGCATATTATGAAAACAGTTATAGACAAGCTTGAGTAATAGTTGTAGCAACATAACAGCAGGCCAATAGATCTTGAATAAACTATCTATTAAAAAACTCAATAACCAAAACTGAAAAAATAGCTTCACGGACCAAATTTGAAGTAAATATAGACAACAGAATACAATTGTCAGTTGTAGTTCTTGTTAAACGATGATGAAATAATTTTAAAATCAACATAAGCAATGTAAGAAAAAAATAACAATACTAATAAAAACATTATGTTTACTGCACATAATATTTATCCGATAGATTGCTGTAAGCAGAAACTTGTATCACATAGAAAAGACAAAGGTTTAATGAATTCTATTGACGGGTAAACTTTTTGGGTTTCTACATCATTTTAACATAGAAGGTATTCTCCTATTATTGTACATATAGAACATACTTTAGATCAAAATGCAAGTTTTTACCTCTTTGGTCCTTTTAAAACAAACAATCTACAATTTGCAAATGCCTCAATATGAGCATCAAATGCGTGTCTTGTAAGCTGAAGTCTTTCCACCTACATCAGTTTTAAAATTACAGTGTTGTTTTGTAGTCCAAAACCGTTAATTTTAGATTGATTGGAACTATATACTTGAAAAACTATATTTATATTTGTTATATATGCGTCTGTAATGCAATATCTGACAGGTTTTTCGGATTTTTAAACGTTTCAGTGCTACTTAAACCTCCAAACCTCGAGGGAAGTCTATGTGTGATGAGGAGAGCTTAAGAAAAAAGCAGTGAAACATAGTATGGATACCATTTCTGCATAAACTTTTGCATGATCCAATTATGCATAAATCACCTTCTTAAGATATCCCGCCATTGTGATATTAAACATCGTAGCTGCTTAGGATCTTCGTAACTCCTCACATGTGTAATCAATGTATTCCCTTTTCTTAAGGGCAAATATGAAACATTGGTATAATTACCACAGTATTAAACATCACATGTATTTTGAAAAGGAAGCGTATTTTACACCACAGTTTGCATTTTGGAGAAGTGAATACATCGAGAATAGATGCGAGGAGATACAAATTATCCCGGCAGCTAAGCTGTAAAATCTCATAATGGAGGGATATTATAAGAAGTGAATTCTACATAATTATATGTTTATTTTCGCCACTTTTACCTTAAGTTCTATTTCTGTTGTTCGTTTTTGCAGAAAAACTTTCCTCGGGATGGGAGGTTCTTAAAAAGATGAATCGTTATATGAAAGAACTCTTAAGACTTATACGTATATTATCATAATGTATTGAATTACAACTAAAGAAAGCAAGTATAACAAAATCAAGGAAACATCTAAACTCCATCCATGGGTATCAAAAGAACACCGACTTGCAAGACACACATTTGAAGCTCTTAATGAGGCATCTGCAAAGTTTAAGTTATTTCAAATGGCCAAAACTGTAAACTTATATTTTGATCAAAATTATGTTCTTTATATACAATAATAAGGAGAATACCTTAATCGTTCAGAAACCTTTTCACTATCCTACATTGCTGGGTAACCATCCCACTATCCGTTAATCGTTCAGTAACCGTCTCACTATCCCTTGATTGGTAACCGACTGTCCTACTATCCCCAGCTAATATTATAACTATCTGTATCCTCCCTCACCATCATACATCCCAAACGGATCAAGTGATAATGCGACACTTAATGTTTAGAGATAGTGGAACGGTTAATGAACAATGAATAGTAAGAATCCACCGGTTGCTTAAAATAGGCAATTAAAATGGTTGAAATTTCAAGTCAGCCAAAATCAACGGTCGAGAATAAAAGGTCAACAAAAGATGCTTGATTCACCGACGACATTATAAAAAGACTACTCATTTTGCTAGACCCAGATACTAGAGAATAATGGGGTGTTCACCTTCGCTTATTAAAACTGCTTATATACTACTTTCTTTGAAATGAGTAGTTTGGAATAAACAACTCCTAAGCGCCTATTCAAAACAGCTTATTTCACTCTCAAATTAATCAGGTAATTAAGTGTTTGGGATTGCTTATCTAATCGCTACGAAATCAGTTTTAAGTGTTTACATGGAACATGGTTACTTGCTTATTTTTAAAGGAGTCACGCACCCTGATGTCCTCACAAGGGGTCTCATGTTCAAACCTCGCCACATACACATCTTGGGGATGGCCCTTTATATACACTTAACTTAAGCAATCCCAATAGACAGATAATCAGTTTTTATAAGCAATCCCAAAGACCCCTTTATATACACTTAAAAAAACCCAACAATAACATAATCATTTCCAACACACAATGCCAAACACAAGTTTAAAAAGCCAACTTTTTAGCAAAAACATCATAAAACATGGTAGTGAGAATCAGATGATCAAGTGTTTGGGATTGCTTATTAAAGTGCTGAATAAGCCACACCTTATAGAACCCCAACAATCAGACAACCATTTTCAAAACCCACCTAAAAAAATGCTACCTTTTATCAGTAAAACACTATAAAGATTATTATATATATAAGTGAGTACATACTGTAAAGAATCTTGAAAAGTAATAGTCTTTGAAATAAAGATCCAAATCCAAGTAAGACCCATATCCACTAGACCCGTGATGATGACCCGATAACATCAAATCAGCAACCATCATTACTTTAAGATCATCATCATTAAGATCATCTTGTTGTTGATAGTTGGGTATGATGTTGCTACATGATGGTGTTGGGATCCAGTTGTCGTATAATATGTACAAGAATGTGAATATGAACAGGATTATACGTTTCAAGATCATGCTACTTTTTTTTGTTGAGGGTTTTAATGATGGACTTTGGTTTGGTGTTTTTGTAACTGCTGCTTTATCCAAAGTCAAAGACTTGTTAAATTCCTTTTGGTGTTTGTTTAACAACAAGTGTTTTACTTGGTTAGGGTTAAGGGTGGGAATGGGTAAGGTATTCAAGAGTAGACCATCTTATTCATAATAAAGTCTTGGTTAGGGAGCAGTAAAGATTGATTCTGCGTGAATGGGTAATGAACCATTATAGAATAAATTGGGGGTAAGGATTGACCCACCTCACTCATTCCTTCGCATTCCCTTTCCCTTTCCTTTTCCCTTTCCCTTTCCCCACTTTGAACCAAGCGGGCCCTAAAATGTGCCCCCTGATGGCGGGACTCACAAAAAATAACGTCAAGACCTACATATTTTATTCAAAAAGTGTATTTTTTGTTGGTCCGTACGTCTTTTTTCGTGAGTCCCGCTGTCCATTTTTCGTGCTTAACACATGCCCCGAGGCACATGTTAGAAAAATCATAATAAAAAAGACTTTGTTTACATAAATAAATAAAAAGATAAAAAGAAAATAATTGAAGACTAATTATATGCTTTGCTGTCACCAACAAAATACTGACACATAGATTTAGAGATATAATTAAGTAGTTAGACATGCCGAGTAATGCTAAAAATAAAAATATAAGAAAGCTTTTAGAATACTTAGCATTTTTATCATATAATAAGTTTGATGTGAGTTGGGATTAGAAAAAAACAAAAACAACCTACTATTGATCTGATGAAAAAAGCCTATTGAATTAAGACTTCAATTGTTCAAAAAAAAAATTAAGACTTCAATAAGCAAATCCCAAACACTCTTTACCATATTGGTATCTTTTTCGATGATATATAAGAGCATGAGGTGTCGTGGGTTGCCCACTTTTCTTCATTTGGGCCCCACGTGTGCCATCTCACATCCACATCACTCAAACACACTCGCTTAAAAATACCCTCTCAATCACAACTTACTCACTTCTCTTCATTTGGGCCCGCCCACCCTCATTTTATTTTTTTTACATATTTTTCAAACACAATAAAATTCATTTTATTTAAATAAAATTATTTCATTTAAATAAAATCATTTAAATAAAACCCTGATATGAGATATGATGTATAAACTCCTAAACTTAAATATGCTTTGTATTCTTCCAAAACAATCTTCTTCTTCATTCACTGAATTTCCACACACACACACTAAAACATTTACACAGTTAAAATCACAAACAAGAGAAAAAGCTGAGATGTATTCCCTTATAAAACATTGAGTGTGTCATTTATATTCAAAAAGTTTTTGTCGTTTACCATGTCGTTGTAACGACGAGGGGGTGACTGGCGAGTTGTGATGGTGTCGTGGCGAGGGCCAAATTGAAGTGGCGAAGCCGCCACGTGAGAACCGGCGAGAAGCAACTTATCGACACCCCATGCTCTAAAGTATTCATAATTTACAATGACCTTTTCCTATTATAAGAGTAGTAAAATACTCGTTCTGTCCTTTTTTAAAAAAGTGTCTAACTTACTATTTGTATTTCTTTCAAAAAAGCGTAAAACATGTTAAAGTGTTTAAGATTGCTTATTAAGTGTAATAATCATAAAACTAAATTCCAACATTTGAAACATCAAATTCGTTCTTGGAAGTGGCAATGTTTTATCTAAAAATGAAAACCTGATTCGAGACTTGAAAAATAAGGTTGAGGTCCTCAATGTTACGGCTGAGAATAGGCTCCTTGCAAGTCATGATATTAAAAACCGCATCTCTTTCATAAAACAACTTGTGGATTTGGATCACATCAAAAGATTTGATCTCGTGAAAAAGTCAAAAGTCAAATGACCAGATGACGAAAATTCAAAGTTTTTTCATAGATATATAAATAATAAGTTTTCTATATCTAGAATCAATGGTATCTCCTTGAATGGTCAATGGCCGCGAAGAGGGTGTACAAGTGATGTTGTCGCACATGACCCCACAATCTAATATGTTTCATTTTGTGTACTTATGCTATATATCTGAATGTCTCTTATTTGTATATCTTATTAGTTAAATACAACCTATCTTGGCACAATAAATAAAACGTCATTAAAAGACCTCATTATAAGAAATTGTTATAAATGAACACCTTTAATGCTTTTTTTTTTTTTTTTTTTTTTTTTTTTTAAAATAATACTTTTGATGGCGACTCTTTTTAATTTTGGCCCGAAGCCTCCAAGTTCATTTGTCGGCCCCGTCAATGGTACGTGGGTTACGGATCCTCCATTAGTTATCACATATTTCATCTATCATAAACAATACTTTCACCAAAAAGTCGCCCTCGATTTTCAAGCAACTTGTTTAAAACCCCGTTCACTCAATGACATATCACTTCTTGATGCCTCTTTTTCAAGTAAATAGATCAAAGATGCGGTTTATGATTGTGGGGTAGTAAATCCCCGGGACCCGGTGGGTTTACTTTTAAATTCATTCAACATTATTAAGACACTAAAGGTATGGACTTCATAAACATGGTTAAGCGGTTTAAAATTAATGAGTTCATTATGAGCGTCATTTGCATATATATCCCTCCAAAGACGTGAAATTGCATATATCTCATTTGCATGCATAAAAATCATTGTACTATGTGCATCAAAAACTTGTAAGAATGATATATATGAAATTATTCACCTTTGGAAGGATATATATGCAATTCCCCCTCATTCTGAAGGGTTGCGACTCCTCTTTTATTGCCAATAGTCCCAAATATTCAAGACCCTCTTCATATAAATGAGTATAGACCTACAAGTCTTATCGGTTGCCAATATATAGTTATTGCTAAAGTCCTTACTAATGGACTTGAGCAAGTGGGTCATTTGGTTGTAAGTGAGGTGCAAACAACTTACATTAAAGGTAGACAAATCATTGATGGTCCTCTTATGGTCAATGAAATCATCTAATGAGCTTCTAAAAAGAATGAATGTCTATTATTTTTTAAAGTAGATTTCGAAAAAGTGTTTGACTCTCTTGATTGTAACTTCTTAGACAATGTTATGGTACAAATGGGGCTTACTCATAAATGGAGAAAATGGATTCGTGGTTGTCTCACCTCGGCTTTTGGTTCGGTCCTTGTTAATGGTTCACCAACAAAGGATTTTAAAATCCAACGTGGTATTCGACAAGGTGACCATCTCTCACAATTTTTATTTGTCATTGTGGTTGAAGCTTTTCATGTCACCTTTCAAGAAGCGAAGTCCAAAGGTGTTTTTAATGAGGTTAAAGTCGGTTACAATAAAGTTAACATATCACATTTACGATTTACGAATGATGCTCTCATAATAGGCAAATGGTCTCTCGAAAATGCAAGAAACCTTTTGTCGAATTTTGAGATGTTTCAACTTGGCATCCGGGTTAAAAAGTCAACTTCTTATAAAAGCAAAATTTTTTTGTGCTGGTGTCAATAATAATAAAACCCACATTGTTGCTTCAATATTAAATTGTCAAGCATTAACCTTCCTGTGTTCATATCTCGGTCTTCCGCTCGGTGCGAAGTCATGAACAAAGCTTGCAATCGGAAGCCCATCATTGATAAGTTTCACAAAAGACTTGCATTATGGAAAGCTAAAATTCTTTTCTTCGGTGGAAGACTCTCCTTTTTTAAGTTGGCTTTTGGAGCTCTAGTAGTAACTTCATTTGGAGAAGGCCCATATGAAGCGGGCCTGAGACTACACAGTTTGAAGTTGCTTAATGATAACTTCAAGGTAAACAAGAGCCCAGACAGATGGATTTAACCTTAAACTCCGAACTAGGGGTGTTCACGGATTGACGAATATCACAAGAATCAAAACCGAAACCGAACCGAACCAACCGAAAATAAGCGAACCAATTTGTGACCGAACCGAATTGGTCAAACCGAACCGAACCGAACTAGATATTTGATTATCGGTGGATATTTTGAATGAAACCAAAACCGAATTCATATAAAATATATATTTTTCTATGTATATATATGAAAAAAATCACTAAAACTCTTTTTAGTATAAATATAACATGATTTAAGCTTGAAAAAATATTTTGTGCTAAAAGTATATAATTAAATAAAAATAATTAAAATTATGTAATTCGGGTTATTCGGTTCGGTTTTCGGTTATAGGGGTTCGGTTTTCGGTTATTGGTTGAATCAAATTTAATTTCGGTTCGGTTCGGTTTTCGGTTATACCCAGAAAAAAAAAAATAACCGAACTAACCGAACCGAATAAACCGAATAACCTGATAACCGAACCGATGAACACCCCTACTCCGAACACTTATTTGTTGAATGTCCCATTGCTTCTCGTCTTTGGGATTTGATAACCATTTGGTGGGGTTTAACATATTATCCGAACCAGCTTGCTAATTTTATTGTTTTGGGTGACTTGGTTAACCTTATAAATAAGATCAAGACATGCTTTGACGTCGTGATCCAAACAACGACGACTTGGGTTATTTGGAGGTATTGTAACCGTGTTTGTTTCGACTTGAAGCCTCCAAGAAAAGACACTTTAGCCGAATAAATAAAAGTCTCATCTCATTATACATCAAAACAAGACATTGAAACTAAATTAAGACATTGAAACTAAATTAAAATGATTGGATACTAGATCCGCGTCAGTAGTCGTGAATCTACGAAATTTTTGGCGCCTGCATGAAACTATAAAACGGCGGCTTTCGCTTAAAGAATATTATATATAAAGTGTCACCATTTATGTTTATAATGCAATTAGTTATCTAACGTTTAACGTATTACTCATTTAAGATATTTTCCCATCTAAATCTTTTTTTCTTCGTGAAAATATGTCTACACATCATATAATTATTAATGGGACAAATTTTGGCGCCTTATAGGTACCGAAAGTCATTCCCTCATGACACCCTCAAAGCACACACGACTAGATCCAATATACTCTTGTAAGAACTTTTGTAACTTTTTTATAACTAGCACCTTGCTAGTTTCGTTTAAATGAAAAAGCGGTTAAAAAAAAACACTTTCACCGTTTTCTATTTAGTTTGTGTTTGACAAAAGTAGTCGGTAGCAGCTGAAAATAGTAGTACGCAGTAGCTGTTTTTCTATAAAAACGTAACTTTTGGTAACGTAAATTTAAATGTAATCATAATGTGTTAAACAACTCCTAAATGCTACTTCATGTAGTGATGGAAAAGGAGCGAATTCCGAGAAAAATAAAGATAAAACTATTTGCTGCTAGACAAAAGAGCATTAAAAATCACAAAATTCGATGTTCACCGCTCTTAAATGCTCCTGAATGTTACCGATATACGACCAGATTACTTAGAGACATTTCGACACTTGATATATCATGCTCCGTGGCGAGTCTTAAACATTAACAGTATATTGAGATGCCCTAAGCTAGTAGTTAATCTAATATTTCGCCATTACCTTAAAATATACATAAGCTTATAAGATGGAATTTTGTTTGCTTTTTTCTCAAAAGAGTGTCCCCTGAGATCTTCATACACATTGAGGAATCTTTAGATTGCCCTTTTCAAAACAAATCTTTATGCAACCTTGACCCTACTCCAGGATAATGAGTTAACTCGTTCAACTCACCAAATATTATACATTATCATCCCAACATAAACACACCCTTCAGGTGTTACATTTCTGATTACATGATACAATTTATTAAGAAAGGAATTACTTAATATAAAGGCCAACCATTATCAAGGCAACCTTAATAGTAGTTTTGACATATTGGTTATGATATATGCAACAACTAGACCCTTTTTTAGGACAAAACTAACATTCAATAGTTTTTAACATGCTTAGAATATCGACATCAACACGCATTCACAGTTTTGATCTGTTTTGTGTTGTCATTTGTGTGTTCTTCGGCTGCTATGTTTACTATAACGAATAACTGTCCATTTACAATATGGCCTGCCACGCTTTCTGGTGCAGGAACAACTCCGCTTCCAACTACAGGCTTTCAGTTGAACTCGGGCCAAAGTGCGCAGATACCCACCACTCCAAAATGGTCTGGGAGAGTATGGGCTAGAACGGGCTGCACGTTTGATGCATCTGGTGTAGGTAAGTGTCAAACTGCAGATTGTGGTGGTAAGATGGAATGTGGTGGTATGGGTGCAACTCCGCCTGCATCCTTATTTGAGATAACGATTGGTGGCTATGACAATTTGGATTATTATGATGTTAGTTTTGTTGATGGTTACAATCTGCCTATCATTGTTGTGCCACGGTCCACAGCTAGTAGTTGTAATGCCACGGGTTGCGCTTCTGATCTTAACATGGGTAAGTCTTATATCTTTTCTCTCAACTTTAAGTATACATTTCAATCACTTTAAATAACCGAAATCCTATCGTTTATAGGTTGCCCGAAAGAGCTTCAGGTGGTTGGTGGGGACGGTGGATCAGGAGCTCCAGGCGGAGTAATCGCTTGCAATAGTGCTTGTGGTGCATTTAATATGGATCAATATTGTTGTAGCGGGCAATATGCGAATCCTAACACATGCAAACCATCTTACTATTCAAGTATCTTTAAAAGAGCTTGTCCACGAGCTTATAGCTATGCATTTGATGATGGAACCAGCACCTTTACCTGCAATGCTTATGAATACGCCATTATCTTTTGCCCCAATTCCAACAACAATGGGTAATTTTTCCTTCTATATATCATGCTTAGATCAACATAGTTTTTGCACCCTAGATGCCAATATGACTATTAAGGGTGGCAAGATGGGTCGGTCAAACAAGTTGAGTAGCGGTTCAATGGGGTATGAGTTGAACTTGAAATACATATCACTTTTTAGTACACGTTGAGACAGGCTGAATCAGGTAGAGTTGACCCATAAACACTTCTTTGTCCATCTTTGGGTGCCTTTCGACCCATTGGATCTTTTTTCTGAACCCTTTTTAAGATAAAACACAGCCAAAATTGACTCATTAATAAATAAATTAGTTAAAACTGTCGCCTCTAAGTTATCTGAATCCGGATGCTTTTAATTTGCAATGTAGGATGGAGCAACCACCTCAGCCAGGGCCATTGACAACTCCAGCAATGAAAAATCGCAAGAAGGAAAACACAACATCCAACGCCATGTTACAAGTTTCTGCATCAGTATGTCTCATTTTAGTATTGCTTCTATCTTTGTACTTGGTACATATGTAACACTTCTTAGTCGCGTTATGTACTAAAATAGATGTAGATACACATACATAGATATGTAGGTACTTGTACTCAGTCTTTAGATAAATTATATAACGTCTGAATGAAATTTGATCTATTTGTGAGTGTTATCATTTTCGGTGATCATATAATTAATCATCGACAAAAACAAAAGTAGTTTATAATTCGATGATCACACAATTCTCATTTTTCCATTTTGGTTTAAATGTGTTAGTTTTCTTTGAGAGATGCAAAACAATAATGCAAATTCGGAAGTCGTAACAAACTAATCTATGCTTAAAACCAACACAAACCTTTAAGAATTTGAACTTAAGAACATGGGTGATACCTAAATGCAAATTGAATGTGATTTTTTTATTTTTTAGAATAATTGAATGTGATTATGTGATATGAAATAAAAGAAAATGGAATATCATTTGATTGAATGTCTAAAAATATCTCTATAACATACCATAAAGTCTTGTTATAGCGTAAACCATGACTAAATGTACGGACAATAAAAAGGTGTTGTTTACTATCAACTTTTCAATCCCACATTGGCTAGAGGAAAGAGTTGTTGCTTAAATATATACCTTGGTGTACAATGCATTGACAAGTTGAGATTAATATTTATGTTGTTCGATGACCATGCTATGTGATCTTAAAAAGAACGACATCACATTTGGATATTCATCGACAATTTAAGTAAAGTTCTTAGCTTTTTAAGAAAAGCAAATTATCAAATTATTTACATGTTTCACATAATTTTCCACATTATCATCGAAGCGGAGTGTACTGAGAAGCTAGTGTTATCAGTTATCAACAATCTTAAATATTGTTTTCCACATTTAAGTTTTTTAGTCAAACATATAAATGAATCAACATTATGAATTATCAAAGTCTTACAAAACAATTTCAAATATATTATGTGTGTATGGCATACAAGCTGACGGGCCCAAAACACATGGTGGAGAAGACCAGAATTTTTGGTCCAACTCTCAGTCGGTTTGGTTCGTTGGTTCGGTCCGGTCTAACAAAACATAATGGCCGGTTATGCATAACCGCACTGAGAACCGGATATGAGAAAAATGATGGACCAAGAAACGGACTAAAATATATCATGTTCGGTCCGGTCGACATGGTTTCTCGGTTCGATTTGCTCCACGGTAAAAAGGTACTTATTAAATATTTAAAAGAAACTTTAAAATATTTATTTAAAAGAGCCCACCAAAATATCCAAACACTCCTTCACTTTTAGTTTCGTTTCTATCTTTGTACTTGGTACATATGTAACGCTTTTTGGACCGGGTGTAATAAGGACCTTAGATGATCTTTATTTCTTTTGTTATTTTAGTTTTGTTGTCTTTTAAACTACTTCAGTGACTTGATGTAATAACAGGGACGAAGCCGATGGGGATGGGCTATGGCCAACCCAAACCGTCGAAACTCGAATTGAAAGTATACATGCTATGTTTTATGGTGCTATATTCAACATTAGAAATGGTTCGGCTCACCCGTATTCAAACGTGTACATATATTCAAACTGTAACTCTTTTGTATAATTTACTTCTATTAATTCACTATATATTGAATCAAACATCATTTATTAACTTAACCAAATTAATAGAGTTTCCTCCAACGTTGTTTTATGCTTGTTGTGATTTCGAATTAGTTTCACACGTCATCGATGCACAAATTTGGTCTATTAATTCATAAATTCATGTTCTGACATAGTAATTGTTATGGTGACCAGTCTAACAAATCTTCTAAACATAATTTTTATTTGCAAAGAACTATTTTGGACTGAGCAATGATACATCCACATAAAAGTATCCACAAAAACAATCCACTCGCTAAGGTTGTTTTCTTCGATACTTTTATGTGGGTCTAGCAAATTTCATTTTGAACTACCCAGTATTAAAATTCGGGCTCTGTCACTGTGTAATAAGGCGACCTACATCTCAATATTTTAGCAATACAATTAGAACTTCATTCATAATAAAAAAAAAATTACATAACAATTAAAATAAAATTAAAAACATTACATAAAAATTAAAAACTTAAACAAATAACCCGAAAAAAAAACAAAACAAAACAAAATTGTCCTATTTGTTTTTTACATGCATCCAAACAATTTTAGAACTGATTTGATATTTTATTTTTGCCGCAAAATCAAACAAATCATTATGAATCTCGTAATTTTTCTAAGATTCTTCTTTTAGCAAAGTATCAATCAAAACATGTTTTTCTTGTGGAATGTCTTTCCATTCCTTGTATATTTTAATCATATCATCTTTAGTTGTGCTCACTTTATCAAACAAGATAACTAAGTCAATAATCACTTGCATACGAATGTTATCCTCATCAACTTTTTTCCTGAACACTAGCTTTGATTTTTCTCGATGGTATGTGGAAGAGAACAAGTCCTAAGATTTTTTGGTGTGGTTAAGGAAGAATTTGTCTAAAAGTGTGTATAACAATAGAGAAATAGTGGTTATTTATAAGGTTAAATTAGTTAAACTGTAAAAGATTTTTGATTTTTGATTTTTTTTAAAGAAAAAAACCAACGGTCAAATTTTGTTTTTTTGTTGTGCATGCTAGTCGGTCGTTAGACCAACCAATTTTTTGCTTAAGTGACCCAATAGGTGGGACTCGATGTAATAGGGCCGACTAAGTCGGGTGGAGGAGACCGACCGAGTAGGTTGCTTCTATTACGGTTAGCCTTACTTGCGTTAAGTACTATAATAGATGTAGATACACATGCGTAGATTTGTTAGGTACTTTGTACCCGATCTTTAGATAAGTTATAATGTCTTATTGAAATTTGATGTGTTTGCGAGAGTGCTATCAGGTGATAATATAATTAACCAATGATAAAAACAAAAGTAGTGTATAATTCGATGGACACACAATTCTCTTTATTCCATTTTGGTATAAACGTATTAGTCTTTGTTAAGAGATGCAAAACAATAATGCAAATTCGGAAGTCGTAACAAACTAATCTATGATTAAAACCGACACAAACCTTTAAGAATTAGAATTTGAGAACATGGGTCTCACCTAAATACAAAAAAGCAATGGGTAAATCTAGTGAATTTGAGAAAAGTACAATATTAATGCAAGACCCTTATGGGTTGTTTGGCTTTGCAAATGTTACGTGATTATGTGATATTAGATAATAGAAAATGGTATATCATTTTGTGATTGAATATCTGAAAATATTTTTGTAACATACCATAAAGTCTTGTTATAATGTAAACCATGACTAAATGTACGTACACAAAAAAGGCGTTGTTTACTATCAACTTATCATCCCACATCGGCTAGAGGAGTTATTATATACTTTGGTGTAAAAAGCATTGCCAAGTTAAGAACATCGAGTAAACTGGTTCATCAACAATTTGCTTAAATTCTTCGAACTTTTTTTTTAGTGAAGCAAACTATTTACATGTTTCTATTTACAATTATTTTCCACATTATCATCCTGGTGTATGGATCGGTTAGTGTTATCAATTATCAAGAGTCGTACAAAAACTTTGAGATATTTTGTGTTATGTCATATTACAACGTTCGACAATTGGCCCAACCGAAAGTCGATTTGACCCAAGATACCGGACAGATAACCAGACCGAAATGTTCGGTTCAGTTCTTGGCCGGCCTAGTTCATTTTGTAAGATGATAAGATTGAATTGATTTGATTGATGGATTACAATTACATCATCTCTATAAATAGCGAAAGAATATTCTAGACTCGGGCTTGGGCCCGTTACATAATATAGGCTAACACATTTGTTCGCTCCGGTTTAACAAAACATAATCGCCGGTTGTGCGAAAGACCAAATCAAACCAGACCGGGGACAAAATATGAGAAAAAGCGTGGACCGAGAATCGGACTGAACTATATTATGTCCAGTCCGGTCGGCATGGTTTCTCGGTTTGGTTTGGTTGGCGGTCAAGAAGGCTATTTATTAAATATATTAAAGAAAAAGAACTTTAAGACTAGTGGTAATAATACCATAAGTACGCGTCTTACTTTCAATTTGGCACACCCAAGACTCGTGTACTACACTCACCTCCTAAGACGCATGCTAGGTGGGAAAAGATGAGAACTCGGTCGTTCAGACGAGAGAGTTGTGGGTTGTTGTGTGTAATATTTTGGTTTTTGTAAGGTATATTTAATGTTGATGGTAATTTTGGTTGTCACTGTTGTGACGGTGACGTGACGTTGAATTGAAGTGGCCCTCACCACCCTAAAATATTTAAAATATCCCCCACCTAAATATCCAAACACTCCTTCACATGTCTCCAACGCAATCCAAAACCCAGCCCCCAAACGCTCCCACCTGCAACAATGGGGAACCACCAAAATCACCAACAAGAAGTAATTACTTAATATAAAGGCCACCTATTATCAAAGCAACCTTATTAGTAGTTTAACATGTTTGTTACTACGATATATGCAACAACAACTAGACCCTTTTTTTAGAACAAAACTAACATTCAATAGTTTTAACATGCTTAGAATATCATTATCAAGGCATATCTTTGCGATTTTCATTTGTTTTGTGTTGTCATTTGTGTTTTCTTCGGCTGCTTTCCTTACTATAACGAATAACTCTCCATTTACAATATGGCCTGCCACGCTTTCTGGTGCAGGAACATTTCTGCTTCCAACTTCAGGCTTTCATTTGAACTCGGGCCAAAGTGCACAGATACCCACCACTCCATAATGGTCTGGGAGAGTATGGGCTAGAATGGAAACTGCACGTTTGGTGGCAAGATGGAATGCGGTGGTATGGGTGCAACTCTGCCTACGTCCTTATTTAAGATAACCATAGGTGGCTACAAGACTTTGGATCATTATGTTGTTAGCTTTGTTGATGGTTACAATCTACCTATCACTGTTGTGCCACAGTCCACAACTAGTAGTTGTAATGCCACGGGTTGCGCTTCTGATCTTAACATGGGCTTAAATCTATATTTCTTAACTTTATGTATATATATTTCTGATAGATTTTTTAGATAGCGGAAATATTGTGTACTAATGTATATAGGTTGCCTGAAAGAGCTTCAAGTGGTTGGCGGGGATGGTGGATCAGGAGCTCCAGGTGGAGTAATCGCTTGCAATAGTGCTTGTGGTGCATTTAATATGGGTCAATATTGTTGTATCGGGCAATATGCGAATCCTAACACATGCAAACCTTCTTACTATTCAAGTATCTTTAAAGGAGCTTGCCTGCGAGCTTATAGCTATGCATTTGATGATGAAACCAGCACGTTCACTTGTAATGCTTATGAATACGCCATTATCTTTTGCCCCCATTCCAACAACAATGGGTAATTCTTCCTTCTATATATATCATGCTTAGATCAATATAGTTTTTGCATGCTAGATGCCAGATAGGTGGGTCAAACAAGTTGGGTAACGGGTCAATGGGGTTTTGGGCTGAAACACATGTCACTTTTTAGTACACGTTTACAGGCTGTATCAGGTTGAGTTGTCCCATAAACATGCACTTCCTTGTTCATCTCATTATTTCCCTATACCTGTTTGAGATAAAACACAGTCGAAATTAACTCATTAATAAATAAAGTTGCTGAAATTGTCGCCTCTAAGTTAGCTGAATCCAAATGCTTTTAATTTGCAATGCAGGATGCAGCAAACACCTCAGCCTGGGCCATTGATAACTCCAGCAATGAAAAATCGCAAGAAGGGAAACACAACATCAAACTCCATGTTACATGTTCCTGCCTCAACATGTCTCATTTTAGTTTCGTTTCTGTCTTTGTACTTGATAAATATGTAACGCTTCTTAGTCGCGTTATGTGCTATAATAGATGTGGATACACATACATAGATATATTTGGTACTTGTATTCAATCTTTAGATAAGTTATAATGTCTTATTAAAATTTGATCTGTTTGTGAGTCTCATCATTTATGGTGATCATATAAAAATAAAAGTAGCGTTAAGCGTCTAATTCGATGGACACACAATTCTCTTTATTCCATTTTGGTATAAACGTGTTAGTTTTTGTTAAGAGATGAAAAAAAATAATGCAAATTTTGAAGTCGCAACAAAGTAATCCAAGCTAAAAACAACAAAAACCTTCATGAATTAAAACTTCAGAACATGGGTGTGCCTAAATAAAAAAAGCAATGGGTAAATCTAATGAATTAAAGAAAAGTACAATATTAATGCTAGACTCTTATGGGTGTTTGGCTTTGAAAATTGAATGTGATTATGTGATATAAAATAATAGAAAATCGAATATCATTTGATTGAATATCAGAAAATATCTTTGTAACTTATCATAAAGACTTGTTATAACGTAAATCATGACTAAACTTACGGACGATAAAAAACCTTGTTTACTAGTGTATCAACTTTTCAATCCCACATTAGCTAGAGGAAAGAGTTTTTGCTTAATTATAAACTTTGGTGTACAAAATATTGACAAGTTGATATTAATGGTTATTTTGTCCGTGACAATTTGCATAAGCTCTTAGCTTTTTGTGTGCTTAACTTGTGCCCTTAGGGCACAAGTTAGAAAAACCCAGAAGCAAACTATTTACATAAAACTATTTACGCATTGTTTTTGTATTTAGGCAGCACCCATGTTATGAAGTTCTAATTTTTTTTAAAGTTTTTGTTGGTTTTAAGTATAGATTAGTTTGTTACAAGTTCCCAAATTGCATTACGCTCTATTCTCAAGTGTAAAATTTAAAGAAGGGGAGGGGATGGTTACCTACTAACCAAACCACTAGATGCTCCGTATACTGCATTTTATTCTGGTTACCTACTAACCAAACCACTAGATGCTTGGATTATTTCCCATAAGCTTTATGCATTGAATTATATGTGGAATGATTAAGAATGTTATCTCAGTAATTACAAAAGAAAATATGGAATAAGTATAGCTAGTATTGGGTATACTTTTTTTATACTCCGTAGTAACTAATGGTACTAGTCTCCACCTCTAAAATCTTGTATGCAATTTTCAGCCTTGATAATTGATCTAATTCAAGTTGTACATCGTTTTATCATATTAGTCTCAGTATTAACAGTGCGTGAAGAAAATAAGATATTATTTTTTGGTAAAGGTTTTGAAAGGTGAAACATAACAATTAACAAGTAATATGATATTAGATATAAGTACGCATTCACAAGTAATATGATATTAGATATAAGTTTTACATCCTTCTAGTTATCATCATCAGTACGCATGAACAAGTAATATGATATTAGATATAAGTTGTACATCATTCTAGTTATCATCATCAGTACGCATTCACAAGTAATATGATATTAGATATAAGTTGAATAATATGATCTAGTTATCATCATCACTTGCAAAATCTACTTGAAACATAACAATTAACAAATAAAGAAACTTACACGTTTTATGATTTGAGAGCAGCCTGCAGATTGGTGTGATATGGGAGAAGTAGGTCAAATATATTAAGATCCTGCATGATTATTGAGGATAATATGATAATTTAACTAATGCCTGTAATCTTGAAAGCCCGCTTCCCATCCCAATCCGCCCAAAATTGGGAGGATCCAAATATCACTCAAAAGCCCATCCCTTCCCTCCCTCTCACCTTCCCTTTCCCTACCTTTCCATCTTAAAAAAACTCAAGAACGCCATTTTTTTTTTATTTCCCTTCCCCTCCCCTTCCATTACTTTAAAAAAAAAAACTCGAGAACAGAGCGTTATTGTCAATAATGGTGGCTTTAGTCTTTCTGATAAAGTAGTGGATATTGTGCAAGATAATGCATGGTTATGGCCTAATTCATGGGCTCCTTCAATTTCCTTATATAATCTACAATATTTAAATTGATGTGATTATGTGATATGAAATAATAGAGAATGGAATATCATTCTATTGAATGTCTGAAAATATCTTTGTAACACACCATAAAGTCTTGTTATAACGTTAACCATGACTAAACGTACGTACAATAAAAAACCTTGTTTACGGTATCAACTTTTCAATCCCACATCAGCTAGAGGAAAGAGTTTTTTGCTTAATTATATACTTTTGGTGTAAAATGCATTGCCAAGTTGAGATAGTAGTTATGTTGTCGGTTGCCCATGTTGCTTAACGTTATAAAGAACAGCATTAAGTACCGCTGGTCAATGACAATATGCGTAACTTCTTAGCTCATTTAAAGAAGCAAACTATTTACATGATTAACATTATTTTACAAATTCTCATCTTGGTGTATGGACCGATTTAGTGTCATCTGTTATTAGTTGTCATCAATTTTCACATCTAGTTTCTTAGTCAAACATATGAACGAATCAAAGCAAAAACATATCCTTCAATACGAGCTAGGCACGTATCCAATTATCTCACAGAATTATTTCAAAATAGGAAAAATGACAAAGTTGACATCAAAAGAATTTTCAGACACAATGTACAGATAATAAAAAACCTTGTTTACTATCAAGTATTCAAGTTTCCAATCCCACATCGAGTAAAAGAAAGAGTTTTTGCTTTATTATATACTTTGTTGTATAAGGAATTGACATGTTACATGCTGAGATTAATATTATATTGTCGATTAGTCATGTTACTTGCTTTTAGAAAAAAAGAAGTTATGTGACAATTGGTAATTTGTGTAAATTCTTGGCTTTTTTAGAGAAACAAATTATTTACATGTTTAATACTATTATTTTCCACATTATTATCGGTGCGGGTTGTATGAGTTATCAACAATCTTAAGTATTGTCTTCTACGTCTAGTTCTTTTAAGAACGCGCTTTTTTAAGGAGCATTGGGAATTAGAATTCCTAAAAATAACCAAAGCCTACTGCTATTTTAACAAAGGATCACTAAAAATCAAAATGCTCATTTCTTACCGCTCACCACCCTAAAAAAGCTCCACACCGCTTCGCGCCAAACATATCCTTAAAAACATATAAACCAATCAAAACTTCATTTAGGATTTTTAGGTGTTATGTCATGCTCCATCGTTTCTAGTTTATTGCCACTAGACAAAAAAAAAAAAAAAAAAAAAAAAAAAAAAAAAAACACGATTGTTACATTCTTCAATCAATCAAATATCTTTTTTACCCGCTAATGTTTCTTTTATTTGGTTGAAATGAGAAGCGGACAATTATTTTTAGACATACCAAATAAGAAAGTGAACTACTCCCTCTGTCTCAAAATAATTGTCCATTGTTCCATTTTGATTTGTCTCAAAATAATTCGTGGAAAATCAAAAGTTTTATGGGACAAGATTTGTCTCCCTAAATGGGAAGGGGGACTAGGACTTCGCAACCTTGATATGTTTAACTATGCTCTAATGACTACCCACATATGGAATATAGTTTCATCTAAAGAGTCTCTATGGGTGCGTTGGATTTACACTTACAAGCTGAGAGGTCGAACCTTTTGGGACGTTCCTGTGAAAAATAATATGAGTTGGGGTTGGCGTAAATTACTCCAGCTAAGGGAGGTTGTAAAACCATTCTTTTGGGTGAAATTGGGAAATGGTTTATCTACCTCACTTTGGTATGATCATTGGTCCTCTTCTTGCCCACTTATAAACTTTCTTAGTCCTCGAGACATCACTAGGGAGGGTTTCCATCTTCAAACAAAGTAGGCGATTGATTGTGAATAGAGCTTGGGTGTGGCCTCAATCATGGCTACATAAGGCCCGAATATTGGCAATTTGTGGTTCCCGCTTGACGGTTTACAAGCGATGTGAGACAATGGCGTGATCGTAATGGTAAGTTATCTTCCTTTTGGTTGCAAATTGGGAAGCCATTCGACCCGTGGTAATCGAGGTTGATTGGTTTTAGATTGTTTGGTTTTGCACAATATCCTCGTCATGCTTTCCACGTGGTTGGTTATGAGGAATGGTCTAAAACTCATGATAGAATGAAGCAATGGGATGTCGGGCAAACTCTTGATCTAAACTTGCTTCGTTGTACTCTTTGTAATGTGCACTGGACTCTCACACGCACCTATTCTTTGAGTGCGCGTTCTGACTAAGGTTTGGAAGTATGTGAGAGGTCTAGCGATATGGACATGGTGCCTCGTCATGCATGATATTATTCTTTATTTGCGACCTATGGGTAATAAGAGGACGACTAGATCCATTTTGGTAAGCTTATTGTTCTTTGCTGATGTGTACTTCATATGGATTTCGCGAATAATAGAGCGTTCAAAATGTTAGAAAATCCCGGAAGAGATACGAGACATCATCGTGGTGAATGTTCGTTAAAACTTCTCTTTCGCTTTTAAGAATACGGATTCGGTGAATCACCGCTTAGCCGCTGGAAGATGCCAAGAACTTTCGTATCTATGGTTGATTCTTCTATGTTCACTTTTCTTTACGATGACCCGGATTGGGAGCATGGAATATCGCGTTTTCGGAAGAGTTGGAGGATATCCAATAGTTTAGGCCTTTTCTATTTGTAGCGCATATAGTTAGCCTTATTCTTTGGAACTATTGTTTGTGGCATGTCACAAATGTCTTTAGAAAGTTCAAGTCGTGCTTGAGGTAAATGTGGTATTTCATTACATTCCATTATACTCAAACGTTTGTTGTGATTAATACAATTTACCGGGGTAACCCTTTACCAAAAAAAAAAAAAAGAATTTTCCCTTTCTTATTTGGGTAACCCTTCTTATTTTAATCAATCATATGAGAGCTTAGTGGCTATAAATTACGGATTACACTTAATATGGCTTGCCGCGCTTTACAGTGCAGGAACAACTCCGCTTTTAACTTCGTGATTTCATTAAACTCGGGCCAAAAGGCGAGAGCACCACAGCGCAAAATAGTGCGGGAGAGTATGGGCGAGAACGGGTTGCACGTTTGATGCATCCGGTGTAGGTAAGTGTCAAACTCTGATTTGTGGTGGTAAAATGGAATGTGGTGGTAAGGGTGCATCTCACTTTGCATCCTTATTTGAGATAACGATTGGTGGCTACAATAATTTGGATTATTATGATGTTAGCTTTGTTGATGGTTACAATCACTATCATTGTTGTGCCATGGTCCTGACTAATATTTGTAATACCACAGGTTGGCGGCCCCGATCTTAACATGGGTGAGTCTTAAATCTATATTTCTTAACTTTATGTATATATATTTCGATAGGTTTTTAGATAATGAAATTTTATGTACTAATGTATATATGTTGCTGAAAGAGCTTCAGTGGTTGGCGGGGATGGTGGATCGGGAACTCGGTGAAGTAATCGCTTGCAATAGTGCTTGTGGTTGTTGGGAATTATGCAAGTAGGATTTACTTTGTCAATCTTTAGAAGGATTCTTTGAAGTAAGCGAATCTGTTGAAGAAGAGATTCTCTTGAAGTATAAAAGCCGTGCCGTGTTTACTGCTTTGAAGGGTGGAAGGCGACTAGGATCGACATCGCTTTATTATTTAAATGCTAACCCATCATTATTCTTGTCTTGCCCGGGTTAGCATGGGTATTATTATCTTGCTCAATATTATTTAGTGTTTTAGTCATTAAATGCATGCTTGCATGTTTAGTCGATTGAGTAGTAATAGTTTAGGGTTCCTTGTCTATAAAAGGAACTTCATAGTTTGTAATAGATAACTCATCCGAAACATAGTGTTTCAGTTAATAAAAGATCCATAGAGGATCTAAGTGTTCTTAGTTATAACAACTTGTATTTACATTCCGCTATAGAATACGAGTTGTAGAGATTTTCTATTAGTTTGCTTATGATTACATAGGCAACACTAACGATCACGAGTGCTCAAGATCATCAAGGTGCATGCATGTTCAACAAGTGGTATCGAGCCTCGGGAGAGTCTCTACGATCTTGAGAACCATATTTACCTCACCCCATACAACCAAAAACATATTCACCATGCTGGGGCGATGATGAATCGAAGTCACCAACAACAACATCAAAACACCACCTCTGTCACAACTTAGTCTCTCCAGCGATAATGGTAAGTTTCCTTATCGAAAAAGGAAGAGTATGATCATGGACCATGAAGATCTGAGCTGGATCTCAATATTGATTGGAATCTGTGGGAGATTGTGAAGAATGGAAGCAGTCGAAGAAGACTATCCCGGATCTTGATGGTAAGTTTACCATTGCTCCTCCCAAAGCTCTTTGAAGAGATTCTAGGCGTGCAAGAGAGCACAAAGTAAGAACCATCCTTCTTCAAGCTATTCACGAAGATCACTTGGGTGATTTTCACCACATGGTTGATGCAAAGGACATATGGATGGCTCTTAAAGCAAGGTTCGGTGGCAATGAAGAGTCCGGAGAATGAGGAAGTCCATCTTGAGACAACACTTTCAAGAGTTCAATATCTACGAAGAAGAAGGTATCCACAAGGGATCGACGGGTTTCATAAGATTTTGAGTCGGCTAAACCGGTGAATGCAAAACGACAATGATGATTGCAACTCAAAGTTCCTCGATCTTTGCCTCCATCATGGTTACATGTCAAGTATAGCTCTTAAGGCTAAAGGTGGGTTGGACATGCTCACCTTTGATGAGCTATACAACAAACTCAAATCTCTTGAACACGATGTCGGATCTCCTACCGTGCATCCTCTTACGGTCATCTGACCTTTGTTGGGACATCTCACTCCAATATGATGATGCATGCTTCAAGTCCATCTTACTTACCATCATCATCTTATCGTCCCACTCCATCACATCCTCAAGCTAAAGCGGTAGTATATTGGAGGATGTTCTTCATTCATTTGTTCTTGATTATGATACTCGGACATCTTGTCTATGAAGATTTTGATCGGTGGACCCTCTTGAGATGGAGGAGATGGCGAAATGGCGGTGGCCATGCTTTGATAGATATCAAGAGGTTTGAGGAGAAGGCGGGAAGAAAGTTTGGCTTCAAGGAAAGGATCCATTTCGCTTTGGCGGAGAAAGGTCAAGTGTTTCTCTTGTCATCGGATGGGTCATTTCTCGAGGAATGCAAAGCAGGAAGAGTGGAGAGGAGCTAACTACAATTCCTATCGGTGAGAATCGAAGGAAGCTAGAACTTGACTCTTGTCACCTTGGATGAGCAGGTCAAGCTGGGTGCACATGAACACCGTGAATGAGGAAGGCTGCGTCTGAGAGAAGCTTGGATTCTTGGCAAGATGCACTTGGAAGATAGGCATGATCGGTTTGCCTTGATGGGACTTTCTCGGTACACAATTGTATATTTGGTTGTAGTGAAAGATACAATGAACTTAAAGAAGCTTATGATACTATGAAACCTAAATACAATGAATGCTATGTTGATAATGAAGCTTATAAACTTTCGTTAAAACATTAGAAAGACAAAGGTATGGTTTCAAAAGAATCGGATAGCTTATGAAGAAAAGATTAAGGTGCTACAATTTGATCTAGATATTGCTAATATTAACTTTAAGCGCCTTGAAAAGGAAAAAGGCGATACTATTCTTGAGAATCTAGAGCTTAAGAGAAACTTCTAAGGAAATAGCTAGACATAAACAATGGTTAATATCGGTGACAATCTAGCTAGAGAACTCTATAATAGTCGGTCGGTGAACTCGGAATAGGTTTAGGTTTTCAAAAGTATGTAGGATTGGAAGCTAGGCAAGATGGGCGTAAATCTACACTGCGGGCTTAGAACATTTTAAAAGGAAGGTGATTTACATGTTGTCCTGGACCTATTAGAGGTGAATTCATGCCCTTGACACATCCATTCTTGTTGACTTTGATGGATCACACCATACGTATGGCAAAAGTCAAAAGACTTGCGGACAACGATGCTTCATCTTATGACTTTGTCTCTTTCTCAGCGGTGACAATTCATCGGATCAAGGGTCTACTTTCGGTTGTGATTCAAGTGATAAGTCGGACCTTCCCAAGCCCTCACACGAGCCTACACCCAAGCTGCACCCAAGTCTATCTACAAGCCTTCTAGGATAGGCTGGCGAGGAATCAACTTCAAGCTGTTTCCCCGAAGACTTGTCCTTTAAATCTTTGCATAATAAGTACATTAAAAACAATTCCTTTAATGTTTACGGTTTAAGTACTTCTACATGTAATAGAACATCTTCTTTGTTAAATAAATCTTCCAAAAGGAAGACATGTTTTGTGTGTGGAAGTAAACTTCATTTAATTAAGGATTGTGATTTCTATGAGCAAAGATTGGGTGGATGTGCTACTCTCGTGAAAGAGACCAGTGTGGACCAATGTTAATAATATTCCACCTTATGTCCCACAAACTAATTATCTTGACTCTCCTTGGAGGAGATCGGTGATAGACCTTATGTGCAACCTACTAGCCCATATTTTAAACATGGTTATTGGCTGCATATGTTGACTCTATGAATAATGGGAAAGGATGTTGGGGTACTCTTGTCAAGCCCTCGGACGAGTTGTTCTTGGAATGATAAGGGACCTAAATTTCAATGGAAACCCAAGAACAAAGGTGGATCTTTCTCTCTGTTAGGATCCCTTAGCGCAAAGTTTAAGGGAGGCATATGCCCTCGGGGAGGAATTTGTTGTAAACTTTGTGTATATTTTGTTTGCTAACACTAACTTACTAATAATTTTGTTTTAGTCTGTTTTGTCTGTTTTGTTCTTGTGTTTCTCGAGTTTGTTTTGCGAGAATGCCTGTTCGGTTTAAGTTCATCAAGTGTGGTCCTTTGGTATATGGTCTAGTATGCTTAAAAGCTTGTTTCCTCTGATGTGTTTCCCGAAAATAAAGTCTTTGAAGAGAAGAAATTGAAGTCAAATTGTTCATTCATTCATTCAAATTACGACTTCGACACAACTTACAATCAACTTCAATGCAACTACAAGAAAAGAGCTATGATCTACTTATCCTAATCTAGTTCATATCATCTATTCCAACATCTAACGGATTGTTGGATATGCATGATCGCTCGCATCTTTCACACTAGATCTTTGGATATCGTTTGTAAAATCTTGCATAACCACCCATTCCTTCTATCTCGATGGTGGATATGCTTGACCGATCTGACGAAGATGCTAAGGATCAAAATGGAAAGATGGATTGATGCAAACGATGATGATGGCGATGACCACAAATGGTGTTGAAGAAACATAAAGTTTCGTTTGTGTTTCATCTATCGATTTCAACCAAAATGCAATCCATCCACCTTCCTTTAGCTCTTCCTCTATCGATGTGTGAAGTTGCACCAAAACATGGCGCGGTGAAGCGAGCACCACCTCCCTTCGGCTCGAGGCCTTTGTTGAGGTTGAGGTCTTTGGAGGTTGGGAGTAAGTTATCTCGATGGTGGGTTCCTCGAGTCATCGGAAGAATCACTTGGATCCACTACGCTATCATCTTGAAGAAGGGAGAAATGGGGATGTCAAGGGCGAGGATCGGTGGGCGTGACCAAAGCTGGAGAAATCCTTTGGATGATGATGATGATGGAGAAGAGTTTGGGTTAACAACCTCGGTTTAGTACTCATGGTTGATTGTGGTTAATTTTGGAGCATTGTTGAAATTAGGGTTTGTGATGATATTTGGGGTTTTGATGAAGAAGTATGCATTGGGATGATTAAATGAGCGGATGCAAGGGTTAATGCAATTTAATGCGGTTAGATGGCACGATAATTCTAGAACCCTTAGAAGATATTCTAGTCTTGGGGTGGTTTCTGCGAAGCATATTATTTATTGATTGACTATGTGTTTCTGTGAGCGTTAATCTGTCGTTGGTCAAGTTGAAATACCGTAGGATATGGTCAACTAAAGTTCTCATACTTTTGACTATATTCTTGGTAGCAGTTACCATTCCTCTAAGCGCATTTCTTCCACTTCAAGCGAAACAATTCCTCTTGGTTCAAAATCATAACCCTAAAATCACATATCTCTCATGGCTCTTCAATTCAAGAAAGATCACAATAAAGTTGCATTTACGGGTAAAGCAAAGGCGATGAATTGTATGAACCAATGGTGGAGTTCTGAAGCGGTCCAAGATTCACTTTGCCTAACACATTCCCGATGCGATTTATGAATCGTTGGTTAAACAATTTTGGGAATCTGTGAAAAGCGAAGTGAATCGAGATTGTTGCGTTGATTGATGGAGCGAGCACGTGGTGACGGAGGACACGATAAGGAGAAAGCTTAGGTTGGATGATCTTGATGGGGTTTATCACTCAAGTACTGAGGTGATTCTCTGCGGGTGAGAGCCATTGGGTATCAAGGTACAAACGGACATATGGTTGAAAAAGCACTTTTGCCCTATGTGGAGATTTTTGTTCACACTCTGCTTGATTGCATTAGCAACAAATCGGGCGTGGGATCAATTCTCTCATAATTGGCTTGTGGTATTGTGTGTCTATCTCGAGGATAACTTATAATTTTTCTAAATTTATTTTTGATAATATGGTTGAAAATATAAATAGGAAACAACATAAGTTTTAATGTATCCTAGATTCTTACAAATAATCATAGACACCTCTACCCAAGTCCAAGCCTTTCATCCCATAGGAGCTCTTTCAGCTAAACTATTTGCCTCTATGAGAACTAACTTTGAGGGGGCACATCATCCGTTGTCAGCAACTATGTTGCCTCATGGCAATGAGGCTGCTGATGAGGAAAATGTTGCTAATATCCCACCCTCTTCAAATGTTGCTACCGATGGCAATCCATCAGTTAATATAGATGAGGGTCCTCTTTTACTGCTGAAGCATCTCATATTGCTCCTGACCATTCTCCACCTGTACCATCACCCAGACCGAGTCCACCACCTGCTCAGGCTTCAATTGATGAGTTTGAGTCTGACCAGAACAGGATGACCACACCCAGTCCTCAAAGGGAACCTTTTGATGAAGTACCTCCTCATTTTGAGCATGACCCTATTTCCTTTGAAGGTCAATGAAACTCCCATTACCACGAGCAATCTGCTGGTGGGTGAGGACCTATTACTCTCACATCATCTATGCTCTTGTTAGCGGTGTCGGTGAGGTGGTGATCTCAAAAGGAGCTTCTGAGACCAAGTCTACTCTTGGTGATAAGATTGAGGCTGAGAATAAAGTTAAGGACCTAGAGGGCGACTTGAAAAGAGTAGCAAAGGAAGTTAGTCATTTCTTCGATGAGGAGGAAGAGGACTCTCGGCTTGCCTCTCTAAATATCTTAGCTGATGTGGTTCAGGAGATAGTTGTTCCTTCCTCAGTGGTTGCTGAATCCTCAAAGAATGAGGAACCTGTTCTTTATAGAAGAAGAAAGAGATCTCACTTGCATAAGGGATCTGCTGAAGTCTCCAAGAAACCAAGTGTTGACAATACTACATCTGCTGAGGTTCAAATGGAGGATATTGCATCTGAAACTTATCATCATGTACCTGTTCAAGAACCATCATGTCCCACCCCTTCAGCAGATGATCAGGTTGTATTTCATGGTGGAAGAAATTTTTATTTGGATCCTGCAAGCGATATCCTTACCACACTGTTGAAGATCTCTCTCAGCGTTTCTTCACGAAGTTCAAATTGGTGATTCTCCTCCGGTGATGTTGTTCATGAGTCTACTAATAAAGAGAAAGGTGTAATGATTGAAGATGAGCTTGGTCGGATCGGTATCCGAACAAGAAAGCAAGGACAAGAAAGCGATTTCTTTGAGTTTGCGGATCGAGAAGAAAAGTGAAGAAGTGGCTAAACAAATTGCGGATCATTCTACTTCTTTTTGCCTCACGAGAGCGAAGAGAATTGGATGAGTTAGCTACTCGGATGCTGCTCTTGCACAATGGGATGTTCTTATTAAGCAAACCACTTCAAATCCTACACTTGCTCAAAGTATCTTAGGTGCGGAATTTGATAGTGAAAATTTTGTGGCTCGAATGATGGAGCTTGGAGAACAAAGGAAGCAAGAAGCATTGCGAAAAGGAAAGCCAGTCTTGAAAAGAATAAGGCAAAGAGAGAGACCTCTTCTTGAAGCTCGGAAGAAAGCAGAGATGAGGATTACGGTGAAAAATCAAAGTTGTCTTGTGCTTAACCGTGGTTTAACAATGAAGCAAGTCGTGGCTTTACACGATGCAAGATTGTTTTACTTGTACAATATGATTATGAAGACTTCTTCTTACGCTTTAACACCATCTTCCAACTTGAAAAGAATTCTTTGGAATGAAGTTGCACCAAAGGCCAAAAGACCCAAGTTTGTTGAGATAGTGGATAATTTTGATGATATTCCACCTAAGGCGATCTCTCGAATGGTTTCTACGAAGAAACTTGAAACCACTCCTTCGTCGACAAGGTTCCTTCTAATGAACCATCATTGTTTCCCTGAAGCACCAGTTATGCCCCCTTCTAACTCAAATGTGGCATTTGCTGCTGCAAAAGAAAGTACTTTGGTTGGGGAAGATGACCAGGTTACTTCTACTGAACCTACTATTATATCTGCTGAAGCTTCTACCAAAGTCACTAGCTCAACTAAAAAGGTCTCATCTACTGAACCAACCACCATTTCCTCTGAAGCACCTAATGTACAAGCTTCTGCTCCATCTGTGGGATCTACTGATACAGAAGGAGGTGGTTCGATTAAAGAAGCTACATCCACAACTGTCAAAGCTAAAAAGGCAAGAAAGGTGCTTGAAAGAATGCATGCCCTTCGTGATGATGTCTCACCTAAATCCACATCTACTTCTTCAAGTCCTACTACTGATGTTAATGAAGAAACCAAAGATATTCCATCTTGAAATGTATGTGCTGGTAGAAGGATGAAGAGGATGGCCAGAGAAAACTCGCATCTACGAGAAGATGTGAGAAAAGCGAGGACTCATGCATCGAAGAATAAGCCATCACCCAAGCATGTTCCTTTGGACCTAAAGGCGATGACTCAACCTTTATTAAAGAAGGGTGCACTCTTGATTTTCTGAGGATATCAAAATGTGTTGGTCGGTGGTCTACGATAAATGGTGAGATGAATGTCATTCATCGATTGGACAAAACTTCAATGGAGTTCACCTTTTGAAGGAAATACTCCATTTGGTAGCAGAGCGAGATATACTTACTCTGTACACTCTCGTCACCAAACATTCTGCAATCTTGCACCACAAGGTTACGGGATGTGCTTATTGGGAGATCTTCATGTCTGATTGACTCTCGATCTCCCAATGGTAAAGGGCATTTCATTTGGAAGAACTCGCATCTATGGCGGGTTGAGTCACGGAGATATTATCCCCACCTCGTGTGCATGTAGTTGAGACAAAGGTGGAATCACGATCGCATGTTTCTTTGAAAGAATTTATCCATTGTCCAAGAGACTTATGGAAAGGATCTTTGTGTCGAAGTTGGAAATTCCTCCGGATCCGTGGGAAATGAAAGACGATCTTTGAGCAGTGGTTGGATTGATCAAGACTCAACTACGCAAGCTCAAGCTGCATCTTCATCATGAGCGGTAATCTACATTGTCTTTTGTAATATGTTCATCTTTTGATTTGTTGTTTATTTTGTTTTGTTTTTTGTTTTTTTTTGTTTTTTTGTTAGTTAAAAAAAAAAAAAAAACTAACTTTCTCTTGCGGGTTTGTTGTATTTTGTTGATGGTTTTAACTCACGGATATACCTTGTGTGTATCAAAGAGTTGGCTAGTCCAAAGGTACAACTTTGGTAAAAACACATCAAATCATTGATATTTGTAATGATTTGCTCAAAATCATAGGGTCTGCAACCACCCATGCTTAATTCTTTGAGAGTTGTATGGTCATCAATTCACCATGGTCTATTCCTTGTTGGAATCCAAGAATTGGCTAGCCCACAAGTATATGGCTTGTGGTAAAGGCAAGCTGAATCCATATTTGGTTATCAATTCACCAATTCTAAGAATTGACTAGTCACGAGCAAGCGGCTACGGTAAAGACACATCAAATCCGTTTATATAGTTCTTTGATTTGCTCATCGTCGAGATGGTTATCAATGTACCATAGTTTTCGGACTTAAACATCGGCTACTCCGGTAGTGATGGCTATTGGTAAAGAGACATCAAATCCATTATTTTCAATGATTCACTCTCTCGGGAGTTAACACACCGGATGTGATGAGAATAGTATGCAACTAATAAGTTTTGATGTACACTATGTCATGTGTTCTTTGCAAAGACACTGGCGTTTCAAAGTTTGCTCATCATAGAGATGAGATTATTATTGGTTCTTTGCTCGATGTTTGAGAACAATCCTCTAATCTTGAAGTCTCTAAGATCTATCAAGGTTAGGAAGCGGAACTTAACCAAGTCAAATTCGGTTTAGGGAGGATTGTTGGGAATTATCTGAAGTAGGATTCTGCTGCATCAATCTTAGAAGGATTCTGCTTTGAAGTAGAAGCGAGAATCTGTTGAAGAAGAGATTCTTGAAGTATAAAAGCCGTGCCGTGTTTACTGTTGAAGGGTGGAAGCGACTAGGATCGACATCGCTTTATTATTTAAATGCTAACCCATCATTATTCTTGTCTTGCAGAGGTTAGCATGGGTATTATTGTCTTGCTCAATATTATTTAGTGTTTTAGTCATTAAATGCATGCTTGCATGTTTAGTCGATTGAGTAGTAATAGTTTAGGGTTCCTTGTCTATAAAAGGAACTTCATAGTTTGTAATAGATAACTCATCAAAACATAGTGTTTGGTTAATAAAAGATCCATAGAGGATCTAAGTGTTCTTAGTTATAACAACTTGTATTTACATTCTGCTATAGAATATGAGTTGTAGAGATTTTCTATTAGTTTGCTTATGATTACATAGGTAACACTAACGATCCACGAGTGCTCAAGATCTGTCAAGGTCTGTCTGTGTTCAACACTATTCAAGTATCTTTAAAAGAGCTTGTCCACGAGTTTATAGCAATGCGTTTGATGATGGGACCAGCACGTTTACTTGCAATGCTTATGAATACGCCATTATCTTTTGCCCCAATTCCAATAACAACGGGTATATCTTCCTTCTCTATATCATGCTTAGATCAACATAGTTTTTGCACGCTAGATGCCAATGTCACCATTACGAGTGGCAAGATAGGTGGGTCAAACAAGTTGGGTAAAGGGTCAATGGGGTTTGGGTTGAAATACATATCACTTTTTAGTACACGTTGAGATGGGCTGAATCAAGTAGAGTTGACCCATAAGCACTTCAGTGACCATCTTTAGGTGGCTTTCAACCCATTGGATTTCCTTTTTTCTGAACCTGTTAACATAAAACAGTGCCAAAATTAACTCATGAATAAATAAATTGGTTAAAGTTGTCTAAGTTATCTGAATCGGATGCTTTTAATTTGCAATGCAGGATGGAGCAAATACCTCAGCCAGGGCCATTGAAAACTCCAGCAATGAAAAATCGCAAGAAGGGAAACACAACATCAAACGCCATGCTACCAGTTTCTGCATCAGTATTTCTCATTTTAGTATCGCTTCTAACTTTGTACTTGGTACATATGTAACGCTTCTTAGTCGCGTTATGTACTAAAATAGATGTAGATACACATACATAGATATGTAGGTACTTGCACTCGGTCTTTAGATAAATTATATAACGTCTGAATGAAATTTAATCTATTTGTGAGTGTTATCATTTCTGGTGATCATATAATTAATCATCGACAAAAACAAAAGTAGTTTTTAATTCGATGATCACACAATTCTCATTTTTCCATTTTGGTTTAAATGTGTTAGTTTTCGTTGAGAGATACAAAACAATAATGCAAATTCGGATGTCGTAACAAACTAATCTATGCTTAAAACCAACACAAACCTTTAAGAATTTGAACTTCAGAGCATGGTTGATACCTAAATGCAAATTGAATGTGATTTTTTATTTTTTAGAATAATTGAATGTGATTATGTGATATGAAATAAAAGAAAATGGAATATCATTTGACTGAATGTATAAAAATATCTTTGTAACTAAACCATGACTAAATGTACGGATAATAAAAAGGCGTTGTTTGCTATCAATTTTTCAATCCCACATCGGCTAGAGGAAAGAGTTTTTGCTTAATTATATACCTTGGTGTACAATGCATTGACAATTGTAGATTAATATTTATGTTGTTCGATGACCATGCTACGTGATCTTAAAAAGAACGACATCACATTAAGATGTTCATCGACAATTTAAGTAAAGTTCTCAACTTTTTTAGAAAATCAAATTATTTACATGTTTCACATAATTTTCCACATAATTATTTACGTGTTTCACATAATTTTCCACATTATCATTGGAGCGGAGTGTACTGACTAGCTAGTTTTGTACATCCAAGTCTTTTAGTCAAACATATAAATGAATCAACATTATCAATTATCAAAGTCTTCCCAAACCATTTCAAATATTCTATGTATATCATTCTAGCTCACAGTCTAAAAATCGACTTGGTCCAAAACACAGGGCCAAGGACCGGACCAAATGTTGGTTGGGTTCGGTCAAACAAAACATAATGACCGGTTGTGCGTAATCGAACCGAGAAACGAATATGGAAAAATGGTGAACTGAGGAACGAACTGAACTATATTAGGTCCGGTTCGGTCGGGTCGGCATGATTTCACAGTTCGATTTAGTCCGCGGTAAGAAAGTTATTAAATATTTAAAAGAAACTTTAAAATATTTATTTAAGAGACCCCCCACCTAAATATCCAAACACTCCTTCACTTTTAGTTTCGTTTCTATCTTTGTAGTGTACAATTCAATGGAAACAAAATTCTGTATTTTCATTTTGGTGCAAACGTGTTAGTTTTTTGGTATAAGTTGCAAAACAAGAATGCAAATTCGGAATTCGTAACAAACTAATCTATGCTTAAAACCAACAAAAACTTTCAAAAAATTAGAACTTCAGAACATGGGTGCTGCCTAAATACAAAAACAATGCATAAATCAGAGAAGAGCACAATATTAATGATAAACTCTTATGAGGTCTTTTGGCTTTGCAAATTAAATGTGATTATGTGATATGAAAAGAAAGAAAATTGAATATCATTTGATTGAATGTCTGAAAGTATCTTTGTAACAAACTGTCACACCCCCAAATTACCTATTTTGCAGCTGAATGGAATACCTTGGGGAGGACTGTCATAGCATCAAAGTTCTGAGTTATATCGAGCGACCTAAAGTGTCGTTTTGAAAATATCGTTTGATTCGAAGAAAATAATCGAGTTTACAAAACATAGGTCCCAATAGATTTCCAAGGTACCAAAATAAGTTTGTTACAATCAAACGATAGCTAAGTGCATAAAATATAAGTGAGACGCGTCGTCATCGCGACTCTATGATAAGTCCACATGCATGCCATGAAGTGAATGCCTTAGATACCTGAGATAAAACATGCTAAAAGTGTCAACACAATGGTTGAGTGAGTTCATAGAGTTTGGTTGAATTGTAAAGCCTTTAAAGAATGTTCATGCAACAAAGGAAAAGTTTTTGGTCATATAGAATAATCCACAAAGCAAAGGCATTGCAAATCCACTCAGTTCCAAGTTCCGCCCATACAAAACTTGCAACCTGTGTGTTCCCAACCACTGCCAAAAGTAGCATGTCTAGATTTCAAGTGCACGTTATCATAATAGTTCATAAAGCAAAGGCATTGTAAATCCACTCAGTTCCAAGTTCCGCCCATACAAAACTTGCAACCTGTGTGTTCACAACCCATTGCACAAAATATAGTGTGTCTAATAGTTGAGTATAAGTTACCATAATAATTCAAAATATTGCACCACGTATATAATAATTCAGGATGCTCCGACATGGGAGACTTTGCCTTTGCTCCAACAAGGAGACTCCTTTGTCACTCGACCACCTAGGCGATAATTATTGAGAACGCTCCACCAATAAGGCGAGACTTTAGAGCGCCCACCGATATGGAGAGACTTTGCACACTCCACCAATAAGGCGAGAATTATTGAGAACGCTCCACCAATAAGGCGAGACTTTGCACACTCCACCAATAAGGTGAGAATTATTGAGAAAGCTCCACCAATAAGGCGAGACTTTGCACACTCCACCAATAAGGCAAGAATTATTGAGAACGCTCCACCAATAAGGCGAGACTTTATAGTGATGCTCCGAATAAGGGAGACTTTAGGTCAAGGTCATAACACGTACGGTTCAATAAGTTCAAACCAGTCATAAGTTTGTATTTAAGTTCAAGAGTTCCGTTCAAAGTTCAGTAATTAAGTTCAAAGATTTAAGTCGAGTTCAAAAGTTCGAAACGATACCAAAGAGCTCGAATAATATCAAAAGGTTCAAGATAGTCGAAGCGTTCAAAATCACGTCAAACAAGTTTAAAATATATCAAAAGGGTCCTTCACAGGTTAAAAGAGTTCAACTATATGTCAAAAAGTTCAAATCAAATCCAAAGTCTTCACTTATATGTTAAAGGGTCCAAATCAATTTAAAAGATCTCAATTATACATGTCGAAGGGTTCAAAATAAAGGAAAGTGTTTCAACTAATAGCGTTCATAACATAGCGATCAATTTAGTTCGGGCATAATCTACTTACGCACACATAGAGTGAAACAAAAGATATTTAAGTTCATATAAGTGTAAAGTAAAAGCAAGTAGTTGAGCATGTATCTCCCCCAAAGAGTTTATAAAACAATTAAATGAGTAAAAGTGGGGCTACAAACTCACCTGTTGCAATAGTTATGATGACAAAGTGGATGCACAGAAATGAGACGAAACTCTCTAACCGCGACCTATTATGAAATATATGACCTAATATAAGTCATGAAACAATGTCGTGCATGCAAACTCATATGATATCCATACCACTTGTATATTTGAAAATAATGTTTGTCGTCGAAATATATGTTTATGACATCTCGTCATGTTATAAAATACTTTACTAGTATTTGCGTTGAAACAACATCCTACGATAGTCTTTTAGTGATTTATCAAGAATTTATAGCTTTTAATCAGCAAAATAATATAATTTGACAAGTCATGAAAGTGACTAAATGGCCTCGAAAAGCTAGTCGTAAAATAATGAATATCGAGTGTTAGAAAACAAACTCAACGGTTTTGGAAAGCTTGTAGCATTATCTCAAAGTTTTAGCTTTTAAGTTTTCATCATAGAGGTCTCGATCACGGAGAAAAACATAGGTAAAGTAGGGTACTTGTACCAAATATATTGTTTAAGGGTGATTTTCGGCAAAGTTTGAGTGACCGCATTTTACTCGTTACACCTCCGTTTGACGAACGGTTGGACATTTTGGAAAATAGGCTAGGCGAACTTACTTTTGTTAGAAGACATCACTTTATAAAAAGTATTCCATCAATGCTAAAAACGACCCTCAACATGGTCATTCGCGGCCGTAATTTTTGGCTATTAGAAAATATATTAGTTATGCTTATATGAAATAGTTACGCCAACCTTGTTTAAACGCGTGTAATTTAGTCGTTACAAGTCCGTTTTCTACGTTTTATATGTCCTTAGCTTCGTGTTAAAGTATACTAATATATTTTAGATAAATCGACTCCTTTAGATAACGCTAAAGACTCATTTTAACTCGTAAAATTTGGACAACATCTTTGAATTTTCCGGAAAATAGTTTTCGTCGTTAAACTTGAAAATAGCATAACTTCTTCGTTATAACTCCGTTTTAACCCATTCAAGCGACCACGTTTGCTTTTAAAGTATATTTTCTAAATATCTAGCTCAAAATATTTTACAATCTGTCGAAATTTCCAGATTTCACGAAATGATCGACCTTTTATATTGTTGTCGAAATGGATATTTCTCGCGTAAAACTTATTCTAACCACTTCAAACCAACGCCAAAGCTATTCTAAACCTACCATACACCTTCTTAGGGTGTCATGGGTTCCTAGACATCATCAAAAGTGATATGTTTCAAGAGATAATTATAGGATGATATATATTCATTAATAGTACTTAAAACAAATAAAGTGGTATAGAGTACCATATAACTAATAGTACTTGTAAAGTGGTATAGATAACCATATAACTTGCATGTTTTTCTCAAACATGATAAAATGACCAAAGTATGAATATGAAATATGAAAATGATCATGAAATGCTTACTAGTTAATTGATGAGGTTTAAATGAACAAGGGTTTATCCTAAATACCATAGGTTTTTATTTCAAAACCTTGTTTAAGGATATACTAGTATTGTGAAATTAACTTGTCTTGACAAATTTATGAACTTCTTGTGTTTCTTCTTCCTTGGCCGGTTGATGATGAAGGAAAAGATGAGAGAGTAGTTTGTTTACACTTTAGGATATTTTGCTTGTATGTGTAGTTTGTTTAATATTAATTCATGTAAATATTATTGTATACATAGGATATTTGTACTCAAAAGTGGTGTGAGTCACCTTTGTATGTCGACATACATATGAAACATAAAAGACTTGGTGTATTTTTTTATCAATTAAGTGTATAAGTGTAGAGTAATGTGTAGTTATTTAAGGATAGTTGGTAACCTGTGTACATATTTAAGCATTTAGGGTAGCGTTAGCTAAAAATAAATTTTAACGGATCAAAATAAAATATATTGAAGTCATAAAAATTATAAAAATACATTTCTCGCAAGAATTGAGTGAAATAAGAATTGTCGTGTAGTATTTACGAAAACCGTCGTAATTATATAAATATAACAATTTATATACAAAATAAATTTAGAACACCGGGTAAACTAATAATATTATTTTTATAATCTTAATATGAGTATAAAAATATATCAAAATAATTTTCGGAAGTGTCGGATCAATTATTCAAAATAAATGATCGTGCGATAGCGTTTATTTAATAGGAAAATGTACGTTAATGAACTATGTAAACCCATGCATGAACTAATATGCAGATAATGGTCGTAACTATAAATTTTTCTCCGGGGATGAATAGTGTTTCGTGAATAGTAAAATTTTGAAATAACTTCTCAAAATATCAACTCGATTTCAAAAACGATGAATAGTAAAATGGTGAATAGTAACCGATGAATAGTAAATTCCCGGGATGAATAGTAAATTTGAAAAAAAAGGACCGAAAATTGAGAATTGTGACATTCTTCCCCGGTTAGAGGAGTCACGTCCTCGTGATTCGATTAATGATACTATGGTCCGAACCTCGACAAGAGTTCTAAAAGTTCATGCTCGTATATGGTCTATATGATTATGTCAATGCTCATGCATATGCGTTCCTCATCCAACTAGGTACGTTCCCGTGCTATCGAGACCATTTCCCATCCTAAAGACATGCTCTTTTATGATTAGGTTTGATGAGGCAAGCTTTCCCATTCTCGAGCAAAACCCTCAAAAGACTTTTAGGTAACCGATTTTTTTACTTAATCCCACAACTCATCAAACAAGAACTGTCATACGATTAGGCTAAATCGGTTTAGGCAACAACTTGTTTCAAGCTTGATCTTTGAAACTCATCAAACAAGAACTGTCACTCGGATCAAACTAGAAACAAGTGGTTTAAAGAAAATCTTTTGAAAATTTGGCTCGATTACGGAATTGCTTACACATATGAGACTACTACTCCCTTCATTGCATGATTCTTCCTGAATTAGACATAGGTGATCAGGCTATGTATAATTTAGGAATAACTATGCAATGCTTGGACTAATCGACTCATATGATGTTTGGTGTTAAGTCATGAAACCGCATGTATAATGAGTATGCACTTATAATGATATGATGAGATGCTATGATGATGTAGTTATAGTCTAGGGTCAATGATGCAACCTAGTTCTCTATAACCGATGCTCTGATACCAATCTGTCACACCCCCAAATTACTTGTTTTGCAGCGGAATGAAATACCTTGGGGAGGATTGTCATAGCATCAAAGTTACAGTTATATTAAACGACCTAAAGTGTCGTTTTGAAAATATCGTTTGATTTAGTAAAATAATCAGAGTTTACAAAACATAGGTCCCAATAGATTTCCAAGGTACCAAAATAAGTTTGTTACAATCAAACGATAGTTAAGTGCATAAAATATATGTGAGACGCGTCGTCATCGCGACTCTATGATAAGTCCACATACATGCCATGAAGTGAATGCCTTAGATACCTGAGATAAAACATGCTAAAAGTGTCAACACAATGGTTGAGTGAGTTCATAGAGTTTGGTTGAATTGTAAAGCCTTTAAAGAATGTTCATGCAACAAAGGAAAAGTTTTGGTCATATAGAATAGTCCACAAAGCAAAGGCATTGCAAATCCACTCGGTTCAAGTTCGCCCATACAAAACTTGCAACTTGTGTGTTCACAACCCCTTGCCAAAAGTAGTATGTCTAGATTTCAAGTGCACGTTATCATAATAGTTCACAAAGCAAAGGCATTGTAAATCAACTCAGTTCCAAGTTCCGCCCATACAAAACTTGCAACCTGTGTGTTCACAACCCATTGCACAAAATATAGTGTGTCTAATAGTCGAGTATAAGTTACCATAATAATTCAAAATATTGCACCACGTATATAATAATTCAGGGATGCTCCGACATGGGAGACTTTGCACTGCTCCAACAAGGGAGACTCCTTTGTCACTCGACCACCTAGGCGAGAATTATTGAGAACGCTCCACCAATAAGGTGAGACTTTAGAACGCTCCACCGATATGGCGAGACTTTGCATACTCCACCAATAAGGCGAGAATTATTGAGAACGCTCCACCAATAAGGCGAGACTTTGCACACTCCACCAATAAGGTTAGAATTATTGAGAACCCTCCACCAATAAGGCGAGACTTTGCACACTCCACCAATAAGGCAAGAATTATTGATAACGCTCCACCAATAAAGCGAGACTTTATAGTGATGCTCCGAATATGGGAGACTTTAGGTCAAGGTCATAACACGTACGGTTCAATAAGTTCAAACCAGTCATAAGTTTGTATTTAAGTTCAAGAGTTCCATTCAAAAGTTCGTAATTAAGTTCAAAGATTTAAGTCGAGTTCAAAAGTTCAGAACAGTCAAAGAGCTCGAATAATATCAAAAGGTTCAAGATAGTCGAATCGTTCAAAATCACGTCAAACAAGTTTAAAATATATCAAAAGGGTCCTTTACAGGTTAAAAGAGTTCAACTATATGTCAAAAAATTCAAATCAAATCCAAAGTCTTCACTTATATGTTAAAGGGTCCAAATCAATTTAAAAGAGCTCAATTATACATGTCGAAGGGTTCAAAATCAAGGAAAGTGTTTCAACTAATAGCGTTCATAACATAGCGATCAATTTAGTTCGGCATAATCTACTTACTACACATAGAGTGAAACAAAAGATATTTAAGTTCATATAAGTGTAAAGTAAAAGCAAGTAGTTGAGCATGTATCTCCCCCAAAGAGTTTATAAAACAATTAAACGAGTAAAAGTGGGGCTACAAACTCACCTGTTGCAATAGTTATGATGACAAAGTGGATGCACAAAAATGAGACGAAACTCTCTAACCGCGACCTATTATGAATGATATGATCTAATATAAGTCATGAAACAATGTCGTGCATGCAAACTCATATGATATCCATACCACTTCTATATTTGAAAATAATGTTTGTCGTCGAAATATATGTTTATGACATCTCGTCATGTTATAAAATACTTTACAAGTATTTGCGTTGAAACAACATCCTACGATAGTCGTTTAGTGATTTATCAAGAATTTATAGCTTTTCGTCGCAAAATAATATAATTTGACAAGTCATGAAAGTGACTAAATGGCCTCGAAAAGCTAGTCGTAAAATAATGAATATCGAGTGTTAGAAAACAAACTCAACGGTTTTGGAAAGCTTGTAGCATTATCTCAAAGTTTTAGCTTTTAAGTTTTCATCATAGAGGTCTCGATCACGGAAAAAAACATAGGTAAAGTAGGGTACTTGTACCAAATATATTGTTTAAGGGTGATTTTCGGCAAAGTTTGAGTGACCGCATTTTACTCGTTACAACTCCGTTTGACGAACGGCTGGACATTTTGGAAAATAGGCTAGGCGAACTTACTTTTGTTAAAAGACATCACTTTATAAAAAGTAATCCATCAATGCTAAAAATGACCCTCAACATGGTCATTCGCTGCCGTAATTTTTGGCTATTAGAAAATATATTAGTTATGCTTATATGAAATTGTTACGACAACCTTGTTTAAACGCGTGTAATTTAGTCGTTACAAGTCCGTTTTCTACGTTTTATATGTCCTTAGCTTCGTGTTAAAGTATACTAATATATTTTTGATAAATCGACTCCTTTAAATAACGCTAAAGACTCATTTTTAACTCGTAAAAATTTGGACAACATGCTGAATTTTCCGGAAAAATAGTTTTCGTCGTTAAACTTGAAAATAGCATAACTTCTTCGTTATAACTCCGTTTTAACCCGTTCAAGCGACCACGTTTTCGTTTTAAAGTATATTTTCTAAATATCTAGCCCAAAATATTTTACAATCTGTCGAAATTTCCAGATTTCACAGAAATGATCAGACCCTTTTATATTGTTGTCGAAATGGATATTTCTCGCGTAAAACTTATTCTAACCACTTCAAACCAACGCCAAAGCTATTCTAAACCTACCATACACCTTCTTAGGGTGTCATGGGTTCCTAGACATCATCAAAAGTGATATGTTTCAAGAGATAATTATAGGATGATATATATTCATTAATAGAACTTAAAAACAAATAAAGTGGTATAGATAACCATATAACTTGTATGTTTTTCTCAAACATGATAAAATGACCAAAGTATGAATATGAAATATGAAAATGATCATGAAATGCTTACTAGTTAATTGATGAGGTTTAAATGAACAAGGGTTTATCCTAAATACCCTAGGTTTTTATTTCAAAACCTTGTTTAAGGATATACTAGTATTGTGAAATTAACTTGTCTTGACAAATTTATGAACTTCTTGTGTTTCTTCTTCCTTGGCCGGTTGATGATGAAGGAAAAGATGAGAGAGTAGTTTGTTTACACTTTAGGATATTTTGCTTGTATGTGTAGTTTGTTTAATATTAATTCATGTAAATATTATTGTATACATAGGATATTTGTACTCAAAAGTGGTGTGAGTCACCTTTGTATGTCGACATTGTTGGTGTGGTGAGCCCAGTAGCAGGGTTAGATAATCAATGTCAGCAGAAACAACAATAGTCAGCAGTAACAAATACCACTAGGTGGTTCTGGATATCACTTGGAATCGTGTGATCACTTTCCAAAGTAAACTATTCGACCCACAATGCACGGGTTACACGAATATCTACTTGGGATAAGACCAAATGATTATAGAATTAGGCACAATTCAATAACCCTTTCGCTTATAAGTGTTTTATGTTTTACGTGTGTCCTTCATGCATAATCGGATATCCTATTTATAGGACATTACTCTTCAACCGTTCAAATGGAATTATGAGGATTAATCGGCCCATTAATCACATCATAACTATCCCATTATAGTATTAGTGGTTACATGACCAATTAAGCGTGGTCATTAAGCGGTTATAGCGCCATTTAGCGATGCTAACACTAGCAAGACTTTCATACCTCTAGCGCTTGCTTTCATAGCACTATCGATGGAAACACGCCTATCGATGGAAACATTGCTTATCGGTGGAAACCACAAGCGGTACTTTCCACAAGCGTACTTTCACAAGCGATGCGTTCCACAAGCGATACTTTCACAAGCGGTACCAATACAAACCACTATAAGAGTCGAGGTGTTCATGGACCTTATGGGTGTACACTCCGTACCTCTAACCCATTACAAGGTGTGAACTAATCCCACAAGTAAACTAAATTTTCCAACAATCCTCCCAAATTTAGTTCACTTCCTTTGCATAAAAAAAACATCAAGCAAAAATGTGCATAAGCGAAAATGTCACGAGGTTGAATTTCCATCTTAGTAAATTACGTTCAAATATTCGAGAATCGGGGTGTTCTAAGAATTGAACCCTTCAACCCATTTGAATACACGAAGATAAAATACACATAAGTTTTCAAACACTTAAAAGCTCCGACACTATACAAGCCATGTGTCCATATCCAAATTCATAAATGTTGTAAAGCTAAAGTCCAAAGCTTCTGAGCGGCAAAACTTCAACATTTACATAGGTGTTTCCTCTTTAGTCATGCTCTGCCAAGCACTTTTCAAAGAAAATTAACCATTAAAGTAAAGACTTCATCCTACTTTCGTGAGTTACGAACACAACCTTGGGATGTAAATAAAACATGTGCTCCAGTCCACCGAATGTTCACTTTCCACATTGAACTCGGCTCCTAAGTTTCCTCGGGAGGGAGTTGGGTGTCCTAGCATTCGATGACTAAGTGGACTTAAACCCATCCCTTTAGCGAGACTTTATAACCAAGTCTCAGCGGACCCTTCGTCAGTGATCGACTAAGTTACATTGAGATCTCACAAACTCTATAGATACCACCCCATTCATGATAAGCTCACGAATCATGCTATGTCCGACACCTAAGTGTCTAGACTTACCATTGTACATCCGGCTATAAGCCTTAGCCAATGTAGTTGCACTATCACACCGGATAGAAATAGGTGCTATAGGTTTAGGCCATAATGGAATCTCAAGAAGCAAGTTTTCAACCATTCGACTTCTTTACCAAATTGCTAGAGCCACAAATTGATTCCATTGTTGAAGCGGTTATGCAAGTTTGTTTCTTGGATGCCCAAGAAATTGCACCTCCACTAAGTAGGAATACCCGACCCTTGGTAGCGAATTGTCTTGATTTCTTGATCCAACTTGCATCGGTGTAACCTTCCAACAACGATGGGTAACGGTATATGAGAGACTATAATCCATAGTTCTCTTGAATAATTCGATACCCTCGAGGCGCTTGCGATGATGAGCACTAGGATTACTAGTATACTGCTCAATTTTACCACCGCAAAACCAATATCGGTCTTGTACAAGTCATGGCATACATCAAGCGACCAATTACCTAGAATACTCAAGTTGAGATCTGACCTTGCCATGATTAGGCATCGACTTCTCACAGTATCCATAGGTGTACTCAACGGAGTACAATCAAAGTAATTGAATTTCCTCGATACCTTCTCAATATAATGAGACCGAGAGATAGAAATTCTATTACTTTCATGTTTAATCCTTATACCAAGGATAACATCAACCTCCCCATGTCTTTCATGGAGAACCTTGATGACAAAATTCCTTTGTCAGTCAACTCGATTTTGGTCGATGCCAAAGATCAACATGTCATCAACATATAGACAAATGATGACTCCTTTACAGATTCATCAAATTTGCTATATACACATTTGTCGACTTGGTTAAGAACATAACCACTAGACAAAACCACTCCATCAAATTTTGATGCCATTGCTTAGGTGCTGCTTGATCCATAAAGAGACTTAATCGGTTTACACCTTGTTTTCATTGCACGGCATGATGAAGCCACGAGGTTGGTTCATATAAACCTCCTCTTCCAATTCACCATTCAAGAAATTTGTTTCACATCCATCGATGAATAACCGTTGTGAATAGATGTCATAGCAATCGGTAGTCTTATGGTAACGTCACGAGCCACGGGGCATAAGTATCAAAATAGTCTATTTCGACTTTTGTTTAAAGCCACGAATAACTAGTCTAGCCTTGAACTTTTCAATAGTTCCATCTACCTTCATTTTCCTTTGGAAAATCCATTTGCAACCAGGAGGTTTGCAACCGGAGAGTAGATCAACCAACACCCAAGTGTTGTTGCCCATGATGGAATCCATCTCATCATTGATTGCTTCTTTCGAGAAAGCAATATCACGGGACTTCATTTCTTCTTCAAATGTCTTGGGATCATCCTCAACAATGAAGCAATAGGAATCTTGGTGGAGACCTCATCCTAGTTCCTTCAACTAAGTATAGTTGAAACTCGGGTCCAAATGACTTTGGAGTCGACCCTTTTGCTCTTCCCGAGCACGAGTTGAGTTGTTGAACCACAACCTCATCGGGGACCACCGATGGTTCACCATCGAGGACCTCGATACACCAGTGTCATGAGTTCCATTAGAAATCCTATGACTTGGTCTAGGGGATGATGAGAATCTATTCTCATGAAAATGCATCCCTTGATTCAATTATTGTGTTAAGCGAAACATGTTCATTAGGTTCAATAACATAGAACCTAAAAGCCTTGGAATGCTCGGCATATCCAACAAAGATGCGATCAATGCCTCTTTCACCCAAAGTCTTTTGCTTTGGATCGTGGAGTCTTACATGACCCTACAACCCCAAACCTTGAGATAGTTCGGTTGGGTTTCCTTTAGTCCGAGTTCATAAGGGGTAACCTTGTTCCTTTTGTTTGGAACCCTATTTAATAAATAGCAAGTGTTAACATAGCTTCACCCCGAACCCTTGACTCGATCTGAATAGGACAACATGGAATTAACCATCTCCTTGACTTTGTTTTTCCTTTCGAAATACCATTTCTTGAGGAGTATAAGGACGATCGTTTCATGGATTATTCCAACAGATGAAATCTTGAGTATCCATGTACTCACCTCCCTATCGATCCTTAATCTTTTGATCAAAGACCCAGTTGTAATTCAACTTCGTTTTAAACACTTTGAATTTATACTTCTTATTCCCCAAAGAAGGAGTGGCATGCAAATCACACAGTCATCGTGTATCGACTCAAGAGCTTAGTCTCGACTAACACCACGAAAGGGTTTCTTGGTTATCTTGGTCAACATGCAAGTTTTACACTTTTTAGTGTCCATGTCAAAAGCGGATTAAACCATCCTAGACATATCTTGCATCCTTTTATAGTGAACATGACCAAGTCTAGCATGCCAAATGGTAGAATCGGTCACGATCATATGTGGTCACAAAAGTGAAATAACATTGTCGGTGGTAATATTAAGCCTGAACATTTGATTACATATATAACCAAAACCAATAAAACACCACATTTAGAAAGAACAAATTTATGAGATTAAATAACTTGTTTATATCCATGATTATTCAAAATACTACTTGAAACCAAGTTCTTCCCGATATCGGGAACATGAATAACATCAAACAAAGTTACAATCTTTCTGAACTAAACCTAAGATCTACACAACCACGACCATGCACCAAGGTCGTTGACTCATTTCCCATGTGAAGAATAGAACGATCATTCGGTGACTCATAAGTCTTGAACCAACTTCTATCTTTACACACATGAATCGTTGCACCGAGTCAACCCACCACGCAACATCATCATCCTTTCGGTGAGTTGGCGAACCACCACTCCACGAACCATTAGTGCTCGATCCATTGGCTTTACCACCAATTTTAACACCTTTGCGGTCCCTTTTAATGTGACCGGTCTTGCCACATTTCCAACAAGTAGGTGTTGCCTTCTTGTTAGGATCGCCTTGTGTTATCATGATATTTGCGTTTGCATTTGTTGTCATTGTACAGGTGGAGTTGTTATGCTCCACCATATTGACAACAGATGGTCCAAGACATTGCTACTCTTTGGCTTGTCATTATCCCGCACCTTGAGAGATTCCTCATGCGCGGATGGCGCCAACTCAACGAGTTAACTCCTCCTTCTTATGTTTCAAGGTATGCTTGAAATCTTTCCAAGAAGGGGAGTTTGTCAATAACACAAGAGACCGAAATAGCCTCATCCATGTGCATATTGTGTTGTGTAAACCTTCCAAGTATTCAGAAGTTCATTGTATTGTTCCATAACCGGTCTTGAATCGGTCATTTTGTAATTTGTGAAATTACTAACAAGGAACTTCTTACTGATGCATCCTCGACCATATATTTGGCATCCAAGGAATCCAGTTCTTTGGAAGATTCAAAGTTCGATAAATATCAAACAAAGAATCGGACTTACCATTCGAATAAGACCTCTGCATATCTAGTCATCATTCTCCCACTTGCTCCTCCTCCGATTTGCTCCACCGTAGCATCATCCCATCATCGGGAATAGGAGTAGTCAGCACATAAACCACACTCATGCTTGAAAGCAAGAAGTGCATCTTCTTACGCCACCTCCTAAAGTCCACCCCTTCAAACTTATCTAGCTTAGCAAAGTTTGAAGCCATGTGTTCATTGCGGCGGTTGCCATTGATTATCACAAAATAGTTTACTTTGATTGTTGGTGTGGTGAGCCCGATGGCGGGTTAGATAATCAATGTCGAGAAACAACAATAGTCGTGATAACAAATACCACTAGGTGGTTCCGGATATCACTTGGAATCGTGTGATCACTTTCTAAAGTAAACTATTTGACCCTAATGCGGGTTACGAATATCTACTTGGGATAAGACCAAATGCGGTTATAGAATTAGGCACAATTCAATAACCCTTTAACTTATAAGTGTTTTGTGTTTTACGTGTCTCTTCATGCATAATCGGATATCCTATTTATAGGACATTACTCTTCAACCGTTCAAATGGAATTATGAGGATTAATCGGCCCATTAATCACATCATAACTATCCCATTATAGTCGTTAGTGGTTACATGACCAATTAAGCGTGGTCATTAAGCGGTTGTAGCGCCATTTAGCGATGCTTTAACACTAGCGGTACTTTCATACCTCTAGCGGTATTTCATAGCACTTGCTTATGGAAACGCGCCTATCGGTGGAAACATCGCTTGTCGATGGAAACACAAGCGGTACTTTCCGGCGATCGTTCCAAGCGATGCGTTCCACAAGCGGTACCAATACAAACCACTATAAGAGTCGGGTGTTCATGGACCTTATGGGTGTACACTCCGTACCTCCTAACCCATTACAAGGTGTGAACTAATCCCACAAGTAAACTAAATTTTCCAACATATGAAACATAAAAGACTTGGTGTATTTTTTTATCAATTAAGTGTATAAGTGTAGAGTAATGTGTAGTTATTTAAGGATAGTTGGTAACTTGTGTACATATTTAAGCATTTAGGGTAGCGTTAGCTAAAAATAAATTTTAACGGATCAAAATAAAATATATTGAAGTCATAAAAATTATAAAAATACATTTCTACAGAATTGAGTGAAATAATAATTGTCGTGTAGTATTACTTAAACCGTAAGTAATTATATAAATATAACAATTTATATACAAAATAAATTTAGAACACCGGGTAAACTAATCATATTATTTTTATAATCTTAATATGAGTATAAAAATATATCAGAATAATTTTTGGAAGTGTCGGATCAATTATTCAAAATAAATTATCGTGCGATAGCGTTTATTTAATAGGAAAATGTACGTTAATGAACTATGTAAACCCATGCATGAACTAATATGCAGATAATGGTCGTAACTATAAATTTTTCTCCGGGGATGAATAGTGTTTCGTGAATAGTAAAATTTTGAAATAACTTCTCAAAATATCAACTCGACTTCAAAAACGATGAATAGTAAAATGGTGAATAGTAACCGATGAATAGTAAATTTGAAAAAAAAGGACCGGAAATAGAGAATTGTGACACAAACCATAAAGTCTTGTTATAATGTAAACTATGGCTAAATGTACTGACAATAAAAAAACGTTGTTTACTATCAATTTTTCAATCCCACATCGGCTAGAGGAAAGAGTTTTTGCTTCATTATATACCTTGGTATACAATGTGTTAAGACAAGTTGAGATTAATTATGTTGTTCGTTGACCATGCTATTCGATCTTAAAAAGAACATCGAGTGGAGCTTGTAATTGACAACTTGAGTAAAGTTCTTAGCTTATTAGAGAGAAGCAAACTGTTTAAATGTTTCACATAATTTTCCACATTATCATCTGATGAGAGTGTACGAACATTTTAGTTATTCGTTATCAACAATCTTAAATATTGTCTTTGACGTTTCTTAGTCAAACATATAAATCAATCAACATTATCAATTTGCAAAGTCTTACAAACCATTGTCAAATATTTTATATGTTATGTCATATTTTAGTTGATCACGGTCCGAAAAAACTGAAATAGCGCAAAAGAGGGGGCCGAGGACCTTACCTAAATGTTCGGTCCGGTCCAGTCTAACAAAACATAATGACGGTTGTGCGTAAGACCAAACTGGAACGGACCAAGGACCGAATATGAAAAAAACGGAATACGAGAGTAAGGACCGGACCGAAATCAGCGTTGGTCACGCTTATTAAGCTAAAATTATAAGCTAGTTTTGATTTTGAAATCATGTGCATATGTTCCCCTCTTCAAATGTATGTTTCATAATTAAATAATTTATTATGTTGGTTATGTCGGTTTTAAGAATAATTGAATTTTTATTAATAAGATTTATAACGTTACATCAAAGAAATATAGAAAAAATATAATTATTAGTTGTACTTGTAGTAATATGATTATACTATGAACCACATGTTTACACGAGCATTAAAACTAGTTATTCAATACACTTGATTAAACATTTGAACTATTTTAACAATCTATTCATGTAGCTTATAAAAATAATCTCTTTTTATAATTTTTTTCAGCAACAACACCAGCATCAGCAACAACAACACCAGCATAATCTATTTTTGCCAAACATACCCTAAATAGTATATTATATGTGTTTCAACTGTCTAAATATTAAGTAGCATAATGGGGGCTTGAGATTTTGACAGAGATTCGAGTTTAAATCCCACAGATATCATCTTAAAGGCCAACTTTTATTCACGTAGCTAAGTCGGTTATAAATCAAACGACTTTGCAAAAAACCGGCTACATTTTTCAAAGCAAACAAATATCCTTCAAAACGAGTTTGGCACGAGTCTTGAACTCACAAGTCACAACCTCTTAAATAAAGAGCTCTCACAAATATCGTTAGGCTACAAGCCTCTCTTGGTAATATTGTTATCGTCATCATTTATAATTAATATTAATGTTGTTACCGATATAATTAATTTTTAGTTTTAGTCATAGCATTAGAAAATTACTAAAGACTTCAAACTAGATCAACTAAATAAATACGAAAATTAGTGGTATATTGCAAAATGAATTGCAGAAGAATGTGAGTTGAGAAACTATACAAATGATTATCTCAAAAATGGAAAAATGAGAAAGGTGACATCACAAGAATTTTATGATAAGGAACTCGGTAAGCCAATGGGTGACCAGCGGTAAGAGCTTAGCTTTTTAGGACGAAAGTATCTAGAGGTTTTTGGTTTAAACTTTAAGGAGAAAATTAATCCTTAATTGGCCACGGAGGTTCACCTGCGCTGAGCCGCCGACTCCGGGCTATCCATAAGGGTAGTTACTCTGAGATTAGTCAGCTCGCATTATCGAATCGAAACCTAGGTGTAAAAAAAAAAAAAAAAAAAAAAAAAAAAAAAAAGAACGCAAACCATGACTAACTAATAATTTTTTTCAGACACTTAAAGATAATAACAAATTTTGTTTGCTATCAAGTTTCAAATCCCACATTGGGTAAAGGAACAAGTTTTTGCTTAATTATATAGTTCGATGTACAAGGCATTAATAAGTTGAGATTAGTCATTCTATTGTCGGTTAGTCATGTTACTTGATGTTACTAAAAGCAACATCGTTGTAAAGTGATAATCGATAATTTGTGTAAGTTCTTAGGCTTTTTTTATGCTTAGTATTATTTTCCACATTATTAGGGTTGTATGAGTTTTTAACAATCTTTAGTTATTGTCTTTAGTAAAACTTATAAGCCAATCAAAACATCGATTATCAATTTTAAGAATTTTATGTGTTATGTCATGCTTCATAAGTCTCAAATTTATCGTCATTAGAAAAAAAAAATAAGTAAAGTTTAAACGTGGCTGTTATATTTTTAAATCACCCACATATCATTTTTACCTAAATGAAAAGTTGAATTACTCTCCCCGTTTTAAAATTATTGTCCATTATATCATTTTGATATGTCCCAAAATAAATGTTTGTTTCTTATTTTAACCAATTACAGAGTATACTTAATATGGCCTGCCAAGGAACAACTCCGCTTCCAACTTCAAGCTTTGAGCTAAGCTCGGGCCAAAGTGCGTAGATTCCCACGACTCCAAAATGGTATAAGAGAGTATGGGCTAGAACGGGATGCACGTTTGATGCATCAGGTGTAGGTAAGTGTCAAACTGCAGATTGTGGTGGTAAGATGGAATGTGGTGGTATGAGTGTAACTTCGCCTGCCTCCTTATTTGAGATAACGATTGATGGCTATAACAATTTGGATGATTATGATGTTAGATTTGTTGATGGTTACAATCTAGCTAGCATTGTTGTGCTACGGTTCACAACTAGTAGTTGTAATGCCACGGGTTGCGCTTGTGATCTTAACATGGGTAAGTCTTATATCTTTATCTTTCAACTTTAAGTATACATTTCAGTCACTTTAAATAACCGAAATGCTATCATTTATAGGTTGCCCTGAAAGAGCTTCAGGTGGTTGGTGGGGACGGTGGACCAGGAGCTCCAGGCGGAGTGATCGCTTGCGATAGTGCTTGAGGTACGTGTAGCGGGAAATATGCGAATCCTAACACATGCAACTCATCTTACTGAATTCGGAATGCAGGATGGAGAAAACACCTGAGCCTGGGCCATTAGTAGCTCCAACAATGAAAAATCGAAAGGGAAACACAACATTGAACGCCATTTTACAAGTTCTTGCATTGATCTGTCTCACCTTTAGTTTCATTTCTATCTTTGTACTTGGTATATATGTAACGCTTCTTAGTCGCGTTATGTACTATAATATATGTAGATACACATACATAGATATGTTAGGTACTTGTACTCAATCTTTAGGTAAGTTATATAACGTCTTAATGAAATTTGATCTGTTTGTGAGTGTTATCATTCTGGTGATCATATAATTAATCATCGACAAAAATAAAAGTGTCTTATAATTTGATGGACACACAATTCTCTTTTTCAATTTTGGTATAAACATTTTAGTTTTCGTTTAGAGATGCAAAACAATAATGCAAATTTGGAACTCGTAACAAACTAATCTATGCTTAAAACCAACTCAAACCTGTAAGAATTAGAGCTTCAGAACATGGGTGATACCTAAATACAAATACACAATTCTCTTATTGGGTGTTTGGCTTTGCCAATTGAATGTGATTTTTTATTTTTTAGAATAATTGAATGTGATTATGTGATATGAAATATAAGAAAATGGAATATCATTTGATTGAATGTCATAAAAAATCTTTGTAACATACCATAAAGTCTTGTTATAGCGTAAACCATGACTAAATGTAGGGACAATAAAAAGGCGTTGTTTACTATCAACTTTTCAATCCCACATCGGCTAGAGGAGAGAGTTGTTGCTTAATTATATACCTTGGTGTACAATGATTTGACAAGTTGAGATTAATATTTATGTTGTTCGATGACCATGCTACGCGATCTTAAAAAGAACGACATCGTGTTGGGATGTTCATAGACAATTTAAGTAAAGTTCTTAGCTTTTTTAGAAAAGCAAATTATTTACATGTTTCACATAATTTTTCACATTATCATTGGAGCGAGTGTAGTGACATGCTAGTTTTCTAAATCTAAGTCTTTTAGTCGAACATATAAATGAATCAACATTATCAATTATCAAAGTCTTCCCAAACAATTTCAAATATTCTATGTATGTCATACTAGCTCCAGGGTCCGAAAACTGACTTGGCCCAAAACACAGGGCGGAGGATTGGACCAAATGTTGGTTTGTTGGTTCGGTTAGGTCTAACAAAAAATAATGACCGGTTGTGCGTAACCGAACTGAGAAGCGAATATAAGAAAAATGATGAATTGAGGAACTGACTGAAGTATATTAGGTCCAGTCTGATCCGGTCGTCATGATTTCTCAGTTCGGTTTGGTCCGCGGTAGAAAAGTTACTTACTAACTATTTAAAAGAAACTTTAAAATATTTATTTAAGAGACCCTCGACCTATATATCCGAAAACCCCTTCACTTTTAGTATCGTTTTTTTATCTTTGTACTTGGTACATATGCAACGCTTCTTAGTCGCGTTATGTATGTACTATAATTGATGTAGATACACATACATAAATATGTTACGTACTTTGTACCCAATCTTTAGATAAGTTATAATGTTTTATTGAAATTTGATTTGCTATCATTTTTTTTGGTATATCCTGTAAAATATATTAATAAATGCTTGTGACTATCGGGTTGAAGCTTGCATAAGGGGCACTGAAGAAGGTTTAAGTCAACGTCAATGCCGACATCCCATATTCCCATTGCCTCGGTCTATCTTGAGTCTAACCGTTTTCTCATGACAAGCCATAAGTGAATCGCGTGTCTAGGGATACCATACTTCGACCATACAAAAGATTGCCAAGCAAACTCATTTCCACGTTCGCGAATGCAATGTGATCACACCTCGCAAACAGAGAAGTCTTTGTGCAGGCCATCATGCCTGTTCCTCATTCAAGATGGGGACCTGTATAGTAGATTATATAAGGAAATTGAAGGAGCCATGAATTAGGCTATAACCATGCATTATCTTGCACAATATCCACTATATCAGAAAGACTAAAGCCACCATTATTGACAACTAGCAACGCGCGGGTACCCTGAAATAAAATTTTCCGGTGAATCATGTATTTTAGTTTATTATGCTCATAAATTCTGAGATATTAAAATTTCATGTGACATATTTTAACCCTTAACTAAGAAATTTATTTTGTCTTTTGGGTTTTTAAAGCGATTCGTATAACATGAATTGTTTGGCGCGTCTTCATTCGAACTCGAGCCCATTTGGCAGGCCATATTTAGCTGAAGGTCTGAAGTTGGAAGCGGAGTGGTTTCTTGGCAGGCCATATTAAGCGGATGTAGTCTGTAGGGTACACCAAATTGAGAAACCATGCCGACCTGACCGGACATAATATAGTTCAGGTCCTCGGTTCATGCTTTTTTTTCATATACGGTCCCCGGGCTTGTTCAGTTTGTTCTTTTGCACAACCGACCGTTATGTTTTGTTAGACCTGACCGACCGATAAACCTGACTGGCCAAGAACTGGACCGAACATTTTGGTTTGGTATTTTTTCCGGTGTTTTGGGCCAAATCGATTTTTGATCTAGTCGGGTTTCTAGACGTTGATGAGTCATAATATGACATAACACATAAAATATATCAAATTGTAAAACACTAACCCGGTCCATAAAAAAAATCCTCAAATTGTTAAACACTGACCGGTCTATACAAAAAAAAAGGAAAGAAATAAGCAAAGAACTTTAGCAAATTCTCAATGGCCCAGTTCGCTCAATGTTGTTATTCGTTTTAACATTTTCAACATGGTTCAGTGACAACATAACTATTAATCCAAACTTGTCAATGCTTGGTAAACCATAGTATATAATAGAGCAAATATCTTTCCTCTAGCCGATGTGGGATTGAAAAGTTGATACTAAACAAGGTTTTTTATTGTAGGTAAGTTTAGTCATGGTTTACGTTATAACAAGACTTTACGGTATTCAATTTTCTTTCTTTTCATATCACATAATCACATTCAATTAGCAAAGGCAAACACCCCATAAGAGTCTTGCATTAATATTGTACTTTTCTCTAATTCACTAAATTTACGCATTGTTTTTGAACTTAGGCAGCACCCATGTTCTGAAGTTCTAATTCATGAAGGTTTTTGTTGGTTTTAAGCTTGGATTACTTTGTTGCGACTTCAGAAATTGCATTATTGTTTTGCATCTCTTAACAAAAACTAACACATTTATACCCAATTGGAATAAAGAGAATTATGTGTCTATCAAATTAGACGCTTAATGCTACTTTTATTTTTATATGATCACCAGAATTGATAACACTCGCAAATAGATCAAATTTTAATAAGACATTATAACTTATCTAAAGATTGAGTACAAGTACCTAACATATATATGTATGTGTATCTACATCTATTATAGTACATAACGCGACTAATTTAAGAAGCGTTACATATGTACCAAGTACAAAGATAGAAACGAAACTAAAATGAGACATATTGATGCTGGAACTTTTAACATGGTGTTTGATTTCGTGTTTCTCTTCCTGCCATTTTACATTGCTGGAGCTACTAATGGTCCAGGCTCAGGTGTTTGCTCCATCCTGCATTCCGAATTCAGATAACTTAGAGGCGACAATTTCAACCACTTTATTTATTAATGAGTTAATCTTGGCTGTGTATTATCTCAAACATGTTAAAAAGAAAATGAGATCCAATGGGTCGAAAGCCACCTAAAGATGGACAATGAAGGGCATATGGGTCAACTCAACCTGATTCATCCCCGTAAGGCCGTAAACGTGTACTAAAAAGTGACTTGTGTTTCAATCCAAATCCCATTGACCCGTTACTCAACTTGTTTAACCCACCTATCGTGCCACCCCTAATGGCGACGTTGGCTTCTAGAGTGCCAAAAATGTTAATCTATCTATACATGATATATAGAAGAGACAAATTACCCAGTGTTATTTAAATTGCTGCGACTTATAAATGAAATAATTAATTTGGGTATGTCACATTTCCGCACTAGTATTACATGTGTTCAGACTGTCAACTTCTCTAATAACAATTTTGATAACCAATCGGCGTTTGTTCCGGGTAGAAGGATTTTTGATAATATTCTTATTACTCAAGAACTAATGCATGATTATCATAGAGATAGAGGGCCCCCCGTTGTGCTTTCAAAATTGATATTAAAAAGGCATACGATACGGTGGATTGGAAATTTCTTAAAACAATTTTGATTGGTTTTGGTTTTCATATGAAGATGGTCTCGTGGATAATGGAATGTGTGACTAGTACTTCATTTTCTCTATGTATTAATGGAGAGCTTCATGGTTTTTTCAAAGGTAGAAGAGGGTTACGCCAAGGTGACTCGATGTCCCCATATTTATTCACGATGGTAATGGAGGTTCTAACTCTTTTATTGAATCAAAAGGTGGAAGAATCTGATGGGCTTAGGTACCATAAACACTGCGAAAAACAGAAAAAATTGTCAATGTTTGTTTTGCAGATGATGTTTTTCTCTTTGCTTATGGTAATCTTGCTTCGGCGATGGTCCTAATGGAGGCGCTAGAAGACTTTAAGGTGGTTTCGGGGCTGATTCCAAGTATTCCAAAGAGCATGGCATACTTTTATAATGTCCTCAACCATGTTTAATTGTCCATTCTTAACGCTATGCCATTTGAAGAAGGAGTGCTTCCTGTGAAGTACTTAGGAGTGCCTCTTATTTCTTCTAGACTTCTCTACAAAGATTGTAAGGTCCTTGTCGAGAAAGTCCAGAATTGTATTGGTGATTGGAAGAACAAGTCCTTATCCTTTGCGGGAAGGCTTCAATTGATTCAATCAGTTTTGTTGTCTATGCATTTATATTGGGCTTGTGTTTTTATTATACCAACTCGCATTATTCAGGATTTGGAGCAATTTATGCGTGGCTTTCTATGGTGTCAAGGCGAAATGAAAAGAGGTAAAGCAAAAGTAGCATGGGAATCCATTTGTTATCCTAAATCTAAGGGTGGCCTTGGCATAAGAAGATTAGATACGTTTAATATCTCATTAATGACTACACATATATGGAGCATTATTTCTAATAAAGAGTCGTTATGGGTTCGTTGGATTCACTCGTATAAGCTTATGGGTAGAAGCTTTTGGGATGTGCCAACTAAAGCGGGAATGAGTTGGGGGTGGCGTAAATTACTCCATATCAGGGATAAAATTAGAGACCATATGTGGTATCAGCTTGGGGATGGTAAGAAGGCTTTTGTGTGGTTTGACAAATGGTGCAATGAATGTCCTCTTGGAGCTTTAAAATCAGTTCGGCAAATTACGCGTGCGGGTTTTGATATGAAGAATAAAGTGGCGGATATTATTGAGGATGGGATGTGGAAATGGTAACCAGGTTGGATACAAATTCACGCCCCTATTCTTACACCAAACCAAGAAGATAAAGTGCTATGGCGGGATACAAATGGTAATTTAAAGGATTTCTCAGTTAGTACGGTATGGGATACAATTCGGCCAAGAAATGAGGTAGTTTCGTGGCTTCACGTGGTATGGTTTTCTCAATGTATTCCTCGCCATGCTTTCTTACTTTGGCTTATCATTTTGAAGAAGCTTAAAACACAAGATTTATTGAGGCAATGGGAAGTTAGTAATGACACTAATTTAAACCTGCTTCAATGTCCCTTGTGTGAAACTCAACCGGACTCTCATGAACACCTATTTTTCGATTGTGCTTATTCTTCACAGGTGTGGTCGTTTATGAGGAATTTTACGTTTATGGATAATATGTGTCCTCGTATGGAGAGCATTGTTGCTGCTTTAACTCCTGTTTCTCACAAGAGATCAGCTAAGAGTGTTATTGCTAGACTTGTTGTTGCGGCGTCGGCTTATTTTATTTGGCAAGAGCGAAACAATCGCATTTTCATGTAAAGGTCGCGCAAGGTCGCGTCGGCTTATTTTAAATGCAACCCAAATTTCAAAATGGGGACTATCGTTGCACTTTCAAAGTTTTAGGGACCAAACCTGCAATTTGGCCAAACCACAAAGACCAAAAATGCAATTAACTCTTTCATTTGGCTTATAAGAAATTAAAAAAATAAATAAATAAATAAATAAATCTTTCATAATCTTTAAATGCTACTTCATACAACTTCTAAAATTAATCTCTTTTATAACCTCATGCTCCATCTCTATGTACGGGTATGTTTGGCAAAAATAAATGTTCTTTGGTGCTAGGTGCGGTGTGGAAAAAGAATAAAAGTTGTAGATTTTTTTTTTTTTTTTTTTTTTTTTTTTTAGTTGTGCTTTGTTGTTCTTTGAAAAGATTAAAATCAATTAAGTTGTGAAAATAGTCACCATAATTTTGGAGGGAGGCTGGTGCTTGGTGTCGGGTCTTTGGTGCACAGGTGTTGTTGGTGGTCTTTGGTTTTGAAAACTTATTTTCTAAGTTAATTCACAATTTTAGTTTGCCAAACATAGATTTTTTTTTTTTTTTACCAAATCTTTATTTTCAAAAAAATAATCTTAAGCCTCTATATTCTCCCGTGCCGAACATGCCCGTAACTTCATCTCTAGTTCTAGCAATAGTTACTTTTGCAAAACATAACCTAGCCCAAGGATTCTCTGCCGGCACACAACAAAGAAGTCAGAACATCATTAGTCAAAGTACCCATAAAGCCACCCATGGCGGCCCCTCGTGTAGCGCTAGTGATTGGTAACAACAACTTCATATGGTAAAGACCATTTGGATGGCCATGTCCCCAACCCATTTTCAACTTCTTTGAATTCTATTTGGATTTGTGTTATTGGATTTTGGAATGAGTCTTTGTTTCCAAGAACTAGTTGTTAATCTTGGTGGTTTTCCCTGATTCCCATTCTTGTTAGGAGGGTTTGGGTTGGATAGAAGTCAACGAATGTTTTGATATTTATGTGGGGGATTTTCTAAAGTTTCTTTTAAATATTTGGTGTATGTTCAACGGAAATGACAGTAGCAACATAATCACTAAAAATTAGCAGTAGCGACAAGCAGTAGCTGTTTGTTTTGATAAATCGTTTGGTAACATAATTGTACATTTGTAATTATTAAATGTATACTCTAGTTGATAGTAAATGTTCCTGTGGGTAAAATATTGATTTTGAGTGTTTAGGAAAAGGGCTAATTCTTTAAAAAGCATCATAGTTGTCAAAAAAATTATCTTCAAAGTAGCGAGAAAAAAAAAAAAAAAAAAAAAAAAATCTTGTGAACACTAATGTTGACACTTTTGTCTTTTGATACAATTAACATGGCTATCACGGTCTCTTATCATAATATCTCGACCTCTCCTTCTCACTATTTAATTTCATTCCTTAGTTTAATATTCTTGTTTTAGAAATACCAAACTCGTGCCAATCTCTAAGATTGAACCCCCTGCGTTATTAGAATACCTTTAGTTTAGCTTTAGTTTAGCTTTAGTAACATACTTTTTATATTGTCAATGTACGTAATATACTTTTAAATAATTACCAATGTACTTAACATTAATGATTCATATTTAAAAAGTTCTGATTTTGGTCCTATTGTTTGCTTTGACTTCCACCGTTAGTCATTTGATATTTTTACTTAAAAATTACGGTAATGGTCCCTTGACATTGCGTTGACTTCCACTGTTAGTCCCTTGACATTTTAATACTCTTTCTTCCATTTTTCTTTACGTTTTTATCCGTCTTTATCCATTTTTATACGTTTTCATCCATTTTTATACGTTTTCGTCCGTTTTTATACGCTTTCGTTCATTTTTCTTACGTTTTTATCCGTTTTCATTTGTTTTTATACCTTTTTGTCCTTTTTAAAACGTTTTTATTCGTTTTATCGTTTTATGCATTTTATACATTTTATACATTTTATATGCTTTCATCCATTTTCTTTAGTTCTCATACGTTTTTATCCGTTTTTCCGTTTTATCGATTTAAATGCTTTTCTCATATTTTCATACATTTTTATCCGTTTTTATCTGTCTTTATCCGTTTTCATATGCTTTCGTTCGTTTTTCTTACATTTTCATATGTTTTACGTGTCTTTATCCGTTTTTATACACTTTCTTCCGTTTTTCTTACGTTTTCATACATTTTTATCTGTTTTCATCCGTTTTTATATGGTTTTGTCCACTTTTATACATTTTGTTAGAATTAGAAATTCCGGTATTAAAAGTCGGTCACCTCAAGTATATGTAATCATTAAGCTCGTAGTCGTAGTTATTTTAAGTTAAGTAGTATTTAGTTAAGTAACACCGTGGAGGGAGACGGGTCTTTACCAACTGTATGCACGATCCAGACCCGATGTGTGGCGATTTATGTAAGACTATAAATACTCTCTACCTTTCAAGGTAGAGTTGGAGCTCATAATAATATCTTTCACTTTCTCTCACTAAGTTCCCTAAACCTCTAACTTTCTCTCTAGAATTCCAACTTATCGCCCACTTTGTGTTATGGTTTGAAGTGTATGTGAAAAGTTATATCTTACAATTGGTATCAAGAGCCATGGTTAGATCATATCTTGCACATCTTTGGATTTATAGTGGTTTTAGGTGGTTTTGAGTTTGAAAAAGTTTAGTGGTTTGTGCATCATTTGGTTGATTTCTTGTGTTAAAGCTTGGATTTTGTTAGTACTTTCATGTTTAGAATCATCACAAGTGTTTAGGTTTTCATTTGGTAGCTTGAATCATCTTGGTTGGGTTGTTTTGGATTGAAAAGTGATGTTTATGTTGTTTTTCTTGCTAGCGACTTGACATTGAATTCATTCTTCGTAGCGACTTGCTTTGCAATTTAGTAGCAAGTTACAGTTTTGGAGCTAGCGACTTAGATCTAGCGATTAACAGTACAAGTAGTGGACTCTCCACTACAGGTAGCGACTTGGTGGTAGCGACTTGGTCAGTAGCGAGTTGCTATTTAGCGACTTGTATCTTTAGCGACTTGAGTAGCGAATTGCTGCCAAAATTTTGCTAGCGACTTGAGGCTTAGCGAGTTACTACTTAGCGACTTGCGCTTGTCTAGCGACTTGGGACTTTAGCGACTTGGGAGTGTAGCGAATTAGGTGACTTAGCGACTTGGTTCAAGGGTTATAGCGACTTGGTTGACTTTTTACGTCAAAACTTCAAACGGCCATAACTTTTGATCCGTAACTCCGTTTTCGTGAAATACACATCAAAACGACCGAACGACTGAATATTGTGAAGTTTCACGATGTCGTGAAACGAATTTTCGAGGCCCAATCCTCCGAAAGGAAGTTATTGAGCTTTTAAGTTTTAGACCTAAAATTCTCGTAAGCGTGCATCAACCAATCCAAATCTCAACCAATCAACATTTGACCTTTCCTACGAATAATCTAAAGTCCTATCACATAATCGTCTTTCATTGTATCATTCCATCGGTCATCTTAACACCCTCTCTGGTCATTGCTTAACGGTTTCGTCTTGATTTTAGTAAAATCCCGAAAGATTCTATTTCTCGGTTTAAATCATAGGCGTGTAAAATCCGTGCATCCTTCCACATCATGTCTTACTCTCTTGACCGGTGATTTGAAGTGCTTAAAGCGTATGATGTTGTGGACAACAATGATAATGTATGTTACACGAGCGATTAAAGATGATTGAATTAAGCAATGAGGATGTGAGATCTCCGTGTTCGAATCTAATGAGAGAATTGCACGGTCAAGCTACGAATGCCATGCAAATGAAATGCGACATTGAGCCCTATCAACTACTTCATCGCACCTCATACGGTTGTTATCCATAGTCGGGATCGAACATGTAGTGCTCTTTTCGCGGGACTTACCTACATTGACAAAGCTTCTTTGTTGAACTTAGAGCATTTAAAGCGCAACTTACCGGTGAAGAAGTTCAAAAGATGGCTCAGTGCACTCTTCAAGTAATCTACAAACAATTTGACCATTCATCGGTGGGGAATATTGACGATTCGATCAACACTTTGGAATTTCCTTCAAAAACATCTTGGAATGGAAATTGAGAATTCATTGAGACATTTATCCAACTCATGGATAATGTGAAAAGGTACATTGAGGAAGCGCACAAAAGGATGAAAAAGTGAATGAGTGTCAGTGCGGTTGAGAGATTGTTGTGATAAGTTGGGTAATGTATCGTGGAAGAATCGGGTGTTGGTGAATGCGAATGTTAGAAAACAAATAAGGATGAGTCGGACAATGCTAAAATAGAATCTTCATGCTCATGTTCACAAGAGAGAGAGGTGCACGATCACAACCGTGCAAGCTAATGCAAAGGCGCTCCATGGAAGCTTGGATGTACCCAAGATAGAGATGCACCGGCCACAACTGTGCGTTAATGCAGAGGAAAGTTGCATGAAAGTTTCTGCGGTACCTAGGTATGCATCTTCTCCTCAAAATGATGATTATGAATTGCATGAGTACACTTTGCATTTGTGCTCGATGATTCCTTGACCACCGAACTCAATACCTATAAGGATCAAGTTGCCATATCTGACAGTGCTAAGTTTGAACTTACCACTCGTGAGCGGGAGATGGATATCCAAATGCGTACAATTATTAGAAAAAGTAATTTTAGAGAAGAAGTATTAAAACAAGAGTTAAACTCCTTACAAGAAAAGCTTTCCAAAGCGCTAAGCAAAAACACGAACTTCAAGAAAATGTTAAAATTCTTAAGCAAGAATTCAAGGCTAAGGAATCAAAACTTTTGAATGATTTTCCAATCTAAAAACTTTGAAAAACAAGCTTGAAAATAAGTTGTGCGTACAAGGAATACCATTCAAGCGCTCACATGATCACTAAGCATCGAGTCTTAGCGATAAGCATAGCATTCCCCTTGTTGAGGAACCAAATCCAGAGGTAATTAAAAGGCTAGAAATGCTCATAAGGTGCTTTATGATGGTAATGAAATCCTTAAGCCTAGGCGAGAAACCTAGCTGCGTTGAGTGCTTGAGGAAGATAAGAAATCGATGAAGTCACTGGGAGAAAATGAATAAAAGTTAGAAGATCACGAGTGTAAAAGAATAACATAACGATTAAACCCCATAATTACACTAAAGAAAATTGGATCTCCTTGAACAAGTTTAAGCCTCGAGACTCTATTAACCCCTGAACAAGAGTTCGGAAAAGGATTTAGATAAGCAAAAGCGAGAGAATCTTGTTGAAAAGAATCCCCTTGTAGGAAGTTCCCTAAAGCATGTGTATCCTCCAAATACACCAATGCATTTAGTTCCTAGAACTATTGCCACTAAGAGCAAGACCTTAATCATCAATATGTTATTCTTCAACTATTTGTCGATTTTGAGAAAACTTGTAAGAAAAGGATCACACCCATGGGATAGCTGAAGGGAAAGGGTTTGAGCAAACAAAGAATGCTATCTAACAGAGGTCATGCCTTTCTTTAAACTACTAAAAGATCATTTTCGAGTCTTAAAAGGGATAAAATCGGATATTAAAGAAATGGAAAAGGAATTTGATGCAATGATTGTTGAGGTCGATAATTATGAGAGAGAATTAAAATATAATGAGATTGAGAGGAAGAACTTGCATAATTGAATGAGAATCGATTTATGAATGTATTGCTCAAGATGTGTTTTTCATTTGCTACAAATTGTTCCATTAATGCTTCTCAATTTCATGAATTATCTGTTGCTCGAAAGTCTCCATGATCGTGTCATTGAGCTTGAAACAAAAATTCAAAATTGCATGAGAAAATAGAACGGGATGATCATGATAACTTGGTCAAACATTATTCTAAATTAGAAGTTGAACATCTTGCTTTGCAATTAAAACATCAACATCTCAAAGAAAATGTTAAAACCTCAAATATCAAGACATCCTCTCGATGCTCACGAGTTTGATGCGATTTTGAAATTAGCAAGCGTGATGAACAAATTCGAGCTCATTGCCACGATCAAAAGATTGAAAGCCCAAATTTCTGGCCGAAAGGTGAAAAGAAGGATGTTGGTTCCCATATGCCTCCACCTTTAGATTCTCGAATTTCCAACTTCAAAACATAATTAATAACTTGCAAAAGGAAAATGATTGTTTTAAAGTTGAAATTTCAAAGGTTAATGATCAAAACAAAGAGTTATGTGATTCATTTAAAGTTAATCATGATAAACAAATTGAAAAGATAACTTCTTTACTTAACGATATTGAGAATCGAGCGTGAGGTGAAAGGAAAGTTGCCAATCCCCAATTGCAAATACTACATTTCCTAAGGTTTCGATTGTGATAAATATGCTATCGATATGTTATATATTCCTCCGCCCATTAGGAATAATGAACTTGCACATAAAGCATATCTCTCATACCTTAAGGAAAGTTTGAAGGGTCTCAGTGAGATTGTTGAAGATGAAAGATTAGAAAACCTTTTGATAGTACTATAGCCTATGCGCATGGATGCCAAACGATCTCGGGAACTCTTAGAGTATGTAATTGTCACAAGTCCGAAATCTAACAATAGGCGAGATAGAATAGTTGTGCCTTGTTCTATGCCTAAAGCCAAGCATGTGACCCTTGATATGCCTTGTTCCATGTCGAAATTCAAGCAAGCAACCTTTGATGTGCCTCCTAGAATTTCGGATCCAAGACTTCTAGACCGGGAATGCGAAAGTAGTGAAGCCATGTAATGTTCCCATCGTTACTTCTACGGATGTTAAGATTGACACTAAAGTTAGCGGTCAAAACCTAGAAGCAATGCAAAGAAGGATAGGATTACGCAAACTAAAAGTGATCATGATAAGGAAGTAAAAGAACACCATAGGGACAAGAAGTTTGATTTGAACAAAAAGAATCGTGTTAGTTCTAGTATTAGCTCTAAGCTTCACTGAAATTAATTCTAGGCCTTATCTTTGTCTGCAAAACATGTAAAAATGTTTATTTTACGGTAATCATGATAAATGTGATGTGTTATTTACGAGATCTAAGAATCATACCCCGATTAAGAAAGTTTGGAAAGAAAAGCAGTTAAGCAATCACGAAACCTACAGGAAGGTTTTTACCAATGTAGGATTTCGGTGGAAGCCAACAGTCGAATGTTCACGAATGGCAAACCTTGCTCTTTAACTAGATCCACTATGCCGAGAATAGTGCTGTTAAGGTTTGGAAGCCAAGCGGTAGAATAATCCCATTAAGCACAAAATGTCATTTGACTAAGTCGATGCCTCTACTAGTTCAACTCCTAGGGATAATGCCATTGCATCTAGGGTTTCTGGCGATTCAAAGACTGTTTGTGCTAACCAAAAGGAACCCATCGACGTGGGGATCAATGTTTCCAATTCTGTCTTCGTCATTGTCCAAAGCGGTCGTACAAATCGTCCTTGGTATTTGGATTGGTGACTCTAAACATATGATTGGGCTCTTAACAATGACGTCTGTTCAATCGATTCGGGCCTCGTACTTCATCATTATGGCGTCTGCAGATAACACTTGGGCCCGTTCCTCATAGAAAAGAAAAGTGTACGCTCTTACGTAAGCTTTATCTTGATTAATTAGAAATTCTCTCACGAATGGCCATACTCATCTACATTCTTCATCAACAAGCTTCATGTTTTTTCACACTCATTCGGTCATCATGTGGATCTCGTTCATTGGTGTATACTCTTATTCAATTGTTAAATCAAAATGGCAACGGATGCAATTTTTGAGGGGAGAAAAGTGAATATACTACATGATGATGGATGTTTGAATAATGGTTATCGACTTAATTTTCATGATGATGAGTGTACATTCTTTTGATGAAGAGTGAATATACTAAGGATAAGCGGGATTCATTGTTTTGATTTTGATGACTCTCCTCCAACGCCTAATGCTTCACTTACTAAGGATAAATGGGAATCAATGTTTGGGATTCATCGTTTTTCAAAGATATGTTTGATGAGTACTTTCAACCTCCGAAACCTTATCTCCAGTTATTTCACAAGGCGTTTATAATGACTATCATGATATTGTAAGTTGCACTAATGAATAATGATCCGCTCTTTGGTATTCCCTTGCCAAATCTTTACGGATTATTGTTCCTCTCATTGTGCACGCTATAAATCTACCACATGAACATTAAGGAAAATGACTACCTCATTCGCTCGAAGACATTTGTGGTGAATCTTCCAGATCAGTCTCTACATGTATACCTTTTGGAAGAATGCATTAATGTTGAGAAATCATTTGTTCCGGTTCATTCGGTGGATCGACGTACATCCGGTTGTACGTTTATTCACGTGTTGGGCATTGACACAAGGTGATTACTCGGAGTTAATCAATTATCACTTATTTGAGATTGAAGTTAAATTTCAAAGGCGTGTCCTTATTTGATAACTTGCTCGGGTCTAAGAATTTTAAGTTGAAGACTTGGTTTATCTAGTTACCGGTATCGGGATGGATGGTTGAAGACACAGTTAACTATCACTATTAGGAGTTACGTTGTTTTACTCGATGTCACATACGAGATGACGATGTGGATAATATCAAGAGGTGTTAATGTCTCATACTTTGTTTGAGTGTGAGTACTTAGAGATTTGCTTGAAGCATAGATTCTCGACACCGTTCTTCCATCTTTAAGTGCAAGCTTAAGACACAAATGCGGGAATTCGACTTGTTTCAAGTTTGGTATATCGGGTTTTCTTCAACGATGGTCACTTCAAATTGTCTACATACGGGTTGATAAAGATAGTCGAGAGAGTTTATGTAGCGATTGATTCTCACGAGATTCATTTGGGCTATTTGAGTTCTTCTCACAAGATTTCAAGTTTATGGATATACTATGTGTTCTTTGATTACGAGGTATCAAAACTATTTGGGGAAGGATATTATTCCAACTATTTGGGGAAGTGGTCTCGAGACCTTTGGTTTTTGTTACTTGATGTTCGATTGGAAGAAATGTGAGAAGAATATTTGGAGCGTGAGATGATCACGCTTATCGACATCTTATATCGGTTTATGATAAAGTGCTTCGGTTATATGCACAACATGTTCACTTGATCGAGCTAATTGAGTTATTTTAGAGTTGACATCCACGAGATGATTAGTGACTCAACATGTTACATGGATGTCATCGTCTCTACTCTTGTTGGGTACATGTGTACATTATGTCTTTGATTGGTTATATGTTATATAAGCGGAATGCACTTGGTAAAATGAAGATGTTGATATATTGTTCCCCTAACTAGACAATGGTCAATCTCGAAGAGTAAGGTGTACATCGGGGATGCACAACAGTTCATGTGATCGGTCGTGTCGGTTAATCCGGTTTGATAACCATTGATACGATCAATGTTTCAACTTATTGCCGGTGTTCTCGTGTTCTTGGTCTTGAGCTTCAATCAATGAGACCGCTTTGTATTCAACTCTTCTTCTTAGGAAATGGTCTTTATTCGATGTTTGTCGGTTTGGAGGAAGCTACCAAGATTCAAATTGAGAAGGCTCATGTCCGAACGATTTTCTTAGAAGCCTCGGATGCTTTGGTTGCGAAAGTTTAAGAGATGTTGATTCCTTTCTTCTACAACGTCTTGAACTATATCTTTATCTCGGTACTCATTTCATCATTCTCTTAAACTAATTTATCTCTTGTAAATATTTATTCGAAAAACAAAATACAAAATTTTAAAACCTTCAAAAAATCAAATAGAAAATATAAAACTTTCAAAATCCATAAAAATTTGAAAAATTCAAAAATCTTCAAAAATATTGTCATTTTGTCATGTTTCTCTCGATTCAATAATATCTACGGTCTTGATGTTGTCATTCAAAGAATGACACGGGACTTTAGATGTTGTTCGAATTTTATATATATAAAAATATATATATATATATATATATATATATATATATATATATATATATATATTTTGGGAGAAAGAGAAAACAATGGTTTATTGTCATTTTCGTGCAATAACCGGTTTTCAAAAGAAAGAACGAGCCATTCTTTATCATGTTTTCAAAATTCAATGCTCGATTCTATAACCATTTATCCTGAAAACTAAGCGCTTTGAAAAATAACTCGGTCTCTATTTTTGATAATCAATAGGACTTATTTGTCAAAATCTCTATTTCTCAATCAACAACCTATGTCATTGATTGAGGGGAGAATGATTTCAATCAAATTAAAAAGTTATTTGGCATTAAATTGTTTTCAAAAGATGTACATGCATGTTTTACCAATGGAGTTTTTAAATCTTAAAATCCGATCCTTATCAGTTAAAACACTTTCATAATCAAGTCACAATTCTCCTTAAAAGCTATCAAAATCAATTTAAATCTATAAGAGATCACAAATCTCAAATGATTTGATAATTGTGATCGGGGAGAATGTGTGATTTAAATTGGATTTAAAGCGATTATTCGGTAAATGGTTTTATAAGGATGTACATGTTGTCCTTCCCACATGTGACAAACGATTTCAAATTTTCAATGCACATGTTGAGGGGAGCATCTATCTTAAACCTATGATTTGAAACGTGATCATTTATCTCAATGTGCGGGTTCCTCTAGTATGTGCAAAACTCTTTTCAAACCTCGAGGCACATATTGAGGGGAGCAAATTATGGAAACCTCATCCTTCACGGAAATGCTATACCTACTTGATTTGATCAAGGAAGTGATGGTGATATCTTTTAGAAAATGGTAATCAAAAAGTAATTTCTTCCTCTTGCCTCCGTGTGCAAAACGATTTCAAACACTTGATGCACATGTTGAGGGAGCACTTATTCTAAAATATCAAAAACAATTCGGTACAAAATGTTTTGATAATTGATTGGTGCTAAACAGTCAGTCTAATCACACAAGCTAACCACTTGTGAATGGCTAACAAATGTGAGACTTAAAAGCAGTTCAAACACTAATGCAATTAAGATCGGAGGAATATAGGGAATTCACAGGTCGTTAAGTCCCACGGAGGATGAATTGGTGTATAAACACTTGATCGGATGGTAGAATGATCACTAAGGATAGTGATCAATAAGGATATTGATGGAAAATTACCTAAAAAAAAAATCTACAAATTAAAGCGACTTAAATGCAAATTAAAAGAAATTAAAAAGTTAAAATCTATTAAATAAACGCTATCACTATTTTTACAATGATGTTTTTGTGATTTTATAAAATAAAATAACTTAAATAAACTATTTTAACTAAAATGTAACCTTAAATTACCTAAAAACGTGGTTTAAAATGAAAACGAGCGTTACGTTTAAAAATTACGCTAGAGCGCAAGCAAAAACGTAAAATTTATGAAATAAAAGGCCTACGAATGTGAAACTAATTTTCTTACGTACTATATGACAAAAGAAAATTTTAGGAAAAAGAATTATATTTTTTTGACTTTTATATTTTTTATTATGAATTAATTACTAAAAAACACTAATTAAATGTTTAAAAATACTAAAACAAATGAGAAAAATCTGAAACTTTTTTATAAAATACTTAATACTAATACACTTTTATAAAAAATACAAAAACTGAAAAAGCTAGTAAGAATAAGCTAGAAATAAGCTAATAAACTCGTTTAAGCTTATTTGGACAAAGTGTATATAAGAGATTAGTTAGTGCAAGAGATGACAGTCAAAGACCCAAGGGCGCAATGGTTCCAGGTACACCACTATCACTCTCCAAAGGGGGAGGTCTCAGGTTCGAGCCTGCCTACCCCCTTTTTGCAAAAACATTTTATTTTTGGAATTTTATTTTACAAACTCATTAAGCACATGATAATAAGCAACTTTTCTAACTACAACTTTTTACAGAAATCACTAATAAGCTAATAATAAGCTGAAGGTTTCTTAACAGTGGGCTTAATTTGGAAATAAGCACAAGGTTTAAGCCAATTGGCTTATAAGCTAGTAAATAAGAAAAGGAAACTGGAAATTAGTTAAACTAATGATAATAAGCTATAATGATAACTGAAAAAGCAAAAGAACTTATAAATAAGCACTAAACAAACCTAAAATAAGCTTAAGCTTAAGCGTAACACAGACACCTTTTGGTTTACTAGGCACTTTCTAGATCAAATTTAAGCAATCGTAATAAGCTACAAAGGAAAATAAACACGCAATTAATAAGTTGACCAAGTGGGCTTTCCAAAGAACTAAGTTACAAAGTTTGGTTTTCACAAATAAGCTCTTGAGAAGCTTTTGAAAATCTTGAAAACACCGATTCTTGGTACACTTAGACAAAATGGATGAGATCTAAAAAGCAATTGCAGTTAGGTAAATAAGCTAAAATTGGAAAAATGAAAAGCGGAATAGAGATATGGGTGGGTTGGCTTTCCAAAAGCCAAAGCTCTGCTATGGGTACCAACTGTGGAGCTTATAAGGAGCTTAAGAAAAGATTGTTATCCATCGAGTAATTATGTAAAAGAAATGGGACAAAAATAAAGTCACTAGCGACCCTATAGAATAAGCTACAAAATGGAAAATTGAACTTGGGACCTTAAGAGGGCTTGTTTAGCTTCTCAAAAAGCTAAAAATCACAGCCGATGTTAACTAGTGAGCTTGTGACAAGCTTATGGAAAAAGCTGAAACCACGTGCACAGGCACATTTTGAACAGGGTCTCAAAGAAAGAGAAATAAGCTAGTGAATAAGTGACTAGAAAATATGAAATACACTAAGGTACAGGATAAGAAACTATTTTTTAATATCCTATAAGCTCAAGTGTAGAATACTAATATTAAGCCCTATGTAAGTTAACCTATTTAATTCAAAAACTGCAACTAAGAGACTTTTGACTTTTTAAGATGAACTATAAGGTTGACTTTAATGAACTTTAAATTGAATCTATTAACTGATTAAGTAGTATTAAGCTAAAATGATATGGAATTAAGCTAAAGTAACAAGCTATGAACTACTGTGATGGGTTTTACACTTTAAAATCCAACAGTGAGCTTATGAGGTGAGATTAAAAGAGTATTTTGACTTTTCACCAAATAAGGAATTGTTTTCTTTGCTGCAGTGAGTTATTAGGACCTAGTGAGACATGAAACAAGCAAAAGCAAAGGATTGCACAACCTGTTACACAGTGAACTGAACAAATCCAAACACCCTTTCAAAGGACTGTTTTGGAGCTTTTCAAAGCTTATCAAAGTTTTAGACCATAAACTAGATTGCAGACCTCATATAATCATAAATTAGGACTAAATAAATATAAAATAACAGTATTAGCAACATAAAACTTAGGTTTGAGAATTATGCTAATATGACAGTGAAAATGAGTTTCTTATTAACTATCAATTAAAAAGAACAAGCTACTGGTTTAAAGGTTTAATTTATCTTAACTACAACTAATTAATATGAATAAACAGAAATTAGAGCTAATGACAACCAACACAGTAAAATGCCAAAATGTCTTAAAAGGCTTACACTTTGGATCCAAGCACAAACTGAGAACTAAGAACTTGTAAACACCTCCTAAAGCTTACCAATAAGCTATATACCAAGGCCATCCACTATATACCCTGCTCCAGCTTAAGCTTTACTTCCATGGAACTTTTTTTATTTTTAAACTATTTATTTGGTATTTTTGTGGATTTTTGTGTTTTTAATACTAAACTGTTTTTAAGGTAACTAATAGCTTTAATAAGCTATCTTAGGAGCTTATGTGGGCTTCTGAGTCCAGAGTAACAACTAATTAACAACATTCACCATTAATGAGATTTTTTTAAACTTGAAAAATTGCTTATCTTGAAAACAGAACTTGAAACTGGAAATTGATGTTAACAAAGGTTTTATTTCACTTAAATAACTTGAAATACAAAGCTTAAAGCTTAAACAAACACTGAAACTTGAAATTTAATAAAAACGACATAAGCTAAAATTACAATTATTCTAGATCACTTCTCCATTGCCTCTTCTGCTTTCTTTATAGTATTTTGAGACTCTCCACTTGATTCTGAACATATCCCATCAACAATATTGGCCTTTGATTTAGTCAAATGTATCCTAGCCATCAAATTGGATTTTGGCGCCAAAATTGAGATAAGGTTGCTTGAGGCGGTTTAGTTCAATTAAAAAGTTTGGAGCATTGTGGAGGTGGAGGGACAATATGTGAAGTAGGTATGGGTTTAGGATGTCTAGGAAAGCAAAAGCGGGTTTGAGAGTGCTACTGATAAAGGTTACATGGTGGGAAGCATTAGCGCTTGTGAATTTGTGATGATAGGAGGGATGGTGGAAAGGTGAATGAGGTGGAAAGGGTGAGGTGGTGGTGAGAAAACCACCTCTGGTTTTGGGTATCTGAGGGTGAGGGAGACATCACTTGCTGGGTGGAGGCGGTTTTCTAGTTTAAACACTGGTTTTTGGGTTTGGGCTTATATTGGAGTGGGCTAGGGCTTGGTTTAATATATAAGGATCCGTTTGGTTAAGTTAAACACAAAGACCATTTATGCAATTTAGCCAAAGTTAAGGGTTGAACACGCCAATCATCCAAAGTTTATACAAGGACCAAAAGCGCCAAATGTGATTAGTACAAGGACCTTAATTGATAATTTCCATTTTGTAAATCCAGGGACCAAAAGCTCAAGTTTGAAACTTGAGGACCAAACATGTAAATTCTCCAAAGTTTATCATAAGGACCATTTTGTCATTTATAAATAGAACAAGGTTAAAAGTTGATAATTTTCACTTTTAAATCAACCAAGGACTATTTTGACAATTTTCAAAGTTAAAGGACTAAAGTTGTCATTTGTGATTTTGAACTTTAAAGGGTTTGTTTTGACAACTTTTGAATCTCAAGGACCTAAAATGATATTTTACAAGTTTTTGAATTACAGGACTAATTTTGACAACTTTTGTAACTGGGGACTAAAGCGCCAATTATGCAAACTTGATCGTTTTCACCGATTTTGATGTTTTGCATTTAAAACATATAAAACACTTGTTTGTGATATTTTATCATTTTGATGTGTTTGAGTGTTTCGGATGTTTTGGCATTTTAACAAGACAAAAATGATGAGTATTTAGACACTCATCAATCCCCCATACTAAGATATTGCTAGTCCCTAGCAATGATTTGAAAATTTAATGGATTTTATCTCTTTACCAAAAGCCATTACTTACGGAGTAGCCAATTGTTTCGATTCAAGTAAGAACCTTGGTACAATGATAACCAAATGATTTTGAGCAAATCATAAGTCGTCAATGATTTGATTTGTCTTTACGAGCCGTTTGCTACGGACTAGCCAACTCTTAGATAAAATATCTTTGGTGAGCCGATTACCAATTATGGATTTCAAGCGCCTTTACCACAAGCCATAAACTTGGGCTAGCCAACTTTTCACTTTTTAGGATATGGTGAGTTGAGAACCATACAATTTTAGGCAAATTGCAAGCCATAAGCGGATTTGAGATATCTTTACCAAGAGCCGTTTGCTCTGGATTAGCCAATCCTTATGTGGGCTAGACATGGCGGATGATTACCATTCTTTGAGTAAGTGAAAACACTTACTCAAAAAAAAATTTTGGCCAAAAAGCGGGAATTGGGTGAAATAATTACATGATGAAATTCGTGAAATTCCCCCACTTAGAAATGAATATTGCCTCAATATTCAAAGTACCGGCAGTTATGCCGAAACATAGAACATAAAAGGGAAATACTACGGCCATTATTTTGTTTTGATATATACATTTTTTTTTTTTTTTTTTTTTTTTTTTTTGAAATTGATATATACAACAGTGCTGAAAAACTCCCCACACTAGGGTGGTAGAAAGGGGTAAGAAGGCGAAATATGGATGAAAACCCATATGGTGTGTGCTACTATTTTTGATTCCGAGTCACTAGCTTGACTCGATCCCCATTCATTGGTTCATGGGAATGTTTGTAGATCCGGACAACCACGGGGAATGTCCTCTCCAAAGTAATGCTTTAATCGATGACCATTTACTTTAAAATTGGGACCATCGGTGAGATAACTCAATGGTGCCATAAGGATAAACCTTAGTAATGGTAAATGGACGAGACCGGTGGGACTTAAGCTTTCGAGAAAATCTTCAATCTAGAATTGAAAAGAAGGACTCGATCACCAACGTTGAAAACGCGGTTCTTGATTTTAGAGTCATGAATCTTCTTTGTCTTTGCTTGTAGATTAAAGAGTTCTCGTATGCTTGATCACGAAGTTCATTTAGTTCATTCATTTGAACTTTTACGTGATCACCGGTCTGCGTATATCGAAGTTTGCATGCTTTAAGGCCCAGTAAGCCTTGTGCTCTAGTTCAATCGGAAGATGACATGCCTTTCGTACACTAGCTTGTATGGAGTACACCCAATTGGTGTTTTGTAAGTTTACGAAAAGCCAGTGCGTCATCAAGTTTATCCGACCGGGATGCACGATTTTCACCTCGTCCTTTCAAGGATTCTTTTAATACCACGGTTTGAAACTTCCACCACCCCACTTGTTTGGGGTGGTATGCGATAGATAGACGGTGGGTAACACCATACTTTTGCATGACACGATCAAATTGGTCATTACAAAATGTGTACCACGATCACCGATTATAGCACGAGGAGTTCCAAACCTGGCAAAAGAGCTTTCAAAAATTTTACAACTACTCGGGCATCATTTGTAGGTAAAGCTTTTGCTTCAACCCATTTTGATAAGTAATCAACGGCCACGAGTATGTACTTGTTTCCACGAGACGAAGGAAATGGCCCCATAAAATCAATACCCCATATGTCAAAGATTTCACAAACTTGAATTGCATTTTGTGGCATTTCATTTCGTTGTGAAATATTTCCATAACGTTGACATGAATCACATGTTTTGACAAATTCGTGGGCATCTTTATAGATTGTGGGCCAATAAAACCGGAATCAAACACCTTTTGGCGGTGTAATTTGGACTATGATGGCCCCGTTGGGTCGGCATGGCAAGCTTTGAGAATGTCAAGAGCTTCTTGTCCATAAGCACACCGTCGGATGACTTGATCGCATGATTTTGAATAAGAAAGGGTCGTCCCGAGTAATGTTTAACATCTTTGAAGAATTTATTCTTACGTTGGGTTGACATCCCTTTCACAATGAAGTTACCGCATGGTAATTTGCGAAGTCGACAAACCATGGGGTAGAAGAGTTTCCACGAAAAGAAACCGCATTGAGTGTCTCGAGAGGAAATGTTTCATTTATTTCCTTTTCTCGAAAACATCTTGGTGAGGTTTTCTAATGCAGACGGATGATCGTGACCTGTGTTCTCGGCTCCTTTTTATCACGTATGATGATATCAAATTCACGGAGAAGGAGAACCCAACGGAGAAATCTCGGCTTTGCATCTTGTTTTGCAAAGAGATATTTGAGAGCCGAGTGATCCGTATACACTACACATTTGGTCAAGATTAAGTCGGCGAAACTTCTCAAATGCATACACCACGGCTAATAGCTCTTTTACGTGGTGGTGTAATGAGTTTGAGCTTGATCATAGTCTTACTTGCGTAGTGAATAGGCTAAAATGCTTGTTTCTCGTTGCCCTAAGGCTGCACCGATAGCAAAATCACTTGCATCGCACATAAGCTCAAAGGGTAAATCCGATCGGGAACAACGAGAATGGGTGCTACGTAGCTTTTTCTTCAATTTTCAAAAGCTTTGATGCACTCGGTGAGAAGATAAAAGGAGCATCCTTTTCAAGAAGATGGGTCATAGGTAAGGCGATTTTGGAAAAATCTTGTATGAATCTGCGATAGAAACCGGCATGACCTAAAACTCCTAATACCTTTGACGGTAGTAGGATGAGGTAATTTAGCAATAACATCTACTTTTGCTCTATCTACCTCAATCCGTTCTTTGAAATCTTATGGCCAAGGACTATGCCTTCTTTGACCATAAAGTGGCTTTTCTCCAGTTTAGACAAAGATTGGTGTCTTCACACCGTTTGAGCATTTTATCTAGATGGAGAGACATGTTTGAAACGAATCCCCAATGACCGAGAAGTCATCCATAAACACCTCCATTGTCTCCCGATCATGTCGTGGAAAATGGCCATCATACATCGTTGGAGCGTGCGGAGCATTACATAAGCCAAAAGGCATACGTGCGTAGGCAAAAGTTCCGTATGGGCGGTGAATGTAGTTTTATCTTGATCCTTTGGGTCAATGGGGATCTGAAAGTAACCGAGAAACCATCAAGGAAACAATAGTACTCATTCCCCGCTAATCTCTCAAGCATTTGGTCCATAAAGGGTGAGGAAAATGGTCTTTACTGGGTGGCGTCATTCAACTTACGATAGTCAATACACACACGCCATCCGTAACCAATCGAGTTGGAATTAACTCGTTATCTTCATTGTGACAACGATAATGCCACCCTTTTTGGAACACAATGAATGGGGCTAACCCAAGGACTATCCGAGATTGGGTAAATTAATCCTGCAAGAAGTTTGATAACCTCCTGTTTGATAACATCATGGATTTTGGATTTACTCTTCTCGATGTTGAGCTAGCGGCTTAAAGTCATTCTCCATCAAGATTTTGTAGTACAAAACTCGGGGTTGATACCTTAATGTCGGAGAGTTTCCAAGCAATTGCTTGCTTGTGTGACTTCAAGATTTTATGAGAGCTGACTTTTCATCTTTACTCAAATCTCTAGCAATAATGATTGGTAATTTATCATCACCTTCAAGAAATGCATACTCGAGATGAGGTGGTAAGTCCTTAAGCTCAACCTCAGGAAATTCTTTAGTTTTCTCAACTGATTTTATTTCCTTGTTATGAAGTTTGATGGGAGGGAGTGGAGGAGAAATGTCATGATTTAACAACTTCTCAATAAGAATATCTCCCTCTAGATTAATCTCATTTTGATTAATCTCAACAGGAATTGAATCACTAGAGTGAGGAGCTAATGATGGATCATCATTAAGCAACTTCTCAATGAGAAGTATGTCTCCCTCAATGTCAATTGGAGCGTGATCAATTTCCCATGGAACAGAATCACTAGATAAGTAAGCTTCAATCTCTTCTAAGATGAAGTCACTTTCCTCAAATGGGGTAAGAGAAGGAGTAGAATTGGCGATAATGGGTTGAGATGAATGAGTGAGATTATCACTCGAAGAATTATGATCATAACCAAGAACTTCTTGAGAGTACTCGTCGAAGCAACATCAATGATATCTATTCGGTTAACCGATTCGAATCATAGTTTGCGGAGTACCTCAGTTTGATCAAGGTTGAAGGTGTGACTTCGTTACCAACACGTAATGTGATTTCTTGCTCAAATACATCTATGAGAGCACGACCCGTTCTCGGGAATCCTCGACCAACAATGAGAGGAACCCGATGATCGGCATCAAAATCAACAACCACGAAGTCGGTGGGAAATGGAACTTTCCTACTTTCACAATCGTCCTCGGCAATGCCAAGAGGACGGGATATGGAAACGATCGACAAGCTCGAGAGTCATGCATGTAGGAGTGAGTTAGGAAGAAAGTTTCTTCCATCTTGAATAAGGCATCAGTTGATGCTTGCACCAAGATCTGCTAGGGCAAAGCATTCAACCATTCACGGAAATACACAAGGTAAGAGAAATTTTCCGGGATCTCCAAGCTTTTCGAAGCTTCTTGGGGATAAGCTGCAGAGCAGAGTTCTCGTTAAGAGGAGTTTAGCCATTTCAAACGACTTTTCCTTGTTGCTTAACATGTGTTTGAGAGTTGATGCAAACTTGGGCATCGGCATGATAGCATCCGCAAAGCTTATGTCAAAATGTAATTCTTGGAAAATTTGGAAAAATTTGTCCATTTGATGACTAGCTTTTTCACGGAGCTTTTGCTCATTCAAACGTGATGGGTAAGGAATAGAAGATTTGGTTGGTATTTTCAATGGAGCTACTGGTGGTTCAAAACAACTCTGGATTAGACTTGGGTTTCGGACAACTTGAGGTTGGACATCATTAGTTCCTCCGTTATTAAGGAAGTTCCTTATCCTTTGTAGTCTCGAGTTCACCTTCCACTACCTTTGGGAGAGAAGAAGAAGAGTAGTAGGAATAGCGGGTCCATCGTATGAAACACCACTTACAGTCGTGATCGCTTAGCATCGCCCCTCGGGTTAGCGATCGTGTTGCTAGGAAGTTTTCACAGCCCAGGGTTGATCATTTAAAGACTTTTGAGATCGACAATCGGTGACCAACAACTGTTCATTTCATCTTGGGATTTCATGAGCGCTTCAATAACTCATCGGATGATGGTCTGGAGGATGTGGAGGGAAATTCGAGGTCGGATGTTTTGATTAGGACCTTCTTTGTTAAAAATTCCCTTGATTAGGATTCACATTCCCATGAAATTGATTCCCCAATTGAAATTGTTTTGATGAAGGTTCCTTGTTGTTGGAAACCTTGATTGGGTCGAGGATAGAAATTACCTTGGTTTTGATAACCTTGGTTCATTCTAGGTTGATTCGATTCGGTTAAGATTCGGTTAAAACCGGGTGGTGTCGATAAGTGTTAGCACGGTAATTTGGTTCATTCGAGGGCGGTATTGATTACCTCCTTGATTTGAAATACCCGCTATAGCATTTGCTTCAAACGGACTACCATCGGTGGCGATCTGATTGTAGTATGCATGAGGACCACCACAAGTAACACAAACTTCAACTTTCTTCACTTCACCATGTGATGGTGTTTGAGTGAAAGTGACTTTCTTCACGGTTAGCAAGAACCAAAGCTTCGAACAATATCGTGAGTTTATCAATCTTAGCATCGGTGCTATATGTACTCGCGGAGATGAAATAGAAGGTCCGACATTAGGCCCGATTCGATATGTCTTTGTGCGGAAAGAGGCGGACTCAGGACTTGTTTTCAATGATTTGTAAGGCTTCTTTGGTGGTTTTGCTAAGGAAATTACCTCCGCGGAGGCATTCAAAGAGTCTTGGTCACTTGTCTTAGACCATTATAGAAAGTATCCATTTGCATTAACTCGGTAAAACCATGATGTGGACACTTCAGGAGCAATTCTTTGTAACGATCCATGCCTCCCGAATGATTCATCAAATCTCGAGAAAATTTCATTATCTCATTCTTAAGACTTGTGGTTCGGGATGGAGGATAGAATTCGTTAACAAACTTGGTAACTAGATCCTCCATGTCTCAATAGAGCGAGGGGTTGTTTCTCAAGCCAATTCCGGCTTGTCCTCTAGAGAAAATGGGAACGAAGAAGCTTGATAGCTTCATGTGGGACATTCTTGTATTTGATGGTAGATGCAATCTTGTTAAACCATCGAATGTGTGCATGAGGATCATCCGCTCAAAACCATAGAATTGGCTTTGGGTTACAGTTAAGTAACCGGTTTTGAGCTCGAAGGTATCGACCACAATGGTTTGGGACAACAATGGCATCTCCGTAACCCTCGATGGGTGCTTGGAAGCTCATTCATGGGTTTGTCTTCGCCATTTCGACGGTGGTGGTGGTGGTAGGCGTTCCTCGATCACGGTGAAGGAGCCGAACGTCCTACGTCTGCGAGGAATGTTTCAAGTTCGAAAGTGGACTTGTAGAACTGGAAGAACAGTCGCATGCACTAAGTATAAAATCAATTTTCAAAACAAATGAGGCAAAACAACAAGTGAACTTAACCAATAATCCCAAATGAAATGGCTTCTTTGAAAAAGGTACACCAAATCACAAGGACACAAAGGCAAGTTTTAAATCGATGTTCGGGAACTTATTATGGTCGCACCCCAGTTAGGTAGTGCCGCCTTGATTTGCGGTGGTTGATTTTTATGTATAAATTAAGTACCCTTTGAAAAGGCGTAGGTAATGATTATGTGCTAAGGGGTTTAAAACTTTTGGAAAATATTTTGGTATCGTCTCGTTTAACCAAATCGTATTTCTTTAAGAATCACCTTAAAGAGAATACAAAATAAACGTTTCGATTGTTTCTTTGTTTTATATTATTTTGGTGTTTTAACACTTTAGGAAAAGTGTTAATGAACTTTTGATTTATATTAACTTTACGAAAACTTTTACAAACGATGGTATATGTGCAAGTACGGGTGCGAAAATGCTAAAACACGCTACTGACCTCCCGGCGGCGCCAAAATTTGATTGGTGCTAAACAGTCAAGTCTAATCACACAAGCTAACAACTTGTGAATGGCTAACCGTAATGACTTAAAAGCAGTTCAAACACTAATGCAATTAAGATCGGAGGAATATAGGGAATTCACAGGTCGTTAAGTCCCACGGAGGATGAATTGGTGTATAAACACTTGATCGAGATGGTAGAATGATCACTAAGGATAGTGATCAATAAGGATATTGATGGAAAATTACCTAAAGAAAAATCTACAAATTAAAGCGACTTAAATGCAAATTAAAAGAAATTAAAAAGTTAAAATCTATTAAATAAACGCTATCACTATTTTTACAATGATGTTTTGTGATTTTATAAAATAAAATAACTTAAATAAACTATTTTAACTAAACGTAACCTTAAATTACCTAAAAGCGTGGTTTAAAATGAAAGCAGCGTTACGTTTAAAAATTAATGGGCGTAAGCAAAAGCGTAAAATTTATGAAATAAAAGGCCTCACAGAAATGAAACTAATTTTCTTACGTGCTATATGACAAAAGAAAATTTTAGGAAAAGAATTATATTTTTTGACTTTTATATTTTTATTATGAATTAATTACTAAAAACACTAATTAAATGTTTAAAAATACTAAAACAAATGAGAAAAATCAAACTTTTTATAAAATACTTAATACTAATACACTTTTATAAAAATACAAAAGCGAAAAAGCTAGTAAGAATAAGCTAGAAATAAGCTAATAAACTCGTTTAAACTTATTTGGACAAAGTGTATATAAGAGATTAGTTAGTGCAAGAGATGACGGTCAAAGACCCAAGGCGCAATGGTTCCGGTACACCACTATCACTCTCCAAAGGGGAGGTCTCGGTTCGAGCACGCCTACCCCTTTTGCAAAAACATTTATTTTTGGAATTTTATTTTACAAACTCATTAAGCACATGATAATAAGCAACTTTTCTAACTACAACTTTTACGAAATCACTAATAAGCTAATAATAAGTGAAGGTTTCTTAACGATGGGCTTAATTTGGAAATAAGCACAAGGTTTAAGCCAATTGGCTTATAAGCTAGTAAATAAGAAAAGAAGCGGAAATTAGTTAAACTAATGATAATAAGCTATAATGATAAGCGAAAAAGCAAAAGAACTTATAAATAAGCACTAAACAAACCTAAAATAAGCTTAAGCTTAAGCGTAACACTGACACCTTTTGGTTTACTAGGCACTTTCTAGATCAAATTTAAGCAACGTAATAAGCTACAAAGGAAAATAAACACTGCAATTAATAAGTTGACCAAGTGGGCTTTCCAAAGAACTAAGTTACAAAGTTTGGTTTTCACAAATAAGCTCTTGAGAAGCTTTTGAAAATCTTGAAAAACACTGATTTACTGGTACACTTAGACAAAAATGGACAGATCTAAAAAGCAATTGCAGGTTAGGTAAATAAGCTAAAATTGGAAAAATGAAAACTGGAATAGAGATATGGGTGGGTTGGCTTTCCAAAAAGCCAAAGCTCACACTGTGGGTACCACTGTGGAGCTTATAAGGAGCTTAAGAAAAAGATTGTTATCCACTGAGTAATTATGTAAAAAGCAATGGGACAAAATAAAGTCACTAGCACCTAGAGAATAAGCTACAAAATGGAAAATTGAACTTGGGACCTTAAGAGGGCTTGTTTAGCTTCTCAAAAGCTAAAAATCACGGTGATGTTAACTAGTGAGCTTGTGACAAGCTTATGGAAAAAGCCAGAAACCTGTGCACAGGGCACATTTTGAACAGGGGTCTCAAAAGAAGCAGAGAAATAAGCTAGTGAATAAGCTGACTAGAAAATATGAAATACACTAAGGTACAGATAAGCAACTATATTTTAATATCCTATAAGCTCAAGTGTAGAATACTAATATTAAGCCCTATGTAAGTTAACCTATTTAATTCAAAAACTGCAACTAAGAGACTTTTGACTTTTAAGATGAACTATAAGGTTGACTTTAATGAATTTTAAATTGAATCTATTAGCGATTAAGTAGTATTAAGCTAAAATGATATGGAATTAAGCTAAAGTAACAAGCTATGAACTCTTGTGATGGGTTTTACACTTTAAAATCCAACGGTGAGCTTATGAGGTGAGATTAAAGAGTATTTTGACTTTTCACCAAATAAGGAATTGTTTTCTTTCTTTGCGGTGAGTTATTAGGACCTAGTGAGACATGAAACAAGCAAAAGCAAAGGATTGCACAACCTGTTACACAGTGAACTGAACAAATCCAAACACCCTTTCAAAGGACTGTTTTGGAGCTTTTCAAAGCTTATCAAAGTTTTAGACCATAAACTAGATTGCAGACCTCATATAATCATAAATTAGGACTAAATAAATACAAAATAACAGTATTAGCAACATAAAACTTAGGTTTGAGAATTATGCTAATATGCGGTGAAAATGAGTTTCTTATTAACTATCAATTAAAAAGAACAAGCTCTTGGTTTAAAGGTTTAATTTATCTTAACTACAACTAATTAATATGAATAAATGAAATTAGAGCTAATGACAACCAACACAAAAATGCCAAAATGTCTTAAAAGGCTTACACTTTGGATCCAAGCACAAGCGAGAACTAAGAACTTGTAAAACCTCCTAAAGCTTACCAATAAGCTCTATACCAAGGCCATCCACTATATACCGCTCCTCGACAATCTTTACTTCCATGGAACGTTTTTTATTTTTAAACTATTTATTTGGTATTTTTGTGGATTTTTGTGTTTTTAATACTAAACTGTTTTTAAGGTAACTAATAGCTTTAATAAGCTATCTTAGGAGCTTATGTGGGCTTCTGAGTCCAGAGTAACAACTAATTAACAACATTCACCATTAATGAGATTTTTTAAACTTGAAAAATTGCTTATCTTGAAAACAGAACTTGAAACTGGAAATTGATGTTAACAAAGGTTTTATTTCACTTAAATAACTTGAAATACAAAGCTTAAAGCTTAAACAAACACTGAAACTTGAAATTTAATAAAAACGACATAAGCTAAAATTACAATTATTCTAGATCACTTCTCCATTGCCTCTTCTGCTTTCTTTATAGTATTTTGAGACTCTCCACTTGATTCTGAACATATCCCAACAACAATATTGGCCTTTGATTTAGTCAAATGTATCCTAGCCATCAAATTGGATTTTGGCGCCAAAATTGAGATAAGGTTGCTTGAGGCAGTTTTAGTTCAATTAAAGAAGTTTGGAGCATTGTGGAGGTGGAGGGGACAATATGTGAAGTAGGTATGGGTTTAGGATGTCTAGGAAAGCAAAAAGCAGGTTTGAGAGTGCTACGTAGAAGGTTACATGGTGGGAAGCATTAGCCTTGTGAAATGTGATGATAGGAGGGGGGATGAGCTGGAAAGGTGAATGAGGTGGAAAGGGTGAGGTGGTGGTGAGAAAACCACCTCTGGTTTTGGGTATGCAGGGGTGAGGGAGACACTGCTACAGTGGAGGGCGGTTTTCTAGTTTAAACACTGGTTTTTAGGTTTGGGCTTATATTGGACTGGGCTAGGGCTTGGTTTAATATATAAGGATCCGTTTGGTTAAGTTAAACACAAGGACCATTTATGCAATTTAGCCAAAGTTAAGGGTTGAACCTGCCAATCATCCAAAGTTTATACAAGGACCAAAACTGCCAAATGTGATTAGTACAAGGACCTTAATTGATAATTTCCATTTTTGTAAATCCAGGGACCAAAACTGTCAAGTTTGAAACTTGAGGGACCAAACATGTAAATTATCCAAAGTTTATCATAAGGACCATTTTTGTCATTTATAAATAGAACAAGGTTAAAAGTTGATAATTTTCACTTTTTAAATCAACCAAGGACTATTTTTGACAATTTTCAAAGTTAAAGGACTAAAGTTGTCATTTTGTGATTTTTGAACTTTAAAGGGTTTGTTTTGACAAATTTTGAATCTCAAGGACCTAAAATGATATTTTACAAGTTTTTGAATAACCAGGGACTAATTTTGACAACTTTTGTAACTTGGGGACTAAAGCGCCAATTATGCAAAGTTGATCGTTTTCACCGGATTTTGATGTTTTGCATTTAAAACATATAAAACACTTGTTTGTGATATTTTATCATTTTGATGTGTTTAGTGTTTTCGGATGTTTTGGCATTTTAATGAAGAAAAATGATGAGTATTTAGACAACTCATCAATAATATATCACAAGTATCTTGATTGATTTTCAAATGGTTTTCAATTGGTTCCAATGGCGGATGAACAATACCAAATAGACCGACCAACTTTACTTTATGTACGGTGATACAAGGATGATAAGGTTAGGTATTGGTTCCATGATCCGCTTGAGCGGAGGGATCTACCGAGGACAATCCACTAGTTAGTGTAGAAGTCCTTAGGTATGATGATAAAAGGAGAAAAGTGAGATATGGGAAGAGTGTGACCGAGACAGCAAGTACTAGAACAAACCCAACAAGGTTCTTGCTATGAAGTCTCGTTAAGCTACTGAAGGGGTGAAGAATTAAAAGAATTGAATGAGAAAGGGTGAAAACAAATAGCCTCAATTTATTCAACCTTAGGCGAAACCGGGTTCAATTCATATGCTCTTGATGGTAACATCGGTATTGAAGACAAGACGTCATGGACCCGATGACGCGCACTTCAACTTTCAAACCACTCAAGTTCCTCTTAAAAGGACTTGTTTCATTCTCACGGGAACCGACATTATCTATCGACTTTCTCTTAGAGATTGTTGATATTGAAGAGGAGACCTCTCCCTAGTCTCGACACGGGATCCAAATATGCACAAATTGAGTCTAGAGCCACGAGATCATCAATAAATCTCATTAGGACACTTTCAATGAAGACTCTGCATTTCACAATGTGGAAGAGAGATTATATCTGAGTCCCACATTATCCTTGTGGTATTGCGGAACATCCGAGTGATGTGTTTACACATTCACAATGAAGATGGAAAGCCTTCCGAGCCAACATCAAACAAGCTCTGGTAGGTGGCATGTGAGATCTATTATATGGATCAACCATGTGACAACCGAAGCGAAACAATGGGGCGATTCAATTTCTTGAATCAATCACAGTTCGAGTTGAGGATTGACGGATAACTTTGAAAACCGGTCTTTGTGCTTAACAAACTTTTCTTTAGCACATCGACCGTGTACTCATTTTTTAAACCAAAGGTGTTTTATGATTGATAATTGATTTTCAATAAAACCTTCGTTGTATTGCAAAACAATTTCTATTGAGCAATACACGATTGTTTGTAAAATCTCTTTTCATCAATCGGTGGACTTAAAATTATTTGGTTCACTCACTCCGTGTTGTCTTCTTTGAGACGTTCGGTTTGAGAACGACTGAAGCATTGAGAAACCCTGTCAAGGAAATTCTTGAATTATACACGATCACGCGGTACATGTATCGATCAACGGGGAACCGTGGGCGTGTACCTCAATTCAACGAAAGTGATCAAAGACACTTTCGTGCGATTTATTGCTAGCTTGTTGTGTGCGAGTGCGGCGCGTTTGCGGTGATCGAATGAAGCGGTCAATCCATAGCCGCATGCTCACTTAATACATTCATCTCAAAAGAAATCATGATTAGTGCATCAATGACTCGATATTTTCACTCCATGCTTCGCTACTGGCTGCGCCAATATCATGAATCAACTAAAGCTTCCGCTACTCGATGTGAAGATTTCATGATCTAGAATGTGAGCATGTCGGTCCTAAAGTCACAACATCACATAATACCAACACCACAAAGGATGTCACGTAGATTTTGATAGTGATGATCTCAAATGATGGCTCAAAATTATTATCATGTGGATCAAGAAAGACCTCCACTTGAAGTAACCAAACATGCAATGTGATGAATCAATGACTACGAGCTTGAAGCAAAGGACTACATCAAGAATGCAAGAACAATTTTTTGTAATATCAATTTGTATTCTATAATCTTGGTACATGATTGAGGTGACCTCCTTAGGGAGATTGTTAGGAATTAGAAATTCCGGTATTAAAGAGTCGGTCACCTCAAGTATATGTAATCATTAGAAAGCTCGTAGTCGTAGTTATTTTAAGTTAAGTAGTATTTAGTTAAGTAACACCGTGGAGGACGGACGGGTCTTTACCCACCGTATGCCCGATCCACGACCCGATGTGTGGCGATTTATGTAAGACTATAAATACTCTCTACCTTTCAAGGTAGAGTTGAGCTCATAATAATATCTTTCACTTTCTCACTAAGTTCCCTAAACCTCTAACTTTCTCTCTAGAATTCCACTTATACGCCCACTTTGTGTTATGGTTTGATGTGTATGTGAAAAGTTATATCTTACAATTTTTGTATGTTTGTATCTGTTTTCATCCATTTTTATGCATTTTGTTCGTTTTCATATGTTGCGTATATTGGTTAATTTGATAAAGTTTGTTACGTATATTCAGCCTTCACCCTTTTTGGTATTACAATTAATTTAAATTTAGCCGTACTTAATTGTTTTTACCCCGTGTACGCATTATACGAGGATTGTCAAAATAAAATAGTTTTCTAGATATCTTTACTTAAACTTTAAAGACACATGAAGTTTACATATGTGACTCAACGAAGCCTTGAAATATTAAAGTTGTTGTTTTGAATCCATTTTCAACTTCTTTGAATTTTGTTTGGATTTGTGTTATTAGAGTTGTTGTTGTTTGTGATCTTAGTGGTTTTCGGTGATGCTCATTGGTGTAGGTAGGTTTGGGTTTTGGATTGGGTCGGAGAAAGTGAATGAGTGTTGAGATATTTAGGCGGGGGATCTTTTAAATATTTTAAAATGTGTTCTCAAGTTTTAAAACTGAACACAAGAAAAAAAATAAGAAAAGGAAAATAAATGAAAAGATAAAGTAAATGTTGCTTGATATGTTCTTGAAATAAACGAAAGGAAAATGAAAGTAACCATAAGTCATGTTTTTAAGTTGAAGAAAAAGAAAAATAATTTATTCAAATTATATATATGTCTTTTACTTGTTATTCCCAATATTTTTGAAGGGTCATAATAGTTTTTAAACAAAATATGTTAATGTCCCTTTACTTTTACTACAATAAATGGGTGAAGATTTTTAAGAAAAGTAATTTTCTTCTCTAATTCCTTTTCATTTTTTTAAATAAACTAAAGAACACAAAAAAATTTCTTTTTTTCCCTTTCCTCTCAAATTTTAACTCAATAACACGCTCTTAAAGTTTCTTTCTTTTAAATATTTAATAAGTAACCTTTTTGGTTTCGCGTCATCAAGCACATATATGGTCAACAAAGGGGTTCGAATCTAGCCCTTCTCATATCACAGGTTCGAGCCCTTGTCCCAGATTGATTGCTGCTACATATCGTTTTATAAATAGTCAGGTCATCAACCCTTACATTCTAAAAACGCATGTGGGAAATGGTTCTTCCACTCGGTTTGAAAAGATTTGTGGCTCGATAATCAATTTATATATAGTCGTTTTCCTCATTTATACTGTACTGGAAAACTTCAAAATGTCACTATAGTCGATCGATGGAACAATGTTACTTGGTTTTGCGGTGGAGATGTCAAGTAAGGGGGTGCCGAACAATCAAAACTTGATCCCTTGTCCGCTCTCCTAGAAAATGTCTCTTTATCTTCCAAAAGGGATCGATGGTGGTGGAGTTTAGATCTAAATGGTATTTTCTCAATTAAATTGACTAGATAATGGATAGATAATGTTTCTTCCAAACGCACATTTTACCCGTTGGAACAATCTTGTTCCTCGGAAAGTTAATATTCTAATATGGCGTGTTTTGCTAGATCGGATTCCCACGAGACTTAACCTTCATAATCGTGGTTTAGATATCCTGAACATATTATGTGTGATTTGTAGCCTTCACAAAGAACACACTACACACTTATTCTTTGGTTGTGAGGTGGCCAACTCGATGGGTGGCCATTGGTTTTTGGATCGAGTTGCTTTCAGTTGGTGTCCAATTAGTTGTCGGGCTTTCTCGTGGCTAGATTCTCTCAACATCAACTCAAGAAAGAAGAATGTTATTGAGCGGCGTTTTTAATACTATTTGGATGATTTGAGGTTCATAAACGATACGGTTTTGGGAACAAAAGGTTAGAAAAGACAAAATTGTCGAGTCCGTTAAAGAGTGTTCTTTTCTATGGATGTCAAATCGTAACAAAAATATGTTAGTAGTTGGGTCAATTGGCTTAAAATCAAGCCTTCTTTTGTAAGTTTTTCTAGCCTCGGCTAGTTTTTTCTCTATTTATATCATCCAGCTCTTTCAAAAAAATAAATAAAAAATACGTAACCTTTTTGACAGCGGACCAAACCAAATCGAGAAACCATTACCTGACCAGACATAATACAGTTCTGGTCCTCGGTTCATGTTTTTTTTTTCATATACGGTCCCCGGGCTCGTTCAGTTTGTTCTTTTGCACAACCGGCCGTTATGTTTTGTTAGACCGGACCGACCGATAAACCTGACTGGCCTAGAAATGGACATAACATTTTGGTTCGGTATTTTGTCTGATGTTTTGAGCCAAATCGATTTTTGATCTGGTCGGGTTTCTAGAAGTTGATGAGTCATAATATGACATAACACGTAAAATATATCAAATTGTTAAACACTAACCGGTCCATAAAAAATTCTCAAATTGTTAAACACTGACCGGTCCATACAAAAAAAATAAAAAAAAAAAAAAAAACTTTTACAAATTCTCAATAATGTTATTCGTTTTAACATTGTCAACATGGAACATTGACAACATAACTATTAATCCAAACTGGTCAATACTTGGTACACCATAGTATATAATAAAGCAAAAACTCTTTCCTCTAGCCGATGTGGGATTGAAAAGTTGATGTCAAACAAGGTTTTTTATTGTACGTAAGTTTAGTCATGATTTATGTTATAACAAGACTTTATGGTACGTTACAAAGAAACTTTCAGGCATTCAATCAAATGATATTCAATTTTCTATCATTACATATCACATAATCACATTCAATTTGCCAACACCCCATAAGAGTCTTGCATTAATATTGTACTTTTCTCTAATTCACTAGATTTACGCATTGTTTTTGCATTTAGGCAACACCCATGTTACAAGTTCTAATTCTTGAAGGTTTTGTTGGTTTAAGCGTTAGATTAGTTTGTTCGACTTCTCAATTTGCAATATTGCTTTGCATTTTTTTAACAAAACTAACACGTTTATACCCAATTGGAATAAAGAGAATTGTGTGTCTATCAAATTAGACGCTTAATGTTACTTTTATTTTTGTATGATCACCAGAAATGATAACACTCACAAACAGAACAAATTTCATTAAGATGTTATATAACTTATCTAAAGATTGAGTACAAGTACCTAACATATCTATGTATGTGTATCTACATCTATTATAGTACATAACGTGACTAAGAAGTGTTACATATGTACCAAGTACAAAGATAGAAACGAAACTAAAATAAATTTTACTTTTGATAAAAAAAAAATAAGTGATAGGGTATGGTTGGCACATAATATTATTGGGACGAAGAGATTATTTGACAGACAAACCTACTTAAAATATATATTTCATTTGGAGTTAATTGCATTTTTGGTCCTTGTAGTTTGGCCAAATTGCAGGTTTGTTCCCCAAAACTTTAAAATTGCAGCGATAGTCCCCATTTTGAAGTTTGGATTGCATTTTTGGTCCCTGGATAAAGTTAAATGACTAAAATACCTTTTGTCTTCTTCAGAAAAAGACAAGGGTAATTTGGTCATTTCATACCGATAAGGACCAAAAATGCAACCCAAACTTCAAAATGGGGACTATCGTTGCACTTTCAAAGTTTTGGGGACCAAACCTGCAATTTTGCCAAACCACAAGGACCAAAAATGCAATTAACTCTTTCATTGGCTTATAAGAAATTAAAAAATAAATAAATAAATAAATAATCTTTTATAATCTTTAAATGCTACTTCATACAACTTTTAAAATTAATCTCTTTTTATAACCTCATGCTCCATCTCTATGTACAGGTATGTTTGGCAAAAAATGTTGCTGGTGCTAGGTGCCGGTGTTGAAAAAGAATAAAAGTTGTAGGTTATTTGTATTTTTTTTATTATTATTATTTTTAGTTGTGCCCACTGTTGTTGCTGAAAAAGATTAAAATCAGTTAAGTTGTGAAAAATAATTACCATAATTTTGGAGGGTGCTGTTGCTTGGTGTCGGGTGCTGGTGCATGGTGTTGTTGGTGGTCTTTGGTTTTAGGGGTGAGCATGGTTGGTTTGGCTCGGTTTTGTATAAAGCGAAACCGAACCAAAAATTCAGTTTTGATTTTAGAAACCATTCGGTTTCGGTTTTTGTCGGTTTGGTTTTTCGGTTGTTTTTTTTTGGTTTGGTTTTTCGGGTTTTCGGTTTCTATCGATTTATCGAGCTTTGCTTTTCAAAGTAGATTTGACATATATCATAAAATAGAACCATATCTTAAACCGTGCAGCCGGTACAACGGTACTAAACGGGTAAAGAACTGTCTTAAATCAAGTGCCAACATTCTCAAAGTTGCCTCCAAGTTTCAAGGATTTGTTAGAGCTTGAAAGGTACCTTGAAACAATTGAAGGTGTGTAAACAAAAAAAGAATGATGTTGGAACAAGATCTTCAATCTTTTGATGTAATTGCACCATCTTCAATAGGAACAACCATTAACATTCAAACTTAATGTGTTCTTGTGACATTTGTGTACCCATTTTTTTTTTACCTTAAAGCACATTTGTGTTATGTATATTGTTATGAAATAAAATATTAGCGAGTTATCACGCATTTGAAATCGTCATTGACAACGCAATGTAAAAGAAAGATATCAAGATCTGAGACTTATATTATTTATGAATAACAAGGCAAGATATATTATTTTGACTTTAAATGTCGGTTCGGTTTCTATTGGTCGGTTTTAAAGCTAAACCAAACCGAACCAAAAACTTCGGTTTTCAAAATATAAAACCGAACCGTCGGTTTTCAATCGGTTTCGGTTTTTGGTTTCGGTTCTTGGTTTTTTCCGGTTTAGGTTCTTCGGTTTTTTCCGGTTTAGGTTCGGTTTTTCGGTTTCTTGCACACCCCTACTGGTTTTGAAAACTTATTTTCTAAATAATTCACAATTTTAGTTTGCCAAAGATAGATTTTTTTTTTAACCAAATCTTATTTTCAAAAAATAATCTTAAGCCTCTATAATCTCCCGTGCCGAACATGCCCGTAACTTCATCTCTAGTTCTAGCAATAGTTACTTTTGCAAAACATAACCTAGCCCAAGGATTCTCTGCCGGCACACAACAAAGAAGTCAGAACATCATTAGTCAAAGTACCCATAAAGCCACCCATGGCGGCGCCTCGTGTAGCGCTAGTGATTGGTAACAACAACTTCATATGGTAAAGACCATTTGGATGGCCATGTCCCCAACCCATTTTCAACTTCTTTGAATTCTGTTTGGATTTGTGTTATTGGATTTTGGAATGAGTGTTTATTTCCAAGAACTAGTTGTTAATCTTGGTGGTTTTCTCTGATTCCCATTCTTGTTAGGAGGGTTTGGGTTGGATAGAAGTGAAGGAATGTGTTTGATATTTAGGTGGGGGATTTTCTAAAGTTTCTTTTAAATATTTGGTGTATGTTCGGCGAAAATGACAGTAGCAACATAATCACTAAAAATTAGCAGTAGCGACAAGCAGTAGTTGTTTGTTTTGATAAATCGTTTGGTAACATAATTGTACATTTGTAATTATTAAATGTATACTCTAGTTGATAGTAAATGTTCTGTGGGTAAAATATTGATTTTGAGTGTTTAGAAAAAGGGCTAATTCTTTAAAAAAGCATCATAGTTGTCAAAAAATCATCTTCAGAGTAGCGAACTAAAAAAAAAAAAAACTTGTAAACACTAATGTTGACACTTTTGTCTTTTGATACAATGAACAAGGCTATCACGGTCAGACCTCGACCTTTCCTTCTCACTATTTAATTTCATTCCTGAGTTTAATATTTAGTGTTTTAGAAATACCAAACTCGTGCCAATCTCTAAGATTGAACCCCCTGCGTTATTTGAATACCTTTAGTTTAGCTTTAGTTCACTCATTCCTTGCGAATGACCGTGCTTACCATTCACTAGCTACATTGATCGAGTACACTGCCAGTAAGTGTTAGTCCATTGATTAGTCGGAAATTATAAACATTAAAACCTGATAGAAATTTACACCTAGATAGAACACATCACTACTCTTGTGTATTGTGTCTATTTCTTTTATTTTATTCTTTAGACTGTAGTCTTCTTCTTCTTACTCGATATTCTTGGTGTCTTGTTGTAAACAAGTACTTAAACACTCTCATTCATTTGCAAAGTCTTATCCGGGTGCGGATAAGCAAGTGTAAAGTTTTATCCGGGTGCTGATAAGCAAGTGTAAAGTCTTGTCTGGGTGCGAGATAAGCAAGGGTGTAATAGTCTTTGTACCAGGTGCGGTCAAGCTTGAGGTTTGATACTTCTTTGGTAGAAGTCTTTTAATAGGTGTGAGAGTTCGCGAGGTCTTTGTGGGTGGTTTCGGGTGCAGAACTCCGTTAGGTTCTAGCTCGGTTCTAGATGTAGATCGCTGAGAGCTAAGGTGTACGGTATATCCACCGCAAGTATTTGGTACTAGTGAATAGTATAGGTGTCGCGGATTTGCAAACTGGACATGCGAATGATCTAAACCCCTCATTCGTACTAGTATAAATCATCAGGTTTGTCTCGTTTCCCTTAACTCTTTACTTACTATTTATATTGTTATATCGTTCACACCCTTGAATGCAAACTTGACACTTAACATACATAAACCTAAAATAAATCAAAAATAACATATTCAACCCCCCTCCACGGTTCTACAAACATATGCACGTGAATTCAAAATCAAAACTAGCTTATAATTTTAGCTTAATAAGCATGACCATTGCTAATTTTAGCCGTGTTTAATATTCTAACCTATGTGCGCACGGGTTATTAAACACACATAGTACAAAAAACACTTTTCCACATATAATTACCTAAACTTTAAAAAAGAATTACATGAGTAATTGCTATATGTACAATCTCGTGTATTCATTTTCATATCACAATAACTCGTGCTTTCATTTTGATATTTAGAATTTCGTGCATAGACGGGTGAAGGTCGAATATACGTAACAAACTTTATCAAATTAACCAATATAAGTAACATACTTTTTATATTGTCAATGTACGTAATATACTTTTAAATAATTACCAATGTACGTAACATTAACAGATTCATATTTAAAAAAGTTACAGTTTTGGTCCCTGCTGTTTGCTTTGACTTCCACCGTTAGTCCTTTGATATTTTTTTACTTTAAAAATTACACTAATGGTCCCTTGACATTTGCGTTGACTTCCACTGTTAGTCCCTTGACATTTTAATACTTTTTCGTCCATTTTCTTTACGTTTTTATCCGTCTTTATCCATTTTTATACGCTTTCATCCGTTTTCATCCATTTTTATACGTTTTTGTCCGTTTTTATACACTTTCGTTCGTTTTTCTTACGTTTTCATACGTTTTTATCCGTTTTCATTCGCTTTTATACGTTTTTGTCTTTTTTAAAACGTTTTTATTCGTTTTTATGCGTTTTTGTCTGTTTTATACGCTTTCATCCATTTTCTTTAGTTCTCATACGTTTTTATCCGTTTTTATACGATTTCGTCTGTTTTTCTCATATTGTCATACATTTTTATCCGTTTTTATCTGTCTTTATCCGTTTTTATATGCTTTCGTTCGTTTTTCTTACATTTTCATATGTTTTACCTGTCTTTATCCGTTTTCATCCGTTTTTATACACTTTCCTCCGTTTTTCTTACGTTTTCATACATTTTTATCCGTTTTTATATGGCTCATAACTATTAGTCGGGTCATTATAGGCATTTATGTGACGAATAACTCCATCAAAACCCCAGGTAGTCTGCTCATGTTCCAACCTACTACTTCCTTCTCTTAGTTGAGGAGCTCACAAGGATTCCGGAAAAGGCCAATTCTCAAATGTTCTTCCATCTAGTTCTACCGGCTTATCAAGGCATTCTTTCTGTGTGTGCCCAAGATGCCCACACCAATAGCAAAAGTTTGGCAATCGCTCATAACATAGCCCAATCGTCACTTTCTCATTTTTTCGATTCATTACAGAAATATGCCGACACAGGGGCTTAGAGACATCAATCATAACCTGAACACGAATATACTTACTACCTTCTAGTAGACGACGGGTATCAACTTCCATAACTAAACCAAGCCTTTCGGCAATAGTTCGAACATACTTCTCATTACGTCTACTAAATGGAAGATTAAGTAATCGAATCCAAAATGGTATCTTACTCATCTCCATGTTAGAAGGTTGTTCTTCCTCTTCCAATGGTTTCAGAATACCAAGGTCTCTTTCAACAGACCAAGGACCATCATCAAGAACACGCCTCATGTCCACCAAATGATCAAATTTTGCTAGGAAGAGTCCGCCTTCCAGTTCTTGTATGCTAACCGATCGTCTAGGCCTCCATGCTGCCATCAGGATCCTTTTCAACTTTTGAAAATTGATGACTCGGTGTGTATAGACCTTTCCCACAAGAGCAAATTGCCGCTCATCATGTATGTCATCTTCCACAAGTTCCACAACCTCATTTTCTGCTTCATTAATCGAGAGACTTGATAAGCTTATCTCAGCACTTTGTGACATGATTACTCAAGTTAACATAGAATGAATATTTCTTCCATTTACTTTTTTGATTTTTACCACAGTTGTACAAGAATGAAATGTTGAAAGAAGATCAAACTTTGGTATTAGAAAGGTTAGGTGAAATTGAGTGGTATGTCTCAAAAATAATTGTCCACTTCTCATTTCAACCAAATAAAAGAAACTTTAACGGGTAAAAATGATATTTGATTGATTGAAGAATGTAACAATCATGTTTTTCTTAAAGTATTTTTTTTTGTCTAGTGGCAATAAATTAGACGTATGGAGCATGACAAAAATCTTAAATTGATAATTGAAGTTTTGATTGTTTTATATGTTTTAAGGATATGTTTGGCGCAAAGCGGTGTGAAGCTTTTTTGGGGTGGTGAGCGGTAAGAAATGATCATTTTGATTTTTAGTGGTCGTTTGGCAAAACACCGATGAACTTTGGTTATTTTTAACGAATGCTAATTCCCAATGCTCCTTAAAAAAGCACGTTCTTAAAAGAACTAAACGTAGAAGACAATACTTAAGATTGTTGATAACTCATACAACCCGCACCAATAATAATTTGGAAAATAATAGTATTAAAATAGTATTAAACATGTAAATAATTTGCGTCTGTAAAAAAGCCAAGAATTTACAAAAAATATCAATTGTCACGTCAGTGGGCTTTTTTTCTAAAAGCAAGTAACATGACTAATTGACAATATAATATTAATCTTATCATGTCAATGCGTTACACACCAAGTATATAATTAAGCAAAAACTCTTTATTTCACTCGATGTGGGATTGGAAACTTGAATACTTGATAGTAAACAAGGTTTTTTTATTATCTGTACATTGTGTCTGAAAATTCTTTTGATGTCACCTTTGTCATTTTTCCTATTTTGAAATAATTCTGTGAGATAATTGGATACTGCCTAGCTCGTATTGAAGGATGTTTGTTTGTTTTGATTCGTTCATATGTTTGACTAAGAAACTAGATGTGAAAACTAATAACAGATAACACTAAATCGGTCCATACACCAAGATGATAATTTGTAAAATAATGTTAGAGTATTGATTGGCATTGGTAACACTGTCTTTTTAAAATATCGCTTAATCTTATGTACATCACTCTATTGCAGTAAGATAGATGGACACTACTCACAAGCCAATAAAACACTTGCACATCACTTTAGGCATAAAATTAGTCATACAATTAAGTCCCCAATCATTTTTCATAATGTTAATCATGTAAATAGTTGCCTTCTCTAAAAAAGCTAAGAACTTACGCATATTGTCATTAACCAGCAGTACTTAACGCTGTTCTTTATAACGTTAAGCAACATGGGCAACCGACAACATAATTACCATCTCAACTTGGCATTTAGGCAATGCTTTTTACACCAAAAGTATATAATTAATCAAAAAACTCTTGCCTCTAGCCGATGTGGGATTGAAAAGTTGATAACGTAAACAAGGTTTTTTATTGTCTGTACGTTTAGTCATGGTTAACGTTATAACAAGATTTATGGTATGTTACGAAGATATTTTCAGGCATTCAATCGAATGATATTCCATTCTCTATTATTTCATATCACATATTGCTAAAGTATAGCAGTTTACAATACAAGTAAAAACAGATGAAATATTTACACAAAAACTAGGGTTTCTCTCTATCTCAGGGAACAAGAGAGAAGAGAGAAAGATATATCACACACAGACGATTGAGTAACTATGTGAAGACTCTGGCTTGACTTGTCCTTTTATAGCTCCAATAATGAGAACTTCCACTTAGAGACCTTGCACTTCTGGAATATACAACATTAGCCCTTCAACTTCTAAATTCTTTAGCTGATGCTTATATCTTCAACACTCCCCATAAGCATTAGCTTCCTGAAGCTCCCCCATCATCCTTAGCTTGATCTTCAGGATTATCCTGAAACACATTAAACAGACCAAGAACCTTGCAAAAATTGTTATGATCAAGAATGTTAAGACCTTTGGTGAGCAGTGTCCGCAACATTATCCTCGATTCGACCTTCTTGGTTTAATGAAACCATCGACCACTTTTACCTCAAAAATAGAGGTCAATTTCAAAAGCTTGCTTCTTTCATGAAGCACATGATTAACAATCGCAGATAGCGTAATTGTTATCACAAAACATATTCACAGGCAATCTCACACTAGCATGCAAATCAGTCATGATTTTAGTTATCCACATTACTTCACAACACACATTACACATTACCCTAAACTCAGCCTCAGTGGAGGATCTAGCAACAACAGCTTGTTTTTTACTTTTCCAGGAAATCAGATCATTTCCCAGAAACACATTATAACCTGTAACAGACCTCCTGGTCACTTTGCACTTTGCCCAATCAGAATCAACTAATACTTTAACATTCTTAACATCACCTTCTTTAAAAGTGATACCAAGACCAGGCTCATTTTTTAAATATCTTAAGACTCTAAAAGCAAGCCTCAAATGAGACTTCATAGGCTTATGCATTACTTGACTTAAACAATGCACATCATAAGAAATATCTGGCCTTGTCAAAGTCAAGTAAATTAATTTGCCCATAAGTTTTTGATAGTTTGTTATACTAGACAAAGGTTCATCATCTCCAAACTTAGAAACAAGCTTTTTATTATCAGGATTAGTTTCAATAGGAGAACCACAAGGCTTACAACCAAGCATACTAAACTCTGTTAAGAGCTCAGTACAATACTTCCTTTGAATAAGACAAATCCCATTATCAATGTCAAGCACCTCAATTCCCAGAAAATATTAGAGTTTACCCAAGTCTTTAATCAAAAACTTTGAACTTAAAAACTTTTAAACTTGTTAATTTCATTAGTATTATTACAAGTGATACTAATATCATCAACATATACTAACAAAATCAACAGAACATCATTTTCATTTTTAATGAACAAAGAAAAATCATTTGGACTTTGTATAAACCCATTCTCTTTAAGCACGGATACTAATTTTTCATTCCACTTTCTAGGAGCTTGTTTTAACCCATATAATGACTTAATCAGTTTACAAACTCTTTTATCATTTTTATCAGAAAACCCTTCTGGCAAAGTCATGTACACATCTTCCTCTAATTCACCATATAAGAATGCATTATTTATGTCAAGTTGGAACAGTGGCCACTTGTTATTAACAGCAATACTTAAAACACATCTTATAGTGACAATTTTAACAACAGGAGAAAAAGTCTCCTCATAATCAATTCCTTCTCTCTGATTATACCCCTTAGCTACTAACCTAGCTTTATATCTCTCAACTTCACCATAAGCTTTGTATTTAACTTTAAAAACCCACTTATAGCCTATAGCGTTTCTACCATCAGGCAACTCAACAACTTCCCAACTACCATTTCTATTTAAAGCTTCAATTTCTTGATTCATAGCATCAACCCACCTGCTGTCTTTGACAGCTTCTTCATAAGTGGTAGGTTCATATATTTTATTTAGACTAGAAGTGAATACAAAGTTATCAAAGCTTAAGTTGGAATACTTAACAACTTTATCAATACCATACTTATGACTTTTGTTAAGCACATAATCCTTATACTTAGATGGTAAAGCTGTCATTCTACTAGTCCTTCTAACTGTTTGTGCCCCTGTTGGTTCTGGTGACTCAAACATTTTACCAAACATATCTAGATCCTCACCCTCAGATATATAACCATCATCAACATTACTAGTACCTTGTATATCATCATAAACAACAGTTTTTGTTGCATACTCACTGTCATCAGTGTCCTTCCTACTAGAAGTGTTCCTAGTGTTGTCTACATTAACTGTGTCTATATCCTCTACTGTATCAACTGGAAAATTGATATCTACATCAGCTGTATCAGCAGATTCTATAGTTTCAGTATGTAGATGCTCATCAACACTAGCATCTCCTTCTACAGTGCTAACACTAGGCTTATGAGTACTAGATTCAGGTACAGATTTGTTGTTACCATCTATACTACTTATCTTATCATCATAGGGTTCATTGGTTCTAAAAATATTTTGACTGCTATCAAATTCTTGATCAAATAAATTTAAATCATTTACTCCACTATAATCAAACACAAAGTCTTTAGTGAAAGAGGTATTCTTAAAAGGAAAAACAGTTTCATAAAACTTTACATCTCTTGAAAAAATAAATTTCTTTTGATCAATGTTATAAAGTTTGTATCCTTTTTTATCAAAAGCATATCCAACAAACACACATTTATCGGATCCGGATGCAAACTTATCCGATTCATTTAAAAGGTTGAAAAACATAAGCACCAAAACATTTGATTCAATGATTAGGTTCGTGATTATACACCATTTCAAAAGGACTTTTACCGACAACACAAACGGTTGGCAACTTTGTTAATAAGGTAAGTAGCGTTAGAATAGACTCGTCCACATGATCAAAGGTAATCCCCCCTGAAACATGAGGGATCTAGCAGTGTTCAATAATGCCTATGTTTTCTCTCAGCTACACCATTCTGTTGGGGTGTATAAGGACAAGAAGTTTGATGTAAAATACCATTGTTAGAAAGAAAAACTTCAAAGCTTTTATTTACAAACTCTATCCCATTGTCACTTCTAAAAACTTTAATAGTTTTTTTCAAACTGATTTTTAATGAGATTATAAAAACTATTAATATGATCAAAACTTAGGTTTTGCTTTTCATCGAAACACCCAAACAGACCACGGTGTAGTCATTAACTTCTGATGAAAATACTTAAACCCTTCTCTCGGTCACCTTATATGGACCCACACATCTAAATGAACAAGATCACCCATATGTTTAGTTTATGATTACTTAAAGGAAATGGTTCTCTTGTTTGTTTTTGTCACACCCCAATTTACATTTTGCGTGGAATGGAATTCACACGGGGCATTGATTGTCATAGCACCACATCACAGTTATATTGAACGACCTAAAGTGTCGTTTAAAAACACATCGTTGGATATATCATAAAACATAATCAGTACAACATCGGTCCCAAAAGGTTTACAAAGTTTGCAAAATACAAATATGTTACAAATCCAAACGATGTTTTTGAAATAAAGAGCCATAATGTACATAATGTAAGTCGGCATGACTCAAAATATAGGTCCCTAAACCATGTCATGATGAACGTGCCTCGATTACACGAAAATACATTGCTAAAAACGTCAACAATAATGTTGGTGAGAAATCATAGGTTTATGTAAATGTTTTATACGACTACACAAGTATAGACCATGCATGACAATCAAGTCACGTAAAAATAATGTTACAATTGCTCTAAGCCCATGACCCCGAAACTAGACTGTTCAATAATGTATGCCCTGCAGAGTGTTTGCCGACAACTCCGTAATGTAATCAAATGAAATGCATCCGTTCACTTGGTTGGGATTCACCAACCCGGATGGGCGTCACCTCGATAGATCTATCCACTCATCCTCGCTTCAAAGATTAACGGTTCATGTTCAAGTAATGGGGACTTTCAAATTGGCATATGTGGTAACTTAAGCAATGTAATGAATTTAACATACTTGGTATCGTACAAAAAAATGTAGTGCAATGTATTCTCCCGTGGGTTTGAAAATAATCGAAAGCATGTAAAGCGGGCTATGAAAACTCACTTGGATAAAGCGGAATAACGGCAAAAGTGAGTACACCGAGGTTTATAATGATCGTCAACCGGGACCTATTATCAATGATATGATATGTCATGAGTTGCAATGTAATGTTATGCATGCACTTCGTATGTTATTTATACCATTTACGGGTTTTGAAAATATTACTCGTCGTCGAAAAATACTCTTTTGACGTCTTGACCCTTCAAAAATGACTTTACAAGTTTTTACGTCAAAATGTCATCCTACAATGGTTTTATAATGATTTTTGGTGAAATTACCACTTTTCGTCGCAAAACAATGTCGTCGGAAAAATCATGAAATTAACAAAAATGGCTCCGGAAAAGTAGTCGTAAAATGGTGTACGTCGATCGTTAGAGAACGAACTCGACGGTTTTGGAAAGTTTGTATCGATATCTAAAAGTTTCGATTCAGGAGTTTTCGTCCAAAAGGTCTCGATCATAAAGATATCAAAGGCTAAAGATGGTGGTTTTGCTAATTGTGTGCGCGAAAATGAGTTTCGCCAATGTTTGAACATCCGTAAATAATTCATTATAACTCCGCTTGACAAACGGCTTTTGTTTTGAAAAATATGGCCGATGAACTTGATTTTACTAGAAGACACTTCGTTATAAAAGTTTCACATCATGGTTAAAAGCGCCGCAAACATAGCCCTTATACTAATGAAATACTTGAATCGTAGAAATAATATAGTTTTGAGAAAATAATATTTACGGCAACTTTATGAAAACGGCCATATCTTTGTCGTTTTAAATCCGTTTTCACGTAAAATATGTCCTTAGCTTCGTATCAAGTAAACTAATATATTTTTGACTAGTCGAAATAATTTGTGAAGCTTAAGGCTCGTTTTTGACCCGAAATATGTAAAAGCGCAAGCTGAAATTTTCGAAAAAATACGTTTCGTCGTCAAACTTTAAAAATCCATAACTTCTTCGTTATAAGTCCGTTTTATCCGTTCAAAAGGCCACGGATTCGTTTTAAAGTATATTTTCTAAATATCAAGGCCAAAATGTCGTACCAACAGTGGGTTTTTCAGAAATCGAATTAAGGACAGAACACAAAATATAGTTTACGAAAATAGTTTTTCTCGGACAAAACCTATTCTAATCCCTTCAAATCAACTCCAAAGCTAATCTAATCCTACCATACACCTTCTTAGGGTGTCATGGGTTCCTAATCACCATCAAGACCAAAGATTACCATGGGAATAATTATAGGATGACTATAAGTATATAAAACTTCCAAAATCATGAAATAAATGGTATAAATCACATAACATGCATATAAGCTCCAAAAATGAAAAGAAACTTATGAAAATGACAAGGAAACTTGAAAATGATAAGAATATGCTTACTAGTGAAAATGAAGAGGTGTAGGTAACAAGGATTAACTTAAATATCCTTGGTTTTTATTTCAAAACCATAAAAAGGATATGATCTAGGTTGATAAACACTCTTGATTTTGCAAAAACTTTTGATCCCTTGTTTCTTGTATGTGTGACCGGTTCTGAGAAGCAAAAAAGAAGAGAGAAATTTTTTTTTTAACACCTATGAGTATGTGAAATGTGAATGAAATGATTAGTCAAGTAAGACTTTAAGAGAAAGTAAATTATTAGAAAAAAAAACATAAACCATACAACATTTAAGACTCACCCTCCCTATGGCGGTTTTGGGGAGGTTGTCTCTCAAATTTATTTTTTTTTTTTTAAATCTTGCAACTTGTATAAATTTGTATAATTTGTGTAAAATTTGTAGAATTAAGTAAGTAAAAGTAAAGGTAAATGGAGTCTTTTTGGTACAAGTAAGTTTTAGTAAATCAAAATAGATTGTATTGAGGTGATAAAATTGTAAAAATACTTTCCTTGTGAAAATTGGGTGATAAAATAATTATCGTAAAATTTTTAAGAAAACGACGTAATAATTAAACTTTAACGATTAAAATACCAAATAAATTTGAAACACTAGGAAAACTAAAAATATAGTTTTTATGAACTAAATGTAAGTTTAAAAATACCTGGGATCATTTTTGAAAGTAACGGGTTAAATAATCAAAATAAAAACTCACGCGATAAAAATTATTAAATATAAAAATTACGTTGAAAGTGAAAAATGAAATGTCGTGAATGAACTAATGAGATGCACATGATGTCAATGAAATGTAGACTAATCATAGTCCATATGAAATGTACGTGATGTCATGATCATGAATTCGCCGCTAAACCTCCAAGGTTACGCAATTTGAAACAAGTAAACCAAGTTTACTAAAATGTTGAAATAATGAGACATGAACGGTGTCGAGAAATGACACGAAAGTACGGATTGTCACATTCGCCCATCAAAAGGAATTCAGTCCACGAATTCAATCGTTGTTAGGTGTAACGGTGTCGGCGAAAAGATGTGGATACTTGCGTCGCATCGGTCTTCCGTTCCCAAGTAAACTCGGGACCTCGTCGAGAATTCCAACGAACTTTCACAATAGGAATACGACTCTTTCAACCGCTTGACCTCGCGGTCCATGATTTCTCTGAGTTCTTCCACAAAGTTGAGTTTGTCGTCAATATGAACTTCGTCCAATGGAATAACGAGCGATTCGTCTGAAAGACACTTCTTCAAGTTTGAAACATGAAACGTGTTGTGCACATGACTGAGTTCTGACGGAAGATCAAGTCGATAAGCTACCGGACCAACTCGGCTCAAAATCTTGAATGGTCCAATGTATCTCGGGTTTAACTTCCCACGCTTTCCAAAACGTACCACGCCTTTCCAAGGCGATACTTTCAACATAACTTTGTCACCCACTTGAAATTCCAAATCCTTGCGTCTAACATCCGCATAACTTTTACGTCGACTCTTGCGGTTCTAAGTCTATCACGAATTTGAACGATCTTTTCGGTGGTTTCCGTACCATTTACGGGCGATGGTTGTGCGTCTCCTACCTCGGCCCAACAAGCGGTGATCGGCACTTACGACCATAGAGTGCCTCGAATGGTGCCATCTTGATCTTGGTGTGATAACTATTGTTGTACGAGAATTCAATCAATGGCAAATGGTTAGCCCAACCATTTCAAAATCAATCACACATGCTCTCAAGCATGTCTTCTAATGTTTGAATGGTCCTTTCACTTTGACCATCGGTTTGTGGGTGATATCTTGTGCTCATCTCTAATCTGGTTCGAATGAATCTTGCAATGAATTCCAAAGTTTGAAGTGAATCGACTATCTCGTCGGAAATGATAGAAATTGGTGCTCCGTGCCTCGAGACTATTTCTTTGACATAAAGTCTAGTGAGTTGCTCCATGGAATAAGTCTCTAATCGGTATGAAATGGGTGACTTGGTAAGGCGATCAACAATTACCCAAATAGCGTCGTAACCTCCCGATGTCTTAGGAAGTTTCGTAACAAAGTCCATTGTAATCGTTCCCATTTCCATTGAGGAATTTCCGGTTGTTGGAGCAAACACGACGGCTTACGGTATTCGACTTTCACCTTAGAGCGGGTAAGACATTTGCTAACGTCGTGGCAATCTCCGCTTTCATGTTCGCCACCAATAAAGCTTCTTAAGATCTTGATACATCTTATCCGATCTGGATGAATAGAATACTTTGACTTATGCGACTCATGCATAATCAATTCTCGTATTCCGCCATACAATGGAACCCACATTCTATCCTTGAAACATAGTACTCCATCTGCTCTCTTTACAAAACCATTTGCGCTTTCGGGCATACCATAAAGCTTTTCACTTGGTCGGTTTTCTTCCTTAAGTGCCTCGACTTGTGCTTCATGGATTTTCGATGGTAAAGGAGAAATAATTGTCATTCCCAATGATCGAACTCTTAAAGGTTTAGGCCTCTCCTTCCGACTAAGAGCATCGGCCACAACATTGGCTTTTCCCGGGTGATACTTGATTTCACAATCATAGTCGCTGAGTAACTCCAACCAACGACGTTGCCTCATATTAAGCTCCTTTTGATCAAGAATATATTGCAAACTCTTGTGGTCGGTAAACACTGTGCACTTGGTACCGTAAAGGTAGTGTCTCCAAATCTTGAGCGCAAAAACTACGGCTCCTAACTCGAGATCATGAGTGGTGTAATTCTTCTCATGCGTCTTAAGTTGTCGAGAAGCATACGCTATCACCTTCTCGTTTTGCATTAAAACAGCCCCAAGTCCTTTATGCGAAGCGTCGCAATATACAACAAAGTTCTCAATGCCTTCGGGTAGTGCCAAAATCGGCGACCGCAAAGTTTTGCTTCAACAACTGAAAAGTTTCTTGTTTCTTTCCCACTCGTACTTCTTGTTTTTCTGTGTCAACTTGGTCAAAGGTCTCGCTATCTTGAAAAACCTTGATGAACCTTCGGTAATACCCGGCTAGTCCTAGAAATTGTCGAATTTCCGTAGGATTCGTTGGAGTAGCCCAATCTTTCACGGCTTCAATCTTTGCGGGATCAACTTGTAGTCCTTGACTATCAATGATGTGACCAAGAAATTGCACTTTGTGGTTCCAAAATCACACTTCGAAAACTTGGCATACAACTTCTCATTCTTAAGTAGCCTTAAAATCGTCCTTAAATGCTCTTCGTGCTCTTCTTTGCTCTTGGAGTAGATCAAGATGTCGTCGATGAACACTATAACAAACTTGTCCAAGTACGCTTACAAACTCTATTCATGAGATCCATGAATACCGCCGGTGCATTAGTCAATCAAACGGCATCACTTGAAACTCGTAGTGACCGTAACGTGTTCTAAACGCTGTTTTCGGAATATCCTCTTCCCGAACTCGAAGCTGATGATAACCCGAACGAAGATCAATCTTGGAATAAATACTAGAACCTTGCAACTGATCGAATAAGTCGTCAATTCTGGGGAGTGGATAACGATTCTTCACCGTTAACTTGTTCAATTCTCGATAATCTATGCACATTCGGAAGGATCCATCCTTCTTCTTCACAAACAAGACCGGTGCTCCCCAAGGAGAGGAACTCGGCCTAATGAATCCTTTGTCTAGAAGCTCTTGCAATTGATTAGACAACTCTTGCATTTCGGATGGCGCTAAGCGGTGCGGTGCTCGCAAGAATCGGTGCAGCTCCGGGCACTAAGTCAATTTGAAACTCTACTTGACGTGCCGGTGGAAGTCGGTAAATCCTCGGGAAATACTTCAGAAAATTCACGGACAATTGGAACATCTTCAAGTCGCTTCTCCTCCGACTTTTTCTCGGTTACATGAGCTAAGAAAGCAAGACAACCTTTCTTTATGTACTTCTCCGTTTTGATACTCGATATGATACTAATTCGAGTTTCACTTCGTTCCCCACGAATAATCAAAGTTTCGCCATTGTAGGGAAGATGAACAACTTTCTCATCACAAATGATCTTCGCGCGATGCTTAGATAACCAATCCATGCCGATGACGACGTCAAAACTACCAAGCTCTACGGGCATGAGGTCTATGTTGAAGGGATGATTAAGAAAATTGAATGTGCAACCGCGGACAATGGTGTTGGTGCTAACTACGCTACCATTAGCTAACTCGACGTTGTATGATGTGTCTAATGTGGTTGGCTTCCAAGATTTGTTCCGATATTGAGTGCTTCCAAAAGTAGTTCATCACTAATATTGTTACCATGCTAGCAAGAAAATAGATATCCGCTTATACTATGTCGAAGAATGTCATTCTAGCTTCACTTGTAGATGAGAGTCATTGATTGTCCGACATGTTCAAACACGTGACATCTCTTGATATAGAGGTGAGGTTACTTGGAATTTCTAGAGGACACAATGCCTTAGGGAAGGTTTATATCGATAACCTTAGTTTAACTTAATTTTCCTTTAAGGGAAACTCATTGTAGGGAAGTTCACCTATTGTTGAGGCCATGCTTGAGAATGTTCTACTGATCTCGGTTAGAAAACTTGGTATATCCCTATAATGTTGCTTCGTGGGTATACGCTTCGTACTAAATCTCGTAACTCGGTCTAACTAATACTTTTGGAATAATAGAGTTTGGATTCTAACCCAAAATAGTGGTTCGGAAGGTCTCGTGATGTCTTAAGATTTTTTTTTTTTTTTTTTTTTTTTTTTTTTTTGTTGGGTTTCGAATCATCCTACCACCTAGTTCTAGTCCTTGTTGGTAATTCCAAAATCCTTCCATTGTTTTCTTGTATCGAGAAATCCTCCTCACAGATGGTATAGGAAGTCTTTCCTAAAATGTCACTCGTCAAATCCTAACTTATCGGTTGAGTGAGAGATAAATGGCGTAAGCACCTTTAGAGTGTTAACAAAAAGAAATGTTTATGCACGATTTATCTGATTATAAAACTTTACTTTTAAATGAGAATTGTTTTTAGGAGATTTGAAATGATACTTGTTACTTCCATGACATAATTCTTCTGAATTATACATAGGTGATCGAGCCATGTATAATTAAGGACAAATGATGTGATGCTTGTTTTGTTGAAATAGTATTATGTTCCTCCGAAGTTTTAGATGGTATTCAACGTTTTGTTTTGTAAGATAATGACTCAATGATTTTTCAGAGTAACATGAAAATCGTTTCGCCTGAGTATATTAAATAGTTGCTAAAATGACTGAAACCAATTGATAAGTTGGTAATAAAACAACTTGCTTAAAACTTTATGAAACAACGTTTCTGAGATGGTGATAAAATAATTCGAAGTAAAATCAAGTGAAATAATTTTATGAAATAGTAGCAGGATAATTTGGAATAAAATTTGTTGGATGGTTTGTAGGATACATAGGAGAACCTTATCGAGTATTAATAGTCTACTAATTGGTCGAGAATAAAGTTGGCCTAGCCCCTAGTAAAGTAGTGATGTATCGTCGAGAAATGATGGAAAATTGGGCAATTGGAGTAAGGAATGAAATAAACAAGGTGGTGATTATCGTAGAGATAATAAATGATAAAGATTACATTAGCTAGAAAGGTGCTTATTATTTGTTCCTGTTGATGGTCTAATCGTGTTTCAAGTGTAGGAGTAGTAGGCGGTCTAGCAACAATAGCCCTAGAACTCTCACAGGTCCTCAACCCTATGAGATGATGTAGTGTCTATAGTCTCGGTGGTAGGTGGTAATGGTGTGTCAAATCATGCACGCTTCCCAGTCGCAAGTCGGTGTATGAGTATCGTGTATTAGATGTGACGGTACGGATGGTGCTCGAAATGATAATGATGATGAAAATAATGACAATGATGATAATGGAATCCTTGTGGTGAATTAAGAAAATGGGTTCATTAGGACTAAGCCTATAAGTTCTACCCAATGGTATGATCTGTCCCAACTGAGTGATAAAAATTGTCCTGATCCTATCGTGAATCAATAGTGATCGTGATGGTGTAGGTGCAACTTCACCCTCCTAAAAAGGTCTCAGAGCCATCATCTGATGTTATCGATGTTGAGTCAACTGATGTTAAAATTATGATAGGGACTGACAAGGCATTCTCCATGTCAAAGTGATGTGAGTATAATGGGATGGGTATTTGAAGGCATCTCTGTGACAACCGATGTGAAATAAAAGTAAATAATCTCGAACAAAGTGTAAGTGAATCCGCATGATAACAATGAACATGTACAATGATGAAATGATGAGATGCTATGATAATGTAGCTATAGTCTAGGGTCAATGATGCAACCTAGTTCTCTATAACTGTAGCTCTGGTACCAATCATCACACCCCAATTTACATTTTGCGTGGAATGGAATTCACGGGGCATTGACTGTCATAGCACCACATCACAGTTATATTGAACGACCTAAAGTGTCGTTTTAAAAACACATCGTTGGATATATCATAAAAACATAATCAGAGTACAACATCGGTCCCAAAAGGTTTTACAAAGTTTGCAAAGATACAAATATGTTACAAATCCAAACGATGTTTTTGAAATAAAGAGCCATAATGTACATAATGTAAGTCGATGCCGCGACTCAAAATATAGGTCCCTAAACCATGTCATGATGAGCGTGCCTCGATTACACGAAAATACATTGCTAAAACGTCAACAATAATGTTGGTGAGAAATCATAGGTTTATGTAAATGTTTTATACGACTACACAAGTATAGACCATGCATGACAATCAAGTCACGTAAAAATAATGTTACAATTGCTCTAAGCCCATGACCCGAAACTAGACTGTTCAATAATGTATGCCCTGCAGAGTGTTTGCGGACAACTCCGTAATGTAATCAAATGAAATGCATCCGTTCACTTGGTTGGGATTCACCAACCCGGATGGGCGTCACCCTCGATAGATCTATCCACTCATCCTCGCTTCAAAGATTAACGGTTCATGTTCAAGTAATGGGGACTTTCAAATTGGCATATGTGGTAACTTAAGCAATGTAATGAATTTAACATACTTGGTATCGTATAAAAAAATGTAGTGCAATGTATTCTCCCGTGGGTTTGAAAATAATCGAAAGCATGTAAAGCGGGCTATGAAAACTCACTTGGATAAAGCGGAATAACGGCAAAAGTGAGTACACCGAGGTTTATAATGATCGTCAACGGGACCTATTATCAATGATATGATATGTCATGAGTTGCAATGTAATGTTATGCATGCACTTCGTATGTTATTTATACCATTTACGGGTTTTGAAAATATTACTCGTCGTCGAAAAATACTCTTTTGACGTCTTGACCCTTCAAAATGACTTTACATGTTTTACGTCAAAATGTCATCCTACAATGGTTTTATAATGATTTTTGGTGAAATTACCACTTTTCGTCAGCAAAACAATGTCGTCGGAAAAATCATGAAATCAACAAAAATGGCTCGGAAAAGTAGTCGTAAAATGGTGTCGTCGATCGTTAGAGAACGAACTCGACGGTTTTGGAAAGTTTGTATCGATATCTAAAAGTTTCAGTTCAGGAGTTTTCGTCCAAAAGGTCTCGATCATAAAGATATCAAAGGCTAAAGATGGTGGTTTTGCTAATTGTGTGCGAGAAAATGAGTTTCGCCAAGTTTGAACATCCGTAAATAATTCACTATAACTCCGCTTGACAAACGGCTTTTTGTTTTGAAAAATATGGCCGATGAACTTGATTTTACTAGAAGACACTTCGTTATAAAAGTTTCACATCATGGTTAAAAGCGCATAAACATAGACGTTCTGACTAATGAAATACTTGAATCGTAAAAATAATATAATTTTAGAAAATAATATTTACGGCAACTTTATGAAAACGCCATATCTTTGTCGTTTTAAATCCGTTTTCACGTAAAATATGTCCTTAGCTTCGTATCAAGTAAACTAATATATTTTTGACTAGTCGAAATAATTTGTGAAGCTTAAGGCTCGTTTTGACCCGAAATATGTAAAACTGCATGCTGAAATTTTCGAAAATAATACGTTTCGTCGTCAAACTTTAAAAATCCATAACTTCTTCGTTATAAGTCCGTTTTATCCGTTCAAGCCGCCACGGATTCGTTTTAAAGTATATTTTCTAAATATCAAGGCCAAAATGTCGTACCAACAGTGGGTTTTCCAGAAATTGAATTAAGGACAGAACACAAAATATAGTTTACGAAAATAGTTTTCTCGGACAAAACCTATTCTAATCCCTTCAAATCAACTCCAAAGCTAATCTAATCCTACCATACACCTTCTTAGGGTGTCATGGGTTCCTAATCACCATCAAGACCAAAGAATACCATGGGAATAATTATAGGATGACTATAAGTATATAATAACTTCTAAAATCATGAAATAAATGGTATAAATCACATAACATGCATATAAGCTCCAAAAATGAAAAGAAACATATGAAAATGACAAGGAAACTTGAAAATGATAAGAATATGCTTACTAGTGAAAATGAAGAGGTGTAGGTAACAAGGATTAACTTAAATATCCTTGGTTTTATTTCAAAACCATAAAAGGATATGATCTAGGTTGATAAACACACTTGATTTTGCAAAAATTTTGATCCCTTGTTTCTTGTATGTGTGACCGGTTCTTGAAGCCAAAGAAGAGAGAATGAAATTTTTTAACACCTATGAGTATGTGAAAAGTGAATGAAATGATTGTCAAGTAAGACTTTTGAGAAAGTGTAAATTATGAAAAAACATAAACCATACAACAATTAAGTACACCCTCCCTATGGCGGTTTTGGGGAGGTTGTCTCTCAAATTATATTTTTTTTTTTTTAAATCTTGCAACTTGTATAAATTTGTATAATTTGTAGTAAAATTTGTAGAATGTAAGTAATTTGTAAAATTAAAGTAAATGTGGAAAATTTTGGTACAAGTAAGTTTTAGTAAATCAAAATAGATTGTATTGAGGTGATAAAAATTGTAAAATACTTTCCTTGTGAAAATTGAGTGATAAAATAATTATCGTAAAATTTTTAAGAAAACGACGTAATAATTAAACTTTAACGATTAAAATACCAAATAAATTTGAAACACTAGGAAAACTAAAAATATAGTTTTTATGAACTAAATGTAAGTTTAAAAATACCTCGGGATCATTTTTGAAAGTAACGGGTTAAATAATCAAAATAAAAACTCACGCGATAAAAATTATTAAATATAAAAATTACGCGTTGCAAGTGAAAATGAAATGTCGTGAATGAATCAATGAGATGCACATGATGTCAATGAAATGTAGACTAATCATAGTCCATATGAAATGTACGTGATGTCATGATCATGAATTCGCCGCTAAACCTCCAAGGTTACGCGAATTTGAAACAAGTAAACCAAGTTTACTAAAATGTTGAAATAATGAGACATGAGCGGTGTCGAGAAATGACACTGAAAGTACGGATTGTCACATCGTGAGTGAGAATAAGACTTCTCGCGAGCTAAAACTATCATCAAGACCCATGAGAAATTGCATCAGTCTCAAAATATCTGAATGCTTTTTCAAAGTGGGAGCTGTTTCACAAATGCATGTAGGCAGATTAATGAGAGAGTCAAACTGCCTCCACAATGCATTAAACTCATGATAGTACTCTGAAAGACTCATTCCAGATTGTGTTAAAGTATGTATTTTATGATGCAGATTATATATCACATAACCATCCTCTTTATTATATGTTTCACTTAATTCATCCCACACAGATTTAGCATTTACAGAAAACACTTGACCTTTATAAAGATCTTGTGAAATACAACCAAGAATCCAAGATAACACAACATAATTACACCTATCCCATTTTGTCTGATAAAGAACATCAGTGGAATCTCTAACACACTTCCCATTAATAAAACCAAGTTTGTTTCTAGTATGTAAAGCCAACTACACAGCAGCAGACCAGACCTTATAGTTCTCAGTACCTTCAAGTTTGAAGGTAATCAACTAAGCACCAATGTCTTGAGGGTGTAAATATAAAGAGTCATATATATCCAATTTTAATTCACTACTTCCCTCTTCAGGGCCCTTACCCTTATAATCAAGACCATCAACCATGATGATCACCAAATAGAAACAATAAAATGCACAATCAAGAAACAGAAAACAAACAGAGTAACAACAACACCTTGTAACTCCTCAAACACAAATAACCACCAAACAATCTCAACCCCACCAAACAATCTCAACCAACTCCAACAAACAAATCCCTTGATCTACTCAACCTCCAAATAATCCTAACCAACAGAAAAACCTAAGAAAAAACCTAAAAGAGGGCGTGAGAGGTATTACAACCACGCAAGCTTCCAAAAGTATCCAAGAACCAGGATCAAGAAGATCCAAAAACAATCACAGCACAGCAGAACAATCACCTGAAATAAGAACAAAAACAATGATTATTAGACAAAGATGGATTGAAAACCACAAATCTGACCCAAACAAACCCTAAAAATTATTATAGGGGTTTTTATTTTTGTTTCAAGAATCTTGAAATTAGAATCAAAACTAGTCAGATTATCAATAATATCAAGGTAAAACAACCTGAATTAGGGTTTGATACAGTAAATCCCAATTTTAACTAATTTGATAAAAAATAAAATTAACACACTCCGATAACTAATTAACTCACAAGATTTCTAAATCAATAAGTAATTAGTCAGAAAACTACCAGGATAAAAAAACCCCAAAAATTAAGAAACCCTAATTTTTGAGAAATTTCAATTAACCGTCAGATCTTTATCAAGAAACCAATATCTATACTCAGAATCACAAGATCTACACCAATAGATCAAAACCCCCAAATTTGATAAACCCTAGTTTTAACAAAAAAAATGTTACGATCTTTTTTAAAATCACTTTGGTATAGAGCAACCTGTCTCTGATACCATGTAGAAACTTATAAAACCAAAGAAATTTTACACAAGAATCAGATTTAATAGTGAACCCAGCCAACCACCCCTTGGCTCACTATTATTATTAACAATTGCTAAAGTATAGCAGTTTGCAATACAAGTAAAAACAGATGAAATATTTACACAAAAACTAGGGTTTCTCTCTATCTCAGGGAACAAGAGAGAAGAGAGAAAGATATATCACACACAGATGATTGAGTAACTATGTGAAGACTCTGGCTTGACTTGTCCTTTTATAGCTCCAATAATGAGAACTTCCACTTAGAGGCCTTGCACTTCTGGAATATACAACATTAGCCCTTCAACTTCTAAACTATTTAGCTGATGCTTATATCTTCAACAGCTACGGTTTACAACTAGTAGTTGTAATGCCACGAGCTGCGCTTGTGATCTTAACATGGGTAAGTCTTATATCTTTATCTTTCAACTTTAAGTATACATTTCAGTCACTCTAAATAACCGAAATGCTATCATTTATAGGTTGCCCTGAAAGAGCTTCAGGTGGTTGGTGGGGATGGTGGACTAGGAGCTCCAGGCGTAGTGATCGCTTGCGATAGTGCTTGAGGTGTGGCGGGAAATATGCGAATCCTAACTCATGCAACCCATCTTACTGAATTCAGAATCCAGGATGGAGAGAACACCTGAGCCTGGGCCATTAGTAGCTCCAACAATGAAAAATCACAAGGGAAACACAACATTGAACGCCATTTTACAAGTTCTTCCATTGATATGTCTCACCTTTAGTTTCGTTTCTATCTTTGAACTTGGTATATATGTAACGCTTCTTAGTCACGTTATGTACTATAATATATGTATATGCACATACATAGATATGTTAGGTACTTGTACTCAATCTTTAGGTAAGTTATATAACGTCTTAATGAAATTTGATCTGTTTGTGAGTGTTATCATTCTGGTGATCATATAATTAATCGTCGACAAAAATAAATGTAACACCCCCAAAATTTCACAATGAGCGTTGGTCATAGGGTGCTACTAAATCAATATACACAACACAAGGTAATAAAGAATGGAAATTTTATTCCATTTTCAAAATATAGATTAATTTAAGAAATAGTTTTACATCATTGTTTCAAAGTGCGGAAGTAAAGCCCATAAAAATATATGTTGTCCCATTAAAAGTTGTATTAAATATGTTTGGAAACACTTCGGATGCCAGTCTTCAACGAATGCCTTTGCCATTGCCCACGCCAATAAGTAAACCTGAGAAAAATATGCTAAAATGTCAACACAAAGGTTGGTGAGTTCATAGGTTTAAGTTTAAGAAATCAAGTTGGACCATAGTTGCACATATAGCATCTCCGTGAATGACACTATATGCAAAAAGGCTATTACGCTAGTACCAAGTTCATGCGACCGAAACTACGACAGTGTGCATTCATCTAGAAGCATGATAAATAAGAGCCCAGCAAGTGTATTTCCAGTACACTCAATCAATACGATATGGTATACGTTCGACGTTTGCCTATCCGGTCAAACTCGAACAGGGGTGTCATCCTCAATAGATCCATTCATAACAATCGCGCCTCCCCAAGGGGAACTAACGGTAGCATAGTTGGGATTCATGGTTGTTTCATGTAATAGTGTTTTCAGTTTCAGGTCCGAAAAGAGTTTTGCATGTTTCTCACCCCATAGTTTTATAAAACAAGTAATAAAGGTAAAAGTGGGGCTATAAACTCACCTTAGCATTTCGGTGAATAAGTACAAAGAGATCGAGTGTGATATAGCGATGGCTCCTACCGGAACCTAGAACGAGATGGCAAGACTCAGTTTGCAGTTTTGTGTACTCACGACTCGAAGTTTTTAAATAAATTTAAGAGTTTACGAGTGGTTGTGTTTAATGTTGCTTGTGTGGCAGAGTTTACGTTTAAATCGTTTCAAAGTGTTTTGTAAGTATTGGCTCTTGGATAAAGGTACAATTTTACTTGTATGCGAGTTGGCTTGAATATTGGTTTAAGTTAGATACAACAGAATTGCATTTATTTGATTTATTTGGTTTCGAGGTGTGAAAACATATATACAAAATATATTTATTAAAATCGTAGTTAAATAATATATTTGAACAAATACATTATTTATAGTTTACGCCGATGTGGTTGCCAAATAAAAATGTGTGTTAAACATATTTATCTAAAAGGAAAGTGGTAAAATATATAAGTTTACTAAGCCTATAAATGTTTTGGATGAAAAGTGTCAAAGTGTTCAAATTTGAAGATTTGAAGTTGTGAAAACGGTGTACGTCACAAACTAGTAAAAGTATCAAGTGGGTTAAAGTTTAGGGTTTGAAAATGTAAAATGCTAATATAGTTTTAAACTTATAAAAGTTTTAAGGCAAGTGGAAAGGAATTCAAATGGAGGGAATGAATGTGTAAAATGTTATAAGTTTTAATAACTTATAAAAGTTTTGAAGAAAGTGTCATGTGTGTAAACTTATAAGGGTTAAAGTTGTAAAGATTAATATAAGTTATAAAACTTTATAAAAGTTTAAAAATATTTGACAAGTCTTTAGGAGTTGGAGGGCTGAAAACGTACAAGTTAATATTAGTTATATTTTATACAAGCTTTTAAGAAAGGTAGCAAGTCATTTGAATTTGGAGGGCTGAAACTGCCAAAGGGCGAAAGTTGAAAAAAGAACAACAAAACTAGCAAAAACTGCCATTCCCTGGGTTCGAACTTGGGTGGCTTCTGTGGGAATGGAGCGTCTTCACCAAGTGAGCCAAGAGCTCTTTCACGTTATAGGCTACAACTTATATACATTTAAGTGACTAGTTACTGATTTATTCTTAGTTATATAATTTGCTCAATGTGCATGCTTGGTGTTCCAACTAGTATGTGAAGCAAGTTTATAACTCATGAGCTTTTGATTATCCCTTAGTTATTTATCTAACTATCTTAAGAACCATTTTACTTTCCACCACACAAGTTCAACAAGACACAAACATTACGTGCCATATTTAACGAAAACAAGTATAGAGAGTTTAAAAGACATGTTGTGTGTATTACAAGAACTAGACACGAAGCTTGGAACTATAAAGGAATTGAAATAGGATTCGAGGGACTTACAACACCAAAAATGGTGGCGACTAGGCACGAGGAGTTCGAGCAAAAGAGATACGAATGAGAACCGAGAGGACTTTAGTTTTCAATACCTTAACTCGATATGAACCTAACCCGAAAAGAATCCTTTGAACACACCGAATGTTTTCGAAAAATTTTCGACTTGACTCGCTATTTTGCTAATCTCTACCCTTGCTTATCAGTAACAAATTAAGAGTGGTGGGTTTGTGTTTGAGTTTTGCGTTGTGTTGTGAGGGTGAAAACGAGGGGTGTACGTGTTTTGTGTGTTTCAAGAGTGAGCAAGGAGGGTTTATATAGTGTGTTTCTTACTCAAGCATGCATGAAATCGACACAAAATTAGGGGCATGTTTAGGATGGGTCACATCAACCACAAAGATGAGAAACATATTACATGATGGTCTATAAGGTCAAGGGTGGTCAAATGGGTATAGGTCATTAGTTTACTAGTTGTGGGGTGGCTTAAAATAGTCTTTGTCTCCTTTGGTTCTATTTACACGCAAAGAAGAAGCAAAAAGGATACATGTTGTGTTTGTTTTTACGTAGTGAGGAGTAGCAAGCAAAAGCGAGAAAGAAAAGTGTGGCCATGGTTTCGGTGGGATGTTGGGCATGCTTAGGAGTAGTCAAATCACATAAACATATTATACAATGGTCCTTGTAGTCAAAAGAGAAGTCAAGAGTAGTATTTTAGAGTACAAAGCTAGTACTAGGATTGATGTTTGGTTAGCATTAGACGCAAGGTAGAAAAAAAATGTGGCTCTTATGTTTTGTGTTGGCTTGACATGCAAAGGAGAAACGAAATAAAAATGTGTTACAAATTATATTAAAGACATGGTTGGTTAGGCTTTGGTCTCCATACGCATGATATATATGATGTTTTGTTTTGTGTTGTTTTGATGGGGTCGACACGAAACATGAAAGATATAGTATCAAAAGTTGCTTGTGCCAATTTTGAGTTACAAAGAAATTTTGAGTGCGTTGGGCTATAGGGACCACGGATGGGGCTAGGCCTAAGGTGAAATCATGTTGGGTTGTTTTGAGTTACACGAGCTATCACGAGGCCCAAGGAATGTTTGGATCGGGTTGGGCTTAAAGGCCCAGTGAGATAAAAATAAATAAAGTTTATTATATATATATTTTATATAATTTTATTATCGAGGTCGAGGTAAATAAATAAAGTTTATTACATACAGTACCTACCCCTTAAAAGAAACCACGTCCTCGTGGTTTAAGATGCAGGAATCGTCGAAGTCGATACGGTGACGAGATGTGAGTATATATACTTAGAACGTGTCGTGGAAAAAGAGGCTAGTCGTTCAAGAAAGATTCGGTGACGTGAGACGATAAGTGAACAACGGAGAAAAGATTCATCAAACGGAATACAACGTGGTTTCATAAAAGAGTACGATAGTTGAGTTCAAAACAGAAAGAACAGAGTCGTATGAGGTTACGAAGGATAGAGCATAAGAGTGAAATAAGATATCGTGACCAGTGACAGAGGTGGTTTAACTATATGTATGAGAATAATATAAATCAACTAGTTGTATGTTACATAAAGAAATAAGATATAAGCAATGATGAGTTGTACGTTACATATAGAAATAACGTAGAGGCAGTTATAGAAGCATAGCATAGTGCGATATTGTAATAGTAGGCATGTTACGCAGTTTAACATAGAGAGGTAACAAGTATAAGCATTCGTAGTCTACTCTACATTATCCTTAAATTAATTATTCCTTAATTTCATTTAGTTTGTTACATCAACATTATTCTCATTTAAACTTCGCGACCCAATCAAACAAGAACAGCCTTAACGTTTAAATGTGGGTTAATTAAGAAACTTAATGACTTTGAGAAATAAATAATTTGATTCAAATGAGAGCTTATACGAACCTAAAATACATCAGTAACACATAGCACGACTACATCGTGTAACAGTAGGCAAGGCATGGCAGACATCGGCAGTTGTGGCGGCGTTGAAGTGTTTTTAGGAAAATTTGGTTATAGTTTAGGTTTTGAAAAATACCTAATTCTCTATAACCTTGGCTATGAATACCAATCTGTAACACCCCAAAATTTCACAGCGGAAGCGTTCGGGTCATAGGGTGCTACTAAATCAATATACACAACACAAGGTAATAAAGAATGGAAATTTTATTCCATTTTCAAAATATAGATTAATTTAAGAAATAGTTTTACATCATTGTTTCAAAGTGCGGAAGTAAAGCCCATAAAAATATATGTTGTCCCATTAAAAGTTGTATTAAATATGTTTGGAAACACTTCGGATGCCAGTCTTCAACGAATGCCTTTGCCATTGCCCACGCCAATAAGTAAACCTGAGAAAAACATGCTAAAATGTCAACACAAAAGGTTGGTGAGTTCATAGGTTTAAGTTTAAGAAATCAAGTTGGACCATAGTTGCACATATAGCATCTCCGTGAATGACACTATATGCAAAAAGGCTATTACGCTAGTACCAAGTTCATGCGACCAAACTACGACGGTGTGCATGCATCTAGAAGCATGATAAATAAGAGCCCGGCAAGTGTATTTCAAGACACTCAATCAATACGATATGGTATCGTTCGACGTTTGCCTATCCGGTCAAACTCGAAAGGGTGTCATCCCAATAGATCTATTCATAACAATCGCGCCTCCCAAAGGGAACTAACGGTAGCATAGTTGGGATTCATGGTTGTTTCATGTAATAGTGTTTTCGGCCAGTCCGAAAAGAGTTTTGCATGTTTCTCACCCCATAGTTTTATAAAGCAAGTAATAAAAGTAAAAGTGGGGCTATAAACTCACCTTAGCAGCTCGGTGAATAAGTACAAAGAGATCGAGTGTGATATAGCGGTGGCTCCTACCCGGAACCTAGAACGAGATGGCAAGACTCAGTTTGCAGTTTTGTGTACTCACGACTCGAAGTTTTTAAATAAATTTAAGAGTTTACGAGTGGTTGTGTTTAATGTTGCTTGTGTGGCAGAGTTTACGTTTAAATCGTTTCAAAGTGTTTTGTAAGTATTGGCTCTTGGATAAAGGTACAATTTTACTTGTATGCGAGTTGGCTTGAATATTGGTTCAAGTTAGATACAACAGAATTGCATTTATTTGATTTATTTGGTTTCGAGGTGTGAAAACATATATACAAAATATATTTATTAAAATCGTAGTTAAATAATATATTTGAACAAATACATTATTTATAGTTTACACCGATGTGGTTGCCAAATAAAATGTGTGTTAAACGATTTATCTAAAAGGAAAGTGGTAAAATATATAAGTTTACTAAGCTTATAAATGTTTTGGATGAAAAGTGTCAAAGTGTTCAAATTTGAAGATTTGAAGTTGTGAAAAGCGGTGTACGCCACAAACTTGTAAAAGTATCAAGTGGGTTAAAGTTTAGGGTTTGAAAATGTAAAAGGCTAATATAGTTTTAAACTTATAAAAGTTTTAAGGCAAGTGGAAAGGAATTCAAATGGAGGAATGAATGTGTAAAATGTTATAAGTTTTAATAACTTATAAAAGTTTTGAAGAAAGTGTCATGTGTAAACTTATAAGGGTTAAAGTTGTAAAGATTAATATAAGTTATAAAACTTTATAAAAGTTTAAAAATATTTGACAAGTCTTTAGGAGTTGGAGGTGAAACGTACAAGTTAATATTAGTTATATTTTATACAAGCTTTTAAGAAAGGTAGCAAGTCATTTGAATTTGGAGGGCTGAAACTGCCAAAGGGCGAAAGTTGAAAAAAAACAACAAAAGTAGCAAAAACTGCCATTCCCTGGGTTCGAACTTGGGTGGCTTCTGTGGGAATGGAGCGTCTACACTAAGTGAGCCAAGAACTCTTTCACGTTATTGGCTACAACTTATATACATTTAAGTGACTAGTTACTGATTTATTCTTAGTTATATAATTTGCTCAGTGTGCATGCTTGGTGTTCCAACTAGTATGTGAAGCAAGTTTATAACTCATGAGCTTTTGATTATCCCTTAGTTATTTATCTAACTATCTTAAGAACCATTTTACTTTCCACCACACAAGTTCAACAAGACACAAACATTACGTGCCATATTTAACGAAAACAAGTATAGAGAGTTTAAAAGACATGTTGTGTGTATTACAAGAAGGAAAATGATAAAAAATGCATCGAACTTGACACTTGTTGTCATTGTGTGTAATCGACTATTTTTTTTTCATTGTAACACAAACCTTTAAATTTTTGTCATTGTATGTAGCCGATTAGGTGAATTTGTGTTGTGTATGTACCGGTCAGCTTAGCGTTACATCGTTAGTCCTTATTTACTAACGGTCATTAGTAAATAACTTAAAATTTCGTTCTCTTACGCTTTTATTCGCTTTCATCCGTTATTATACGTTTCGTCCATTTTATACTTTTTCGTCCGCTTTATACATTTTGGTCCAATGCTTTCATCCGTTTTTACATTTCGTTTTGTTTACTTACGCGTGACGTTTTCTTATGTTTTAGTCCGTTATTATACGTTTCGTCCGTTATTATCGTTTAAATCGGTTTTATCACGCCGTCATTTTCTTACGTTTTCATCCGTTTTATGCGTTTTGTTCTTTTACGTTTTCATTCAGATTATCGTTTTCATCCGTTTTCACGTTTTCAATCTGTTTTATACATTTAAATACTGTTTTTAAAGTTTTCGATCTATTTTCTAACATTTTCATCTTTTTACGCTTTCGTTGGTTTTCTTACATTTTCGTTCATTTTCCTACTTTTTGGATGAAAATGTATAAAACTTAAGAATACTGGACAAAACGTATAAAATGGATGAAGGTGTAAGAAAAAATGGATGAAGGTGTAAGAAAACAGATGAAAACTTAAAAAAACGAAAACATATAAAGCAGATAAAGCAGATAAAAAGACGAAAACATATAAATTCGATTTAAAACGTTAGAAAATCGATAAGACATTTAAAACCGGCGAAAACGATAAAAACGACGAAAAATATAAACAGATGAAAAGCGATTGAAAACGATAAAAGCAGATGAAAGCGGACGAAACGGATGAAAACTTATAAAGCGGACTAAAACGTATAAAAGCGAATGAAAACGATAAAAGCGGAAAACGTAAGAAAGCGGACGAGAATGTAAGAAAACAGACGAAACGTAAAAGCGGGAAAAAGCAGCGGATGAAAAGTATAAAAAGCAGATAAAAGCGTATTATAACGGATGAAAACGAATAAAACGTAAGAGAACGAAATTTTAAGTTATTTACTAACGACCGTTAATATAAAAGGACTAACGATGTAACGCTAAGCCTAACGGGTACATACAATAACACAAATTCACCTAGCGGCTACATACAATGACAAAAATTCAAAAGGTTTGTGTTACAATGAAAAAAAAAAGTTGGCTACACACAATGACAACAAGTGTCAAGTTCGATGCATTTTTTTGTCATTTTCCCTTACAAGAACTAGACACGAAGCTTGGAACTATAAAGGAATTGAAATAGGATTCGAGGGACTTACAACACCAAAAATGGTGGCGACTAGGCACGAGGAGTTCGAGCAAAAGAGATACGAATGAGAACCGAGAGGACTTTAGTTTTCAACTCCTTAACTCGATATGAACCTAACCCGAAAAGAATCCTTTGAACACACCGAATGTTTTCGAAAAATTTTCGACTTGACCCGCTATTTTGCTAATCTCTACCCTTGCTTATCAGTAACAAATTAAGAGTGGTGGGTTTGTGTTTGAGTTTTGCGTTGTGTTGTGAGGGTGAAAACGAGGGGTGTACGTGTTTTGTGTGTTTCAAGAGTGAGCAAGGAGGGTTTATATAGTGTGTTTCTTACTCAAGCATGCATGAAATCGACACAAAATTAGGGGCATGTTTAGGATGGGTCACATCAACCACAAAGATGAGAAACATATTACATGATGGTCTATAAGGTCAAGGGTGGTCAAATGGGTATAGGTCATTAGTTTACTAGTTGTAGGGTGGCTTAAAAATAGTCTTTGTCTCCCTTTGGTTCTATTTACACGCAAAGAAGAAGCAAAAAGGATACATGTTGTGTTTGTTTTTCTGTCGTGAGGAGTAGCAAGCAAAAGCAGAAAGAAAAGTGTGGCCATGGTTTTCAGCTGGGATGTTGGGCATGCTTAGGAGTAGTCAAATCACATAAACATATTATACAATGGTCCTTGTAGTCAAAAGAGAAGTCAAGAGTAGTATTTTAGAGTACAAAGCTAGTACTAGGATTGATGTTTGGTTAGCATTAGACGCAAGGTAGAAAAAAAATGTGGCTCTTATGTTTTGTGTTGGCTTGACATGCAAAGGAGAAACGAAATAAAAATGTGTTACAAATTATATTAAAGACATGGTTGGTTAGGCTTTGGTCTCCATACGCATGATATATATGATGTTTTGTTTTGTGTTGTTTTGATGGGGTCAGCACAGAAACATGAAAGATATAGTATCAAAAGTTGCTTGTGCCAATTTTGAGTTACAAAGAAATTTTGAGGTGCGTTGGGCTATAGGGACCACCGGATGGGGCTAGGCCTAAGGTGAAATCATGTTGGGTTGTTTTGAGTTACACGAGCTATACGAGGGCCCAAGGAATGTTTGGATCGGGTTGGGCTTAAAGGCCCGGTGAGATAAAAATAAATAAAGTTTATTATATATATATTTTATATAATTTTATTATCGAGGTCGAGGTAAAAAAAAATATCCCGTAACTTGTCGTGCTTAAAGTTTGAAAAGAAAAAAAAATGTAGCCACGAAAACAGGTGGGGAAATTCACGAGTTATTACAATAAAAGTGTCATATAATTTGATGGACACACAATTCTCTTTTTCAATTTTGGTATAAACATGTTAGTTTTTGTTTAGAGATGCAAAACAATAATGAAAATTTGAAACTCGTAACAAACTAATCTATGCTTAAAACCAACGCAAACCTGTAAGAATTAGAACTTCAGAACATGGGTGATACCTAAATACAAATACACAATTCCCTTATTAGGTGTTTGACTTTGCAAATTGAATGTATTTTTTAATTTTATTTTTAGAATAATTGAATGTGATTATGTGATATGAAATAAAAGAAAATGGAATATCATTTGATTGAATGTCTAGCAATATCTCTATAACATACCATGAAGTCTTGTTATAACGTAAACCATGACTAAATGTACGGACAATAAAAAGGCGTTGTTTACTATCAACTTTTCAATCCCACATCGGCTAGAGGAAAAAGTTTTTGCTTTATTATATACCTTGATGTACAATTCATTGACAAGTTGAGATGAATAGTTATGTTGTTTGATGACCATGCTACGCGATCTTAAAAAGAACGACATCGGGTTGAGATTGCCACCAACAATGTAAGTATGTTCTTAGCTTTTTTAGAAAAAGAAACTATTTACGTGTTTCACGTAGTTTTCCACATTATCATTGGAGCGGAGTGTACTGACAAGCTAGTTTTACATCTAAGTCTTTTAGTCAAACATATAAATGAATCAACATTATCAATTATCAAAGTCTTCCAAAACAATTTCAAATATTCTATGTATGTCATTCTAGCTCACAGTATGAAAACCTACTTGGCCAAAAACACAGGGCCGAGGACCGGACCAAATGTTGGTTCGGTTCGCTCAAACAAAGCTTAATGACCGGTTGTGCGTAATTGAACTTACAAGCGAATATGAAAAAATGGTGAACTAAGGAACGAACTGAACTATATTAGGTCCGGTTCGGTCCGGTCGGCATGATTTCTCAGTTCGATTTGGTCGGCGGTAAAAAAGTTATTAAATATTTAAAAGAAACTTTAAAAGATTTATTTAAGAGACCCCCAACCTAAATATCCAAACACTCCTTCACTTTTAGTTTCGTTTCTATCTTCGTAGTGTACAATTCAATGGAAACAAAAATCTGTATTTTCATTTTGGTGCAAACGTGTAAGTTTTTGTTATGAGATGCAAAACAAGAATGCAAATTTGAAACTCGTAACAAACTAATCTATGCCTAAAACCAACAAAAACTTTCAAAAAATTAGAACTTCAGAACATGGGTGCAGCCTAAATACAAAAACAATTCGTAAATCTAGTGAATCAAAGAAAAGCACAATATTAATGATAGACTCTTATGAGGTCTTTTGGCTTTGCAAATTAAATGTGATTATGTGATATGAAAAGAAAGTCGAATATCATTTGATTGAAGGTCTAAAAGTATCTTTGTAACAAACCATAAAGTCTTGTTATAACGTAAAGTATGGCTAAATGTACTGACAATAAAAAAGCGTTGTTTACTATAAACTTTTCAATCCCACATCGGCTAGAAGAAAGAGTTTTTGCTTCATTATATACAATCTATTGACAAGTTGTGATTAATATTTATGTTGTTCGTTGACCATGCTACTCGATCTTAAAAAGAACGTCGAGTGGAGCTTGTCATTGACAACTTGAGTAAAGTTCTTAGCTTTTTTGAGAGAAGCAAATTGTTTAAATGTTTCACATTATTTTTCATATTATCATATGACGGGAGTGTACTAACATTTTAGTTATTCGTTATCAACAATCTTAAATAATGTCTTTGACGTTTCTTAGTCAAACATATAAATCGATCAACATTATCAATTATCTAAGTCTTACAAGCCAGTCTCAAATATTTTATATGTTATGTCATATTATGGTTGATCACGGTCCGAAAAAACTGAAATAGCCCAAAACAGGGGGCCGAGGACCTTACTTAAATGTTTGGTCCGGTTTAGTCTAACAAAGAATAATGACGGTTGTGCGTAAGACCAAACCGAAACGGACCAAAGATCAAATATGAGAAAAAGGAATACGGGAGTAAGAACCGGACCGAAATTAGTATTGGTCATGCTTATTAAGCTAAAATTATAAGCTAGTTTTGATTTTGAAATCTTGTGCACATGTTCCTCTCCCTCTTCAAATGTATGTTTCATTATTAATTATGTTGGTTATGTCGGTTTTAAGAATAATTGAATTTTTATTATTAAGATTTATAACGTTGCATCAAAGAATATATGGTTAAAATATAATTATTAGTTGTACTTATAATAATATATTTATACTCTGAACCACATGTTTACACGAGCATTAAACTAGTTATTCAATACACTTGATTAAACATTTGAACTATTTTAATTTTTAACAATCTAAATAGTATATTATATGTGTTTCAACTGTCTAAATATTAAGTAGCATAACTGGGGCTTTAGATTTCGACAAAGATTCGAGTTTAAATCCCACAGATATCATCTAAAGGCCAACTTTTATTCACGTATCTAAGTTGGTTATAAATCAAACGACTTTGCAAAAAAGCGGTTTCATTTTCAAAGCAAACAAATATCCTTTAAAACGAGCTAGGCACGTACCCAATTATCTCAAAGAATTATCTCATATGAGCTTGAACTCACAACCTCTTAGCTAGATAAAGAGCTCTCACAAATATCGTTAGGCTATACGCCTCTCTTGGTAATATTGTTAATTTGTTATCGTCATCATTTATAATTAATATTAATGTTGTTACCGATATAATTAATTTTTAGTTTTAGTCGTAGGCTCGTAGCATTAGAAAATTACTAAAGACTTCAAATCAGATCAACTAAATAAATACGAAAATTAGTATATTGCAAAATGAATTGCAGAATAATGCGAGTTGAGAAACTATACAAATGATTATCGCAAAAATGGAAAAATGAGAAAGGTGACATCACAATAATTTTATGATAAAAAGGAACTCAGTAAACCAATGGTGATTCAATACTTAGAGCTTAGCTTTTTAGAACAAAAGTGTTTAGAGGTTTTGGGTTCGAACCTTGAGGAGAAAATTAATCCTTCACTTGTCACGGAAGTTCACCGGCGCCGACTCTAAGCTATCCATAAAGTGATAAAGGTAGTCGTATCGATTAGTCAATTCGATTGTCGGTCGAAAATCTAAAAAAAAAAAAAAAAAAAAAAAAAAAATCCTCAGTAACGCAAACCATGAAAAGAATTGTTTGCTATCAAGTTTCCAATCAAGTTTTTTTCTTTTTTATCTAGTGAAACGCTATCGTTTATAGGTTGCCCGAAAGAGCTTCAGGTGGTTGGTGGGGATGGTGGACCAGGAGCTCCAAGTGGAGTAATCGCTTGCAATAGTGCTTGTGGTGCATTTAATATGGATCAATATTGTTGTAGCGGGCAATATGCAAATCCTAACACATGCAAACCATCTTACTATTTAAGTATCTTTAAAAGAGCTTGTCCACGAGCTTATAGCTATATATGCATTTGATGATGGAACCAGCACCTTTACCTGCAATGCTTATGAATACGCCATTATCTTTTGCCCCAATTCCAACAACAATGGGATATCTTCCTTCTATATATCATGCTTAGAGCAAGATAGCTTTTTGGCACCCTAGATGCCAATGTGGCTATTAGGGTTGGCAAGATATATAGGTGGGTCAAACAAGTTGGGAAACGGTTCAATGGGGTATGGGTTGAAATACATATAACTTTTTAGTACATGTTGAGACGGGATGAATCAGGTTGAGTTGACCCATAAGCACTTCATTGTCCATCTTTAGGTGGCTTTCGACCCATTGGATCTCCTTTTTTCTGAACCCGTTTAAGATAAAATACATCCAGAATTATAAGTAAATTGGTTAAAACTGTCGCCTCTAAGTTATCTGAATCCGGATGCTTCTAATTTGCAATGCAGGATGGAGCAAACGCCTCAGCCTGGGCCATTGATAACTCCGGCAATGAAAACTCGCAAGAAGGGAAACACAACATCAAACTCCATATTACAAGTTCCTGCATCCATATGTCTCATTTTAGTTTCGTTTCTATCTTTGTACTTGGTACATATGTAACGCTTCTTAGTCGCGTTATGTACTAAAATAGATGTAGATACACATACATAGATACGTAGGTACTTGCAATATTGCAAAAATGGGTCAACTCGGCCGATTAATCGTTAATCGCCCCAGTACCTTGTCGATTTTTGAAAATTGGTCGAAAAATCGACCTAGGAAAAAAATCGACACTAAGCAGTCAAAAAATCGGCCGAATCAGTCAAAATCGGCCGAGTCGGTAAAAAATGGCCGAATCTGGCAAATCGGTTATTTTAAAAATAATAATAATTTAGGCATTATACTTAATTTGGGGGTCGTATATTTCACTTATAACGCACAATCGGCATCGCAATCACAATTGAAGCCTTTTATTGAGGTTTGGAAACATAGCACGCTTGGAATCGGTTAAAAATTTTAGTTTGGTCTCCAGAAATATCAAAAAATTGCAGGAAATGCCAATCCGATTAATCACCGATTAATCCCGACTTGACCGATTACTCGCTGCGGGGTGGTCGACCGCCCGACTACCGATTCACGATTTTTGCAGCATTGGGTACTTGTACTCAATCTTTATATAAATTATATAACGTCTTAATGAAATTTGATCTATTTGCGAGGGTTATCTTTCTGGTGATCATATAATTAATCATCGACAAAAACAAAAGTAGTTTATAATTCGATGGACACATAATTCTCAATTTTCCATTTTGGTTTAAACGTGTTAGTTTCGTTGAGAGATGCAAAACAATAATGCATATTCGGAAGTCGTAACAAACTAATCTATGCTTCAAACCAATAAAAATGGGTAAATCTAGTGAATTAGAGAAAAGTACAATAAAAATGCAAGACTCTTATGGGGTGTTTGGCTTTGCATATTGGATGTGATTATTTGATATGAATTAATAGAAAATGGAATATCATTAGATTGAATGCCTGAAAATATCTTTGTAACATACCAAAAAGTCTTGTTATAACGTAAAACATGACTAAACGTACGGACAATAAAAAACCTTTTTACTAGTATCATTTTAAATCCCACATCGGCTAGAGGAAAGAGTTTTTGCTTAATTATATACCTTGGTGTAAAATGCATTGACAAGTTGAGATTAATATTTATGTTGTTCGATAGCCATGTTTCGGGATCTTTAAAAGAACGGCATCGTGTTGAGATGGTCATCGACAATTTAAGTAAAGTTCTTAGCTTTTTTAGAAAAGCAAACTATTTACATGTTTCACAATATTTTCCACATTATCATTGGAGCGGAGTGTACTGACAAGCTAGTTTTCTACAACTAAGTCTTTTAGTCAAACATATAAATGAATCAACATTATCAATTATCAAAGCCTTCCAAAACAATTTCAACTATTCTATGTATGTCATTCTAGCTCACAGTCTGAAAACCGATTTGGCCCAAAACACAGGGCCGAGGATTGGACCAAATGTTGGTTCGGTTCGGTCAAACAAAACATAATGACCAGTTGTGCGTAATCGAACTAAGAAGCGAATATGAAAAAATGGTGAATTGAGGAACGAACTGAACTATATTAGGTCCGGTTCGGTCCGGTCGGCATGATTACTCAGTTCGATTTGGTCTGCGGTAAGAAAGTTATTAAATATTTAAAAGAAACTTTAAAATATTTATTTAAGAGACCCCCCACCTGAATATCCAAACACTCCTTCACTTTTAGTTTCGTTTCTATTTTTGTAGTGTACAATTCAATGGAAACAAAATTCTGTATTTTCATTTTGGTGCAAACGTGTTAGTTTTTGTTATGAGATGCAAAACAAGAATGCAAATTTGGAACTCGTAACAAACTAATCTATGCCTAAAACCAACAAAAACTTTCAAAAAATTAGAACTTGAGAACATGGGTGCTGCCTAAATACAAAAACAATGCGTAAATCTAGTGAATCAGAGAAGAGCATAATATTAATGATAGACTCTTATGAGGTCTTTTGGCTTTGCAAATTAAATGTGATTATGTGATATGAAAAGAAAGTCGAATATCATTTGATTGAATGTCTGAAAGTATCTTTGTAATAAGCCATAAAGTCTTGTTATAACTTAAACTATGGCTAAATGTAGTGACAATAAAAAAGCGTTGTTTACTATCAACTTTTCAATCCCACATCGGCTAGAAGAAGAAAGAGTTTTTGCTTCATTATATACCTTGGTGTACAATGTATTGACAAGTTAAGATTAATATTTATGTTGTTCGTTGACCGTCCTACTCGATCTTAAAAAGAACAACATCAAGTGGGGCTTTAATGGACAGGGTTAATGGTGTAAAAAAATACAAACTTTCCACTTTTTACTATTGTGACAATAAACTTTTAATTTTCCTATTAAAACAAAAAGTTTCTTAATGACTCTTATTGTAACCAAAAGTGACACGTGGCACAATTAATTAAGCACTTAACCAAAAAATCGGCTTTACTCGTTTCATTATGTTGGGGACCATTTATGTCAACTTACCAAACATGGGGACTAAATATAAAACAAACGCTTTTTATTAAACAAAAAGTTTTTATAAAACCAAAACGTGTTCTTCCCAAACCCGCTACAAACCCGATAGTATAAACCCTAATCAATGAGTTCATCAAGTTCAAGACAATCACGCCTAGTTGGTGGTAATATTCAATACTCATCAGAATCGTAACCGTCTACTAAAGGTTCATACTTCAACCACAAGGAGGAATCCGGGCAAGAGATTTGTCAAATGTAATGATTGCAAAGTGTACGAGTTTCTTGATGAAGATCTTCCCACGAGTACTACAAAGAGTTGGTGTTTGGATTCTTTGAAAGGCGAAACACATGAGCAATAATCCATATTCTCAACACATGGTTGAAGGTCTTGCTATGGAAAAGTCATTGTTGGAAGATGAGTTGAAGGCTACAAAGTCCAAGTTGCAGTTGTATGATAAGTTATTTTACATTATGATAGGATGCTTGTGTTTAATTTGTGTTGTATTAGGTATGACAATTGCCAAGTAATTAGGGTCTTGTTGTAATGGTTTTATGTTATGGAATGAAAATCTTATCTTTTGGTTACATTCTCTTATATTTATGTTGCATTCTAATATCTGTTACAATCCAGTGTGATTTGTAGACCATAGTAAAACAGTGAGCATAGCATTCATGATAGGTGATAGAAAACACATTATTTTAGGGCCATAAAAGGCATACATTAACTAAACTGAAAGACCAAGTCCTGATAAGACCAAGTGCTGATAAGACCATAAACCATGAAAGACCAGTGCTAGGTAGTAGGTGCTTCTAACCCATCCTTTTCTTTCCCTTTCCCTTCCCCTTTGGAGCTGCAATTTCAGTTTTGGCAACATAAGGTTTGACACCAAATTCTTCAAGAGTGGCCTTTGCAGGCAAACCTAGAACTTTAGGCCTTGCATCAAATAGAAGCTTTTCAATCTGTTTTTGGGTTAGTGGCTCATCATCCTCTGCATCATCAGAAGCAGTTTCAACATAATGTGAGCTTGAGCCCACCTTTGGTTGATAAAACTCTAGCTCATGAGGTGGTTCTACTGACTGCAATGGTGGAAAATACCCTGTCCATGTGCTACCTGTGTTACCTGAACTTGTGTCATCTTCCACCATTGCATATTCTGATGTATCACTGGAAATGCAGATTATTTCTAAAAAGAAAAAAAGAAAAAAAAAATAGCAAATAAAACATAAGTATGTTTAACAGATAAGAGATGGAAAAGGCACATGAAGATGTTTGACAATTTATAACCTTTTCTCTTGTTGGAACCCTTGTTTCTTGAACTCATGTTTGCAAAAGATGGAATAGATGAGGAAGATGTTTGATATGGTTTTGTAACATCTATATCCGCCTTATATAGAGGTGTGGTAATTCATTTGAACAAGATAAAATGGATTGATTCATTGACGCAAAAATGTTCGGTGGTAATACATACATTAATTGACCGCACAAATGTTGAAAAGTGATACATTGACTCATTGATCGCAAAATGTGTAGTTAATCGCAAATTGTGTAGTAAAAAATGCAATAGTTAATCGGATATGCCACAAAAGTTAGAAAATGCAATAGTGAAAGTCATAAAGGTGGTGCAACTGCAAATGCATAAAAGTCAGTTTTTTGGAAGTGATGCAATGCAAATGCATAAAAGTGACTGCAATTGTAGAACAGTAAACTGCAATAATGTTACTGAACCTAATGTTACTGCAATAGTCCAAAAATGAGTGACTGCACAAATTGTACAAAAGTAATTCATTGATAGAACAGGAAACTGCATTCATCATACATATCTAACATCATACAAGAAAGTAGTTTAATTTTGACCATCTTATGCCCTCATATGATATACAAAATAGGCTATTTGTAGATGGTCATTTTAAACTGTTAACATACCTACAGAACCATATGGCAGTTAAAGTGTTTACACATCCAAAAGATGATTAAGTATGCCCTCATAAGATATACAAAATGGGCTATTTAATTGTTATTAAGATGATATACAAAAGCTAAAATAGATGGTAGTTGCACTTATATATCAAGTGCATTGTCTTTAGTACTGCCCTGACCATCCATTTTTTTGCCCAACTTCTTTAGTATGATTCTTTCACTTGGTCTTCGATTTTATGAGCTTGTTTTTGTCTTCGCACTTCGATCTTGCACTTGATCTTGTTGTGCTCGCACTTGGTCTTGTGATTGGGTGTCTGAATTGGAGTTAATTCAATCTTCTTGAACCCGTGCTTGAGACCGGACTTGAACCCGATCTTGATGTTCATCTTGCACTTGTTCTTGAGACCGGACTTGAACTCGATCTTGATGTGCATCTTCCACTTGTTCTGAGACGACTTCATCTTGTTGTTCTTGAGACCATCGAAACAACTATCAACACCAAACCATCTTGCAAATGTCAAGTACATGCCTCCTCTTACCATGCCTTGTTGGAATTCCAAGTGTTGACCCAACTTTCCTTTTGATCCACCACCTCCATTTGGCCCAACTCCTAACTCTTTCATTAGACCCAACATCTCCTAACTCCTTCATTAGACCCACTACCCACATCAACCCTAACTCCTTCATTAGACCCACCACCAACTTGGTCCTAACTCCTTCATTAGACCCACTACCCACATCATCCTAGCTCCTACATTAGACCCACTACCCACTTCATCCTACTTCCTCCTACATTACACCCATTTTGTTTTCTAGGCCTACCACCTACTCCTTTTGGTTTAGGTGTCTTTGCCACAATAGGTTCTTTGCAACCTTTATATTGTGTCCGAGCTTATGGCAATTTGTACAATGCATTAGAACACCTACTTTAGACACTCTTGTACCACTACCCCTCACCTTTAGCTCGATTCTCTTCTTTCTAGGCCTACTGTGCATTTTTTAGGCTTTGGTGGTAATACATTTGAGTACATGCTCGATCGGGCCAAAATCCATACCACCAACGGGTTTTAAGTTCAAGTTGTTGTAAGCTAAAGAATACATATCTGTCCTAAACCATTCGGGACATAAGCCTCGTGTAACCTATTCATAAACATTATGACCTTTGTGGAGTGAACACATGGTATACCGAAAGTTGCCACATCCCGCAACTCGCAAGTCCTCTTTGTTTCATCAACAAGTGAATCCATCACTCCCTTGTCTCACCTCAAACACATTCCCACAGTTGGTATCACATGCCAAAACTCGCATATGAAAATTAACAATTTGAATCAAAATATCATAAATTGCAAACTGTAGTTTAATGGACACTAACCTTTGTTGGTCTTTCAGCCATTCCAATCTTTTTTGAATGTTGGGACACACTCCAGAGTCCACTTCACACTAACCTCCCTCATCTTCTGCATCCTTTCCAGGACAATAACTCTAATAGCTTCTAACATGGTGATCAGTGGCTTATGCCTAACACCCACAATCACACTATTGAAGCATTCACTAAACCCATTTTCAATCGCTTCACAACCTCTGTCAACCTCAAAGAATGCTCGGACCATGTCTTGGGATTCTTATCCATGAGAAACTTATGTGCACCGTGGTTGGCCTTTTAATCTTATCCATTATTTTATTGAACAGTTGAGGGTATGATGCTTTAGATGTCGCCTGAATAGATTCCTAAACTCCAATCCAAATGTAATGTTTCTTAAAGCCTTCATATATGTGTCTTGCACATTGCCTATGCTCAAGATATGGCATTACTAGCTTCACTGCTTCAATAAGACCCTACAAAGGCATGTTAGTGTGTTAGATCATGTTTAATATTATATTAACAATTGGGGAAAAATAAATGAGTAAAGCATACCTTGTGTTGATCGAGATATCAGAGTTAGACCTTGACCTTTAACTTTACCCAAATCTTCTTCAAACAACTCTAAAAACCAACTCCAGTTATCTTTATTTTCAACATTTACCACAGCCCAAGCCACGGGGTAAATGTGGTTATTCCCATCTCTATCAATTGCAGCAAGAATTTCCCCTTGATTAGGACTTTTCAGAAAACAACCATCTAAGGCTATAACTGGCCTACATCCTGATTTCCATCCATTAGCTAATCCAGCAAAACAAACATAAAACCTATCAAAATATGTCTAGTTATCTGGGTTGACTGTCACTCCCAACTTCACAGTTGACCCAGGATTGGTGTCTAAAATAGCTTTCCCATAAGATCTTAGCATACCATAGTGTTCGCTATACTCTTTTCATTCTCGATGTCAAAGCAAACTTCTTTGCATTAACACATTGATTAGGTGTAACCTTACACTTGTACTTTTTCATCACTAGGTCACTATACTATTCAACCTAATCTCGTGGTTATCCCTAATCTTTTCACCAAAGACCGCCCTATCCACTTATAGTTGACCAATGAGCCAAACTGAAATTCCTAACACATGTATGCTCATCAACTAATGTTTTAATCTGAAAAGTTTTCTCTACTGACATCCAACTAGCATAACATCTCCAAGGACATGATGGCAATTCATTACTACTACCACTAGAATACCTGATTTGCTTCCTTTGTTTACCAGTATCTGGATCAGCCACCCTTTCAGGTCTTTGTCCACACCTAACCACCACCATCTTTGAATTACTCTTCTCATACCATAGTGAGAAGCCATTAGCCAAAGCATAGAATGTCAAACACTCCTTGAACTTGTTCACACTCACATACTTTAAACCTTTCTGCAATTGTAACACAACATAAGTTAACATTCATCATTAATAAACAACATAACAAATTTTAATTTAAATATAAGTATGCTCAACATACTCACCTCTGGTTTCCTCAGTCTCCAGTGTGTACTTTCATCATACATGGGGTACCTTTCAATACTTGTTTGAGCAGTAATGAAAGGGTCTTGAGTGTTTCCCTCCTCATCAGTAGCCTTAAGCTTTCTTAGTAGCTCATCCATGAACAAATCATGATCAGTCCTAACATCAGGAGCAGAAGAAGAATTTAAAGGCACACTATTTGCTTCATTTGGCTCTTCCATCTGCTCTACCTTATCCCTATTAGCTTTGATCCTATTTCTAAGCTCAATCAATTCCTCTTCACCAGGACTAAGATAATCAACAGACTTATCACTTTCATACTCCCAATCATAATCACTGTCAGAATCATCATCATTTTCAATCACCCTAGCATCCATACTAGTACTACCACTAGTACCTACACCACTAGCTTTGGTGAGAAGATTCACCTTGAGTTTCAAAGATACTCCATCTCACCCAAGCCTCCATCTCATCTATGCTAAAATCATTGCAATACCTTATTTTTGGACTGACTTTACTCTTAGCAACACTAGCATCCATACTTGTTCTATCTACTTTACCTAAGTACTCAGATAAGTCCATATCAAAGTCTTTGGAGATATACATCAAGCTCACCAAATACAACAGCCACATCAAACATATAGTTTAACTCACTATCATTAGTGACTCTAACTAAACCAACCTCCAAGTCATGATTTGGGACTCAGAATACACCCTTCAATATCTGTTTCAACTTTTTCTTCAAGATATTGGGCAAACTCTAAGTAAGGCATCCTTCTAATAGACATAGGATGACAACACCATGCACATACCTAAGGGACCATGGTGAAATACCCATCCCGTTTATAACTAAGATGTGTTGAGCAAGATGAGGTATCATTCGAAACAAATACCATACACTAAAATTAGGGCTTGTTGACTATTTAGGATTAAAACACAATTAATCGATTCAAACGAAATTACATACGACTTGTTACAAAACCATAAACAATTGGAAGGGAGCAAAGTGGATTTTTCAATTTGGTGGATTAGGGTTTTCATAGGAAAGCGGGAAGATGTTGGGGGGACTGATTTGGGGAAAACATTTGGGGTTAATAAATCGTATTTTTTATTTAATATTAGTCCCCATGTTTGGTAAGTTGACATAAATGGTCCCCAATATAATGAAACGAGTAAAAGCTTTTTTGGTTTAATGCTTAATTAATTGTGCCACGTGTCATATTTGGTTACAATAAGAGTCATTAAGAAAGTTTTTGTTTTAATAGGAAAATTAAAAGTTTATTGTCACAATAGTAAAAAGTGGAAAGTTTGTATATTTTTACACCATTAACCCTATTGTAACACAAACCTTTTGAATTTTTGTCATTGTATGTAGCTAGTTAGGTGAATTTGTGTTATTGTATGTACCAACGGGGCTTAGCGTTACATCGTTAGTCCTTTAATATTAACGGTCGTTAGTAAATAACTTCAAATTTCGTTCTCTTACGCTTTTATTCGCTTTCATAAGTTACTATACGTCATCCGTTTTATACTTTTTCGTCCGCTTTATACATTTTGGTCCAATGCTTTCATCCTTTTTTACATTTTCGCTTGTTTACTTACGCTTTTCCACGCTTTCTTACGCTTTAGTCCGTTATTATACGCCGTCCGTTTTATACTTTTTCGTCCGCTTTATACATTTTGGTCCAATGCTTTCATCCGTTTTTACATTTCGTTTGTTTACTTACGTTTTGTACGTTTTCTTATGTTTTAGTCCGTTTTATACGCCGTCCGCTTTTACGTTTTTGCTCGTTTCGCCCATATTTATACGCCGTCGTTTTCTTACGTTTTCATCCGCTTTTATGCGCTTTGTCCGTTTTTACGTTTTATTCGATTTATCGTTTTCATCCGTTTTAATCATTGTTTTATACATTTTCATCGCTTTTTAAAGTTTCGTTTGTTTTCTAACATTTCATCTTTTTATATCGCTTTCGTTGGTTTTCTTACTTTTCGCTCATTTTCTTACTTTTCGGACAAAATGTATTAAACTTAAGAATACGGACAAAAACGTATAAAATGGATGAAGGTGTAAGAAAGCAGATGAAAACTTAAAAAAGACGAAAACGATAAAATAGATAAAACAGATTTAAAACATATAAAACAGACGAAAACGTTAGAAAATCGACGATGACATTTAAAACCGACGAAAACGATAAAACGACGAAAAAATATAAACGGATGAAAACGATTGAAAACGATAAAACAGATGAAAACGGACGAAACATATAAAAACGGATGAAAACTTATAAAAGCGGACTAAACGATAAAAGCGAATGAAAACGATAAAAGCGGACGAAACGTAAGAAAACGGACGAGAATGTAAGAAAATGACGAAACGTAAAAACGGAAAAGCAACGGACGAAAAAGTATAAAACGGACAAAACGTATAATAACGGATGAAAACGAATAAAACGTAAGAGAACGAAATTTTAAGTTATTTACTAACGATCGTTAATATAAAAGGATTAACGATGTAACGCTAAGCCTCGACCGTACATACACAACACAAATTCACCTAATTGGCTACATACAATGACAAAAATTCAAAGGTTTGTGTTAAATGAAAAAATATAGTTATACACACAACGACAAAAAGTGTCAAGTTTCTGACATTTTTTGTTATTTTCCGCCTAAATATTAAGTAGCATAATGGGGGCTTGAGATTTCGACAAAGATTCGAGTTTAAATCCCACAGATATCATCTTAAAGGCCAACTTTTATTCACGTAGCTAAGTTGGTTATAAATCAAACGACTTTGCAAAAAACCGGCTACATTTTTCAAAGCAAACAAATATCCTTCAAAACGAGTTAGGCATGTACCCAATTATCTCAAAGAATATTTCATATGAGAGTCTTGAACTCACAACCTCTTAGATATAATTAATATTAATGTTGTTACCGATATAATTAATTTTTAGTTTTAGTCGTAGCATTAGAAAATTACTAAAGACCTCAAACCAGATCAACTAAATAAATAAGAAAAATAGTATATTGCAAAATGAATTGCAGAAATAATGTGAGTTGAAACTATACAAATGATTATCTCAAAAATGGAAACATGAGAAAGGTGACATCACAATAATTTTATGACAAAAAGGAACTCGGTAAATCAATGGGTGACTCAGCGGTAAGAGCTTAGCCTTTTAGAACGAGAGTGTTTAGAGATCTTGGGTTCAAACTTTGGGGAGAAGTTTAATTTTTCATTGGCTTCGGAAGTTCACCTGCGCCGACTCCAGGCTATCCATAAAGGTAGTCGTCCTGTGATTAGTTACCGCGTTGTCGAATCGAAACCTAGATAGATAGATTAAAAAAAAAAAAAAAAAAAAAAAAAATCAGTAACGCAAACCATGACTAACTAATAATTTTTTCAGACACTTAAAGATAATAAAAATTATGTTTGCTATCCCACATTGGGTAAAAGAACGAGTTTTTGCTTAATTATATATAGTTCGGTGTACAAGGCATTGACAACTTGAGATTAATATTATATTGTCGGTTTAGTCATGCATGTAAACTGATAATCGATCATTTGTGTAAGTTCTTGGCTTTGAGTTTTTAACAATCTCTAATTATTGTCTTTAGTAAAACTTATAAACCAATCAAAACTGCGATTATCAATTTTAAGAATTTTATGTGCTATGTCATGCTTCATACGTCTCAAATTTATCGTCATTAGACAAAAAAAAAATACGCAGTTTAAACGTGACTGTTATATTTTTCAATCAATCACATATCATTTTTACCCACAAAAGGTTCTTTTATTTGATTAAAATGAGAATCAGGCAATTATTTTAAGATATCTCAAATGAAAAAGTGAATTACTCCACCGTCTCAAAATTATTGTCCATTATACCATTTTGGTATGTCCCAAAATAAATATTTGTTTCTTATTTAATCAGTCAAATGAGAGCTTAGTGGCTACAAATTACAGAGTATACTTAATATGGCCTGACAAGGAAGAACTCCGCTTCCAACTTCAGGCTTTCAGCTAAACTCGGGCCAAAGTGCGTAGATACCCATGACTCCAAAATGGTACGGGTGAGTATGGGCTAGAACGGGATGCACGTTTGATGCATTTGGTGTAGGTAAGTGTCAAACTGTAGATTGTGGTGGTAAGATGGAATGTGGTGCTATGGGTGCAACTCCGCCTGCATCCTTATTTGAGATAACGATAAGTGGCTATAACAATTTGGATTATTATGATTCGAGTTTTGTTGATGGTTACAATCTAGCTTTGTTGGACCGGACATCGGCTAGAGGAAAAAGTTTTTGCTTAATTATATACCTTGGTGTACAATACATTGACAAGTTGAGATTAATATTTATGTTGTTTGATGACCATGCCACGCGATCTTAAAAAGAACGACATTGTGTTGAGATGGTCATCGACAATTTAAGTTCTTAGCTTTTTTAGAAAAGCAAACTATTTACATGTTTCACATAATTTTCCACATTATCATTGGAGCGGAGTGTACTGACAAGCTGGTTTTCTACATCAAGTCTTTTAGTCAAACATATAAATGATACAATATTATCAATTATCAAAGTCTTCCCAAACAATTTCGAATATTCTATGTATGTCATACTAGCTCAGGGTCCTAAAACTGACTTGGCCCAAAACACAGGATCGAGGATCGGACCAAATATTGGTTCATTGGTTCGGTTAGGTCTAACAAAAGATAACGACCGGTTGTGCGTAACCGAACTGAGAAGCGAATATGAGAAAAATGGTGAACCGAGAAAACTATATTAGGTTCGGTCTGGTCCGGTCATCATGATTTCTCAGTTCGATTTGGCCCGCAGTAGAAAAGTTACTTGGTACATATTTATTTAAGAGACCCCGACCTCTACATCCAAACACCCCTTCACTTTTAGTATCGTTTTTATCTTTGTACTTGGTACATATGCAAACGCTTCTTAGTCGCGTTATGTATCTACTATAATAGATGCAGATGTACTTTGTACCCAATCTTAATGTCTTATTGAAATTTGATTTGCTATCATTTTATTTTGGGTATACCCGGTAAAATATATTAATAAATGCTCGTGACTATCGGGTTGAAGCTTGCATAAGGGGCACCGAAGCAGGTTTAAGTCAACGTTAATGCCGACATCCCATATTCCCATTTCCTCAGTCTATCTTGAGTCTTTAACCGTTTTCTCATGACGAGCCATACGTGAATCACGTGGGATACCATACTTGACGGTATTAATAACCTATTAAAGATCATATTATTATTAAATGTCGGTTCGACGTAGCGAACAAAAAAATAAATTCTTCAGGTATTAAACTTTACATTGTTGTCTTCCTTAAGATATGACCATTTTACCCTTTCAAATTACATAAATGGTCCCTGTGGGTTTGCGAAAATTGCATCCATCGTCCCTAGCCTAAATTACATAAATGGTCCCTGTCGTTTGGAAAAAATTGCGTCCATCGTCCCTTTTTTTTTGAAATTTTTGTTCCAAATTTTATTTTTTTTCAGATTTTGCATCAAAATTAATGCAATAGTATAGGATGAAGCACAAGGTTCGTTATGCATACCATCAGGACGAACAACATCTACTAACGGTATGTCCGGAATACATGTCAAAAGTTATACAAACATTTTGATTCATAAGAATAAATCTAGTAATCTTAATCCGAAAAAGCTTGCTATAATCATGAAGTCATCTGTGAAAATCTTAACAAAGAGACGATTTCTTCGGTCATGAACATGACATCTCTAATACTACCATGGACTCGTAAGTAGAGGATTCCTGGAGCCACTGCAGCAATCCCACCTGAACAGTGAGACCCAAATCCATGACCAAGAAGGTTACCTGTCAAAGATATTAGCTGATCAGATCTTATGCTGTATATTTATCACTATCACAATTCATAAATGAATAAGTAAATGAGTAAAATATACGTTTTATGCTACTAGAGTAAACTACAATTTTCGTCCCAGTGATTCAAACATTTTCAAAACGGTGCAGTAAAACTTTGATTTATAGAGGGGCGAAGAAGGCTAAATAGTAATTACGACCAAAAATCTGTAAGATTGTAATTACCGACTCTACCAATAGGCGAGTTGAGTCCAAGAGTTGACTGGAAACAGACTTTGAGAAGCTGTACGACCGCATCATTGCTGTGGTGGAATACGGTTCGGGATGCAGTAAAAACAAGATGGTCGGTCCAACGTTTGGCCTTTTGGGTCCATAGAGCGGCTATTATCGACATGGATGGCCACGGACAACCTACACCGAGGGTGGTCACTGCTGGACCAACCAGGTTCAGCAACGGTTCAGAGACTTTATCAACTTTGTAGGTTATTGTGAGGCTCACTAGGGCAGCAAGAGGAAAAGGGAGAACGACACGGTTTTCTTTCCACGTGAATTATATTACATATAAAGAAACAATTGTATCAATGTGGGAAACAAGTAACTTGTCACTTGCTACTATTTTGATCTTATATCCCAACATGAGGATTAAACGGGTCAAAAGATTCTTAACATGTATGCTGTGAGTTGATTTAGACCCATTTACATGTAAATGAGTTGATTTCAGTTATGTTCTAACTGATCAAACGGGTCAAAAGATTCTTAACATGTATGCTATGTTCATTATAACCTTCCATATCACTTTTAATCGAGAACTTTTGACAATTCTTGTAACAATGTATATTTTTTGTAATTTTAACTAACACATTAGTTATTAATTAATTAACATAAAACAAACAAATACTGCTTGCAGGTCAACCCGACCAGATACAGCCCATTTTGACCCATAAACCGACATGCCCGTTTGACACCTTCAGTCATGTGCAGGGTTGATGGGGGATAATTTATCGACGATATGGTCATTCCAGAACTATCCAAATCATATTGCTTGAGAACATTAAATGTGTCCCATAAGAAGGCCCGCCCAATTTCATTTTACGGAAAGGCAGAAAACATTGCCCAAATGGATATAAGCTGCAAATTCATTTTACTTAACAATTTAAAGTATCATTGTTATAATATTTAAACTTTAATAATCATAGATAAATCATAACTATTTATAAAATTGGACATAAAGTGTTTCAGGTCAACCCATAACATAACCTTGCTGACCCACTCAATTTGCAGAAAATGCAGAAGCAATAGTAGAAACCAGAGAAGTAATACCCAACAAGTCATACCAGCAGAAAGACTTGGAACATCAACTCCAGTTGCAGCCAATATCTAATTTATATTTTGCTCCACCATGGACAAGTTTGTGGCAGGACTTGGCCAATCAGTTCCATTCATAGATGCAGGTTTCCATAGACCTCGAATTAGGCCAATCAGTTAACCAACCAGCCATTCTAAGAAAGAAAGAAACACATCGAGTCAACCAGTCATCACTATTTTAATCAATAAACATCGTATGTATTCAAACAACACTCTCAATAAATTAACCATCTGTACACTTTACATAACCTACCCGACCCACTTCATAGCCGAAACAAACCAAACACAACTCTTAATCCGTTTACCACCACACAAATTATATAAAATCGCTTCTAAGTCAATTTAGCCCACGTAATTTGTAAATAAATATGAAACAAAGAAAGTAATAGAAATCGATTTAAGTTTTGACATACCCAAGATACGAGACAAAGAAAAGAAGACGAGCTGATGGCGACGGCTGTGACAACAGTCGTGGCATCGGCCAGTGGAGGAGTATAAAGGATGGCGGCGCCGGAATCATGGTGTCCGGTTAGTGACTAAGACCAGAGAAGAGAAGGGGGGATGTAGGGTTGATTGTGTTTGTTAGAATGAGTTAAAAAAAGTAATCTTATATACTTGGGACAATTGATGCAATTTTTAAAAATTCAATAATAAAATAGTCATCACAATTTTTCTTTACTCAATTGAATACAACAATGTCAAGTTTAATGTTTAAACGAAATTATTTTTTTGTTCGCTACGTCGAACCGATATTCGCGACAAAGATCACGCTTTAATAGGTTATTAAATTTCTTCGACCATACAAAAGAATGCCAAGCAACCTCATTCCACGTTCGCGAATGGAATGCCACACCTCGCGAACAAAGAAGTTTTTGTGCAGGGCATCATGAGACTTCCAATAAATTACGTCTTCATGTTCCTCATTCAAGATGGGGACCTGTATAGTAGATTATATAAGGAAATTGAAGGAGCCATGAATTAGGCTATAACCATGCATTATCTTGCACAATATCCACTACTTTATCAGAAAGACTAAAGCCACCATTATTGACAATAATGCAAATTAGAAACTTGTAACAAACTAATCTATGCTTAAAACCAACAAAAACTTTAAAAAAATTAGAACTTCAGAACATGGGTGCTGCCTAAATACAAAAACAATGCGTAAATCTAGTGAATCAGAGAAGAGCACAATATTAATGATAGACTCTTATGAGGTGTTTGGCTTTGCATACCATAAAGTCTTGTTATGACGTTAACCATGACTAAACGTACATACAATAAAAAACATTGTTTACGGTATCAACTTCTCAATCCCACATCGGCTAGAGGAAAGAGTTTTTGGTTAATTATATACTTTTCGTGTAAAAAGCATTGCTGAGTTGAGATAGTAGTTATGTTGTCGGTTGGCCATGTTGCTTAACGTTATAAAGAACAGCAGTTCAGTACTCTTGGGCAGTTCAGTACTGCTGGGCAATGACAATATGCGTAAGTTCTTAGCTTTTTTAGAGAAGCAAACAATTTACATGATTAACATTATTTTACAAAAACTTTGTTTACTATCAAGTATTCAAGTTTCCAATCCCACATCGAGTAAAAGAATGAGTTTTTGCTTAATTATATACTTTGGTGTATAAGGCATTTACATGTTGAGATTGATATTATATTGTCGATTAGTCATGTTACTTGTTGTTGAAAAAAAACACAAAGTGAGATGGTAGTCGATAATTTGTGTAAATTCTTGGTTTCTTTAGAGAACCAAAATATTTACATGTTTAATACTATTATTTTACCACATTATTATCGGTCTATTTTACCACATTATTATCGGTGCGGGTTGTACGAGTTATCAACAATCTTTAGTATTATTTTACCACATTATTATCGGTGCGGGTTGAACGAGTTATCAACAATCTTTAGTATTGTCTTCTACGCCTAGTTCTTTGGTTGAACGAGTTATCAACAATCCTTAGTATTGTCTTCACGTCTAGTTCTTTTAACAATGCGCTTTTATGAGCATTGGGAATTAGCATTCCTAAAAATAACCAAAGCCTACTCCTATTTTGCCAAACGACTACTAAAAATCAAAATGCTCATTTCTTATCACTCACCACCCCAAAAAAGCTCCACACCGCTTCGCGCCACACATACCCTTAAAACATATAAACCAATCAAAACTTCAATTATCAATTTAAGATTTTTAGGTGTTATGTCATGCTCCATACGTCTCTAATTTATTGCCACTAGGAAAAAAAAAAAAAAAAAAAAAAAAAAAAAAATTGTAAGAAATTGTTACTTTCTTTAATCAATCATATATCATTTTTACCCGCTAAGTTTTCTTTTATTTGGTTGAAATGAGAAGTGGACAATTATTTTTTAGACATATCAAATAAGAAAGTGAACTACTCCCTCCGTCTCAAAAAAATTGTCCGTTGTTCCATTTTGATCTGTCCCAAAATAATTGTGTAAAAATGGTATCAAAACAATCAGAACATAAGGTGTAATCACCCAACCAACCACCTCTTGGTGATATAATCTTTTATTATAACAATATACACAGATAGCTTGTCTCCAACACGGATGCAAGCAAACAATACAAAAGAAAAGAGATAATCCCTCTATAAGGTGCTATCATACAAAAGTCACACACTAAACCAAACTGTTAAGATCAAGATGATCTTAACTGAAACTAAACAATAAACCCAGTGAAACAATGATACCAAAATCAATATCAACCGAACCAAATCGCCAGAAAAAACCAGAGATGAAACTAGTATGTGTGTAAAGAATGAAACCCTAGGAGAGATATCCAGCTTATATAGCCTGAGAAGTTTCATATCAACCCCTGCACAATACAAACTAACAAAACCAGACATAAACTTTGATATTAGAAAACTTAGGCTTAAATATTTACCAATAAGCCCTTACACTTTCATTAGATTGACTTATTTCAACAAATTGGCCCTTTCTTATTTTAATAAATCAAATGCGAGCTTAGTGGCTATAAATTTCAGATTACACTTAATATGGCTTGCCATGCTTTCTGGTGCTTCCAACTTCAAGCTTTCTGTTAAACTTGAGCCAAAGGGCGCAGATACCCACAATGGCAAATAGTCTGGGAGAGTATCGGCAAGAACGGGTTGCACGTTTGATCCATGTGGTGTAGGTAAGTGTCAAACTGCAGATTGTGGTGGTATGAGTGCAACTCCACGTGCATCCTTATTTGAGATAACGATTGGTGGCTACAATAATTTGGATTATTATGATGTTAGATTTGTTGATGGTTACAATCTGCCTATCATTGTTGTGGCATGGTCCACAACTAGTAGTTGTAATGCCACGGGTTGCGCGTCTGATCTTAACATGGGTGAGTCTTAAATCTATATTTCTTAACTTTATATATATACTAGCAGGGTGCTTGCTGACGCCATGCATGGTGGTCGCGATCAATTCTCCAGTAATGTGATGTTACGAGGCCATACTTTTTTTAAAAATTAATTTAGAAATAATAATAACGGAGATCTTGTTTAGTTTTCTTTTCGTTTTCGAGTCTAGGTAGATCTTTGTTATTATTGTGAGTTGAGGAGTGACCGATGGATAGCCTAACAAAAAAAAAAAAAAAAAAATTACAAAGTTAAAATGTTTTTCAATAATGTAACGGTTCACTTTTTTATTTTTTTTAGTCGAGTGAGTTATCGGTCGAGGGGATGAACCCTTCGTCAATTTTGGAGCCGACCGACCCAGTTCGACCCTCAGCTGCAATGGCGGCGACTCGGTCGGCGTAATGGCGACCGAATCGGCCGACCGACCACTGCGGGCAGTCTAATGGTTTTATTTTTAAGTGATTGGCTTAGTAGCTTGATTAGATTGTACATTATGGTTAAAATGGTTGTATATTTTAGTGAATGAGTGAATTAAATAGTGTATTAATTGTATATGTTGAATAGAGTTTTTTTAGTTTTATTTGTGCTTCAAATAGTTGTAACTCATGTTTTTTTACTTGTATTTGCTAAAAAGTTCTATATTAGGAAATCTTAAAAAATTAATAGGATGAAAGGTAAAAGATGCATTATAAGTAGTATAGATATTTCTGATATTTTTTTAGATAACGAAAATTTTATGTACTAATGTATATAGGTTGCCTTAAAGAGCTTCAAGTGGTTAGCGAGGATAGTGGATCAGGAGCTCCAGGTGGAGTAATCGCTTGCAACAGTGCTTGTGGTGCATTTAATATGCATCAATATTGTTGTAGCGGGCAATATGCGAAATCCTAACACATGCAAATCATCTTACTATTCAAGTATCTTTAAAAGAGCTTGTCCACGAGCTTATAGCAATGCGTTTGATGATGGGACTAGCACGTTTACTTGCAATGCTTATGAATACTTTATTATCTTTTGCCCCAATCCCAACGACAATGTGTAATTCTTCCTTCTATATATCATGCTTAGATCAATATAGTTTTTGCATGCTAGATGCCAATGTGGCTTTGCAAATTGAATGTGATTATGTGATTTGAAATAATAGAAAATGGAATATCATTCAATTAAATGTCTAAAACTATATTTGTAACTTACCATAAAGTCTTGTGTCAAAGTAAACAATGACTAAAAAGTACGGACAACTAAAAAGCCTTGTTTACTATCGACTTTTCAATCCCATATCGGCTAGAGGAAAATGGTTTTGCTTAATTATATATTTTAGTGTACAAAGCATTGACAAGTTGAGACTAATATTTTTGTTGTCAGTTGACCATGCTACTCGATGTTAAAAACAACAAATAACATCGAAGAGATGATCCATTGATAATTTGCATATAATTCTTATCTTTTTTTTAGAGAAGCAAACCATTTACACGTTTCACATAATTTTCCACATTATCATCGGAGCGGAGTGTACTGAGAAGCTAGTGTTATCAGTTATCAACAATCTTAAATATTGTTTTCCACATTTAAGTTTTTTAGTCAAACATATAAATGAATCAACATTATCAAATATCAAAGTCTTACAAAACAATTTCAAATATATTATGTGTATGGCATACTAGCTCACGGCCCGAAAACCAATTTGGCCCAAACCAAATGGTGGAGAAGACCGAAATTTTCGGTCCAACTCTCAGTCGGTTTGATTCGTTGGTTCTGTCCGGTCTAACAAAACAAAATGGCCGGTTATGCATAACCGCACTGAAAACCGAATATGAGAAAAATGATAAACCGAGAAATGGACTGAAATATATCATGTTCGGTCCGGTCGACATGGTTTCTCGATTCGATTTGCTCCGCAGTAAAAAGGTACTTATTAAATATTTAAAAAAAAACTTTAAAATATTTATTTAAAAGAGCCCACCAAAATATCCAAACACTCCTTCACTTTTAGTTGCGTTTCTATCTTTGTATTTGATACATATGTAACGCTTTTTAGACCGGATGTAATAAGGACCTTAAACGATCTTTATTTTCTCTGTCATCTTTGTTTTTTTCTCTCTTAAACTATTTCAACGACTTGGTGTAATAACAGGGACGAAGCCACTCTTTGAGGGGATATGCCATGGCCAACCCAAACCATCGAAGTGAAAGTATACATGCTATGTTTTATGGTGCTATATTCAACATTAGAAATGGTTTGGCCCACCCATATTCAAACGTGTACATATATTCAAACTGTAATTCTTTTGTATAATTTACTTCCATTAAATCATTAGTATTTAGTTATTCACTATATATTGAATGAATCAAACATCATTTATTAACTTAAGGAAATTAATAGAGTTCCTCCAACGTTGTTTTATGCTTGTTGTGATTTCGAATTAGTTTCATACGTCATCAATGCACAAATTTGGTCTATTAATTCATAAATTCATGTTTTAGTAATTGTTATGGTGACCAGTCCAACAAATCTTCTAAACATAATTTTTATTGGGATAAGTGTTTCTAAATGTATCCAGTTATTGTTTTACTTAAGTTACAGATCAAAAAAATCCTCCTAAACAATGCAAACAACTTGCTAATCATACTATTATATACATATTTTATCATTAGTTTAGAGATATTTACATAAATCGTCCTTGTGGCTAGGAACAAATTGCAAAGACAGTCCTTAAATTTATTTGCATAAATCGTCCTTGTGGTTAGCCGTGACCATTCGGTCTCGACTTTCTTTCCCACGCCCAACGCAACAACAACAACACAATTTCAATCTCCAGTATTGCCGAGACCATAAGGGTCTCAAACTATGTTACCTTCGACAACAACCAAACCGAACACCCTTTCGAGGGTTTTCCCACTCGACAACCATCAATACCAACCCATTTTCACCATCAAAATTACCAAGTCAACTCCACCAATCTAGGGTTTCATCCGAACCCGAAACCAACAAGAATAATAACAAGAAAATTAAAACATCAAAACCATGTTGACAAGCATACCAAACAAGTCCTCACCGTGAGCCTAAGCTCTCGGCTCGGCTGACACAACACACGAGACCCAAAAACGGATACCAACAAGTTTATACCACATTTTAATTATCAAGAAATTGTTTCCCATGTTTTTATAACCAAACCTGACATAAAAACGAGTCAACTTGTGACTCAACCACGAGTTACCAAGAATACGAGCTAAAACTCGTGGGTTTTAACCTACCTTCGTTTTCTACATAAAAAGAGACCGACGGTGGCGTTATGATGGCGGTGTGGTGGCGCGAATGAACGACGAGAGTGGGGAGGGTTTAGGTCGCGTGGAGTAGTAGATCGAAAGAGGGAGTGTGGGAGTCTTTTGAGGTGGGTGGTGTAGGGTGGAGACCGGCATGTGGTGGTGGTGGTGGGTTTTGGTGGCCGTGCTAGGGTATCCAAAGAGAGAGAGAAAATGGTGAGGGTGAGGTGTGTATATGTGTTGTGTGTGTGTGAGGTGGTGATATACCACATGGACGATGTTGCAATTAGGTCCTAGCCACAAGGACGATTTATGTAAATATCTTTAAACAAATGTTAAATTATGTATATAATAGTATGATTAGTAAATTCGTTACATTGTTTAGGAGGATTAATTTTTTGATACACAACTTAGTAAAACAGGGTAACTTGGATACATTTAGAAACACTTATCCCATTTTTATTTGCAAAGAATTATTTTGGACCACCTAATATTAAAATTCGGGCTTTGTCACTGTGTAATAAGGCGACCTACATCTCAATTAACAATACAATTAAAATTTCATTCATAATAAAAAAAATTACATAATAATTCAAATAAAAGTAAAAACATTACATAAAAAATAAAAACTTAAACAAATAACCTAATCAACCGGGGAAAAAAACAAAATTGTCCTATTTGTTTTTTATATGCATCCAAACAATTTTAGAACTGATTTGATACTGTATTTTTGCCGCCAAATCAAACAAATCATTATGAATCTCGTAATTTTTCTAAGATTCCTCTTTTAGCAAAGTATCAATCAAAACATGTTTTTCTTGTGGAATGTCTTTCCATTCCTTGTATATTTTAATCATATCATTTTTATTTGTGCTCGATTTATCAAACAAGATAACTAAGTCAATAATCGCTTGCATACGAATGTTATCCTCATCAACTTTTTTTCCTGAACGCTAGCTTTGATTTTTCTCGATGGTATGTGGAAGAGAACAAGTCCTAAGATTTTTTGGTGTGGTTAAGGAAGAATGTGTCTGAAAATGTGTATAACAATAGAGAAATAATGGGTATTTAAAAGGTTAAAGTAGTTAAACTATAAAAGATTTTTTTATTTTTTTTTATTATTAAAAAAAAAAAAAAAAAAAAAACAACGGTCAAATTTTGTTTTTCTCATTAGCACGCTAGTCGGTCGTTAGACCGACCAACAACCAATTTTTTGCTTAAGCGACCCAATGGGTGGGACTCAATGTAATAGGGCCGACTGAGTCGGGTGGAGGAGACCGACCGAGTCGGTTGCTTCTATTACGTTCAGCCTTACATGCGTTATACACATGCGTAGATTTGTTGGGTACTTTGTACCCAATCTTTAGATAAGTTATAATGTCTTATTGTAATTTGATGTGTTTGCGACTGCGAGTGCTATCAGGTGATCGTATCTTTTATATAATAAAACAAAACCTCTAGTGGGAATTTTTCATTTTAAAAAAATCAAACTATATCTTATTTGGTAATAATTTTTTTTAATTAGATTTTTTTTAGATGTAGAAATACTAATAAAAACTAATTATTTCCTAATTTACCTAATAATTAATAAAAAAACGTTTTTTTACCTCACATGTACCAAAAACATAAAAATACACATGGGCCTCTATGCTATTTTTTCATAATTGAAGCCGAAAAATGTAAATTAAAAAAAAAAACACAGGATATTACCAACACACCACAAATTACACTGTAACTCAATTCGGTCCATATTATTCTTCTCACAAATCATTGATAAAACCCATGAATAAATCTAGGATGGCTTATTATACCCTCGGAAACACACATTCGGTTCACAACCTCAATAAACAGCTTCCCCATAGATCTCATGATGGCTTTGTTTATTGAGCTGTTTATTGATAAGTTGTTTTGTTACAGATCTTATTAGGTTTACAAATTCTAAGGTATAATTTTACTATTTAATTTTATGCCTCAATCATCAGATTACGTTTTCCCCATCTCATAACCACACGCCTGTTTAGGGATCTTTTATGAAAGATCATCAGTGGGGATTCAAATGCTGTAAACAGTTTGTTAGAATCAAGTTTATGTATTGATAACAGTTTGTTAAGAAGGTTTGTTATATGTTGCTTTTAGATGTTTATGTATTGGGAACCAATAATTGATTTATTCATTAATAATGTTATACTAGATTGATGTTTTGATTTGTGCAGTTGCATTAATAATGTTATACCAGATTTTTGTTTTGTTATACCAGAAATTTGAGTCTGATCATATTATTATTGTTGTTATTAGAAGTTATTTGTTAGTAATTTTACTGTTAGTAGCTTTTGGTTTGTGTGGAATGTAATCGGGCTACCACACTTTCCAGAATAGTGTAAATTAGATGGTTATCACAGTTAGGGGTGTTATCGGGTTTATCGGGTCGGGTTTTGAATTTTTAAAAAGTGACTCGCAACCCGGCCTGATTAAGAATCGGGTTATCGGGTTCGGGTGGGATTCGGGTCGGGTTATATCGGGTCGGGTGAATCAGGTTATCGGGTATAGCTGTGGTTATTATTGGTTCAAGTTATACAGGTCCTTCTATGAATCTTGCCAATGCAAGCATTAGGAAAACTCATTCTGATTATAGTTTGTTAACAAAATTTGATATTTTAAGATTAAATCTTTTTTTATTATTGTTCACTGATTTGCAAAACAAGCAAAGCTTTGTTTCGTTCTTTGCTTATGCTATTAAATGTGTGTTTTGTAACTTTTGATAACTGGAACTCATATCTAGCGTCCTATATATAATGTAGTTAGGATATGTTGAGTTTCCAAGCTAAGGATATAATGTAGTTAGGATATGTTGAGTTTCCAAGCTAAAGAATGATAGCAAAATACACCATTGCATGTTTAGTAATAAACATGTTCTCTTTGTTTTGAAAATGGTGAGCCATTTCAGATTATGGAAGTCCCCATAATGACATTAAGTATATTTAAGCAATGGACGAATTATTGTGTATTCCCTGCACTGGGGTGACTTTTAGCAGCAGATGCTAATTGCGTCTAAAAGTTTGGTCAATGGTGACTTTTTTCCTTCAATTATATTCTTCATTGGTTTGATTAATTTTATGGGGTTTGATTTTTGATTTAAGACATTAATGATGACATAGGTGCCGATAACAATAATTATCTAACCCTTACCCGACCCGATAACAATGTCGGTTTATCGAGTTCGGTCAAAATAACCCGACAAGATTTTTAACCCGACCGATAATCCTTGTCGGGTTCGGTCCGTCAACCCGACCCTACCGACACCCCTAATCACGAGAGGTAGATCAGATCATGTGTTATAGGGATTTTGTGTAAGTTGTTAACATGTCTTGCATAAAGTTAGGATAAAGGTTGCACACACACTTGTATGGATATTGATCACTGCTGCTGATGGTAGCTGTATGTGAATCAAAAACAGCAAGGTGAACTATGTCTCCAATGCCAACAGTATTTAGTTACTTGCTAAAAGTGGGTGGAGTCTCAAATGGTCCATTTAAAATATGTCAAGTGAAAGGCTAGAGCTAGAGTGCTAGACCATATATGGGTAGAGGAAGTGGAGACGGAGAGACAATAGACAATTATCATTGCGGTTGTGATGTTGGGCATATAACTTTTGGCATTCACACATGACACATGTCCGAAAAATCAGTTGTCGTATATTTCCTTCATTTGAAAAATTAGAGTTTTGGTATATTGAAAGGACATTTGAAGTGTGGATCAATGTATTTTAACATTGACGACAAAGTAATTATGGTGCTTTTAGAATTTTGGGTTCAGAGCACACAAAACCTTTTTCCGCATAATGTTTATCTATTAGTTAACAGTGAAATCTATCAATTAAAACCCATTGATCACGTAGAGTGTGTCGTCTTTGTTGCCGCTAACTTTTTGGTAACATATATGAATAATTTTGATCCTCTAGCATATGTGTTCCACTCTTCGCGTGTATAATGTTTCTTCGCGTGTATAATGTTTGTGAAATGACTTAGTATATAGAGCATTGTACATGCCCGTCTCTAACAAGTGAAGAGATCGAGGAAAAATGGAAAATACCAAGCTCGGCTACTTCTACACAGCTATCTTCACCATTGATATCACCTCCTGTACGTATGAGATTTTGATGAAGATATCCCTACAAAGGTTCCTTAAAAACAAAAGGACATAACTGAAGCAACATCTCCTTACCATTACTAGCTTTTATAGCCCCACGTCTATATGATCATACATAATCCAAACCCCGTTAGTGGGTCTTATCTCCAAAACCCTATTATTAACTGATGGGGCTACATATGGATTGACTTGCGCTTTCTCCAAAACCTTATTATAATAATAATAATAATAATAATAATAATAATAATAATAAAGCATATATATACGTAAGATTTCTTTCTTTTAATCCGTCAAATAAGAACACTCGGGATACGCTAAATTGTTTTCTTAATCAATATTATAGTTTTTAGAAAAAGCAAGACTTGCAGTATTATAACTAAGTAATTAACCAATGATAAAAGCAAAAGTAGTGTATAATTCAATGGACACACAATTCTCTTTATTCCATTTTCGTATAAACGTGTTAGTCTTTGTTAAGAGATTCGGAAGTCGTAATAAACCTTTAAGAATTAGAGCTTGAGAACATGGGTCTCACCTAAATACAAAAAGCAATGAGTAAATCTAGTGAATTGGAGAAAAGTACAATATTAATGCAAGACCCTTATGGGGTGTTTGGCTTTGCAAATGTTACGTGATTATGTGATATTAGATAATAGAAAGAAAATTTATTAAATGAACTTTTATAGTAGTAGTATTGAATTTGAACCTCGCTCGTCAAATTTTCTAAATGAACTTTTTAATATTATCCGTTCGATGGATTAGTAGATTAGTTTAACCATACACGCCAGTATAAAAGAGTCCAGGCGAGGTGATGGGCAGTATTGGTAGGGATATGAGGCAAGCGAGGGAGCAAGGTGCAGGCGAGGAACTAGGCGAGCAAAGCTGGGGTCTGGGCGAGGGGTGTCTAGGCGAGAGGCGAGGGCGAGAAGCTAGGCGAGGGTAAGTATTTGTGGGGCGAGGAAGTGATGGTCTGGGCGAGGAGCTAAAGAGATAAAGATTTGTAAAGTTAAAAGAAAAGAGATGATAAAAGGATAAACAAGAAAAGAGATAGAAAGCGTAGTGTCAGCTAGCTAGAATAAAACCATACATCATGATGCATGCATGTTTAGTCAATGGGAATGGGACCATGAACATAAAGATGACTTATTACTATTTACTTCATGAATTAGCTCATTATGCTGTTGGAATCATATGTGTTACTTCAATAACAAGACTAGAAAAGAAAAATCATTGGTATGTGGGCATGTGGGCGAATGGAAAAGCAAAATTATGATAGTGACATGTTTTGGTCATTTTCGTAAACTATGTGAAAAAAGTTCACTCTCGTAATATGACTCCCAATATGGATTATTTTGGTAATTTGCTTTAATCTAAAGTGGTATATCATTTGTAATTGAATGTCTAAAAATATCTTTGTAACATACCATAAAGTCTTGTTATAACGTAAACCATGACTAAATGCACGCACAATAAAAACCTTGTTTACTACTACTATCAACTTATCAATCCCACATCGGGTAGAAGAGAGTTTTTGCTTATTCATATACTTTGGTGTAAAAAGCATTGCCAAGTTAAGAACATCGAGTAAACTGGTTCATCAACAATTTGCTTAAATTCTTCGAACTTTTTTTTTAGTGAAGCAAACTATTTACATGTTTCTATTTACAATTATTTTCCACATTATCATCCTGGTGTATGGATCGGTTAGTGTTATCAATTATCAAGAGTCGTACAAACACTTTGAGATATTTTGTGTTATGTCATATTACAACGTTCGAAAAACGGACCGACCGAAAGTCGATTTGACCCAAGATACAGGATGACCAGACCAAAATGTTCGGTTCAGTTCTTGGTCGGCCTGGTTCATTTGTTTGGTCCGGTCTAACAAAACATAATCGCCGATTGTGCGAAATACCCAATCAAACAGGACCGGGGACAGAATATAAGAAAAAGCGTGGACCGAGAATCGGACTGAACTATATTATGTCCGGTCCGGTCGGCATGGTTTCTCGGTTTGGTTTGGTTGGCGGTCAAGAAAGTTATTTACTAAATATTTAAAAAAAAAAAGAACTTTAAGACTAGTCATAATAATACCATAAGTACGCGTCTTACTTTCAATTTGGCACACCCAAGACTCGTGTACTACACTCACCTCCTAAGACGCATGCTAGGTGGGAGAAGATGAGAATTCGGTCATCCAGACGAGCGAGTTGTGGGTTGTTTTCTGTGATATTTTGGTTTTTGTAAGGTATATTTAAAATATCCCCCACCTAAATATCCAAACACTCCTTCACATGTCTCCAACGCAATCCAAAACCCAGCCCCCAAACTCTTCCACCTGCAACAATGGGGAACCACCAAAATCACCAACAGGAAGTAATTACTTAGTAGTTTTAACATGTTTGTTATGATATATGCAACAACAACTAGACCCTTTTTTTTTAACAAAACTAACATTCGATGGTTTTTAACATGCTTAGAATATCATTATCAAGGCATATATTTGCGGTTTTGATTTGTTTTGTGTTGTCATTTGTGTTTTCTTCGGCTGCTTTCCTTACTATAACGAATAACTGTCCATTTACAATATGGCCTGCCACGCTTTCTGGTGCAGGAACAATTCCGCTTCCAACTTCAGGCTTTCAATTGAACTCGGGCCAAAGTGCATAGATACCCACCACTCCATAATGGTCTGGGAGAGTATGGGCTAGAATGGAAACTGCACGTTTGGTGGCAAGCTAGAATGCGGTGGTATGGGTGCAACTCCGCCTACGTCCTTATTTAAGATAACCATAGGTGGCTACAAGACTTTGGATCATTATGATGTTAACTTTGTTGATGGTTACAATCTACCTATCACTGTAGTGCCACAGGTTGCGCTTCTGATTTTAACATGGGCTTAAATCTATATTTCTTAACTTTATGTATATATATTTCTGATAGATTTTTTAGATAGCGGAAATATTGTGTACTTAATGTATATATAGGTTGCCTCAAAGAGCTTCATGTGGTTGGCGGGGATGGTGGATCAGGAGCTCCAGGTGGAGTAATCGCTTGCAATAGTGCTTGTGGTGCATTTAATATGGGTCCATATTGTTGTAGCGGGCAATATGTGAATCCTAACACATGCAAACCGTCTTACTATTCAAGTATCTTTAAAAGAGCTTGTCCACGTTCTTATAGCTATGCGTTTGATGATGGGACTAGCACGTTTACTTGCAATGCTTATGAATACTCCATTATCTTTTGCCCCAATCCCAACAGCAATGTGTAATTCTTCCTTCTATATATCATGCTTAGATCAATATAGTTTTTGTACGCTAGATGCCAAGGTGGCTATTAGGGGTGGCAAGATTGGTCGATCAAACAAGTTGGGTAACGGGTTAATGGGGTTTGGGTTGAAGCACATGTCACTTTTTAGTACACGTTTACAGGCTGTATCAGGTTGAGTTGTCCCATAAACACTTCCTTGTTCATCTCATTATTTCCCTATACCTGTTTGAGATAAAACACAGTCGAAATTAACTCATTAATAAATAAAGTTGCTGAAATTGTCGCCTCTAAGTTAGCTGAATCCAAATGCTTTTAATTTGCAATGCAGGATGCAGCAAACACCTCAGCCTGGGCCATTGATAACTCCAGCAATGAAAAATCGCAAGAAGGGAAACACAACATCAAAATCCATGTTACATGTTCCTGCATCAATATGTCTCATTTTAGTTTCGTTTCTATCTTTGTACTTGGTACATATGTAACGCTTCTTAGTCGTGTTATGTACTATAATAGATGTAGATACACATACATAGATATATTTGGTACTTGTACTCAATCTTTAGATAAGTTATAATGTCTTATTAAAATTTGATCTATTTGTGAGTGTTATCATTTCTGGTGATCATATAAAAAATAAAAGTAGCATTAAGCGTCTAATTTGATAGACGCACAATTCTCTTTATTCCAATTGGGTATAAACGTGTTAGTTTTTGTTAAAAAGATGCAAAGCAATATTGCAAATTGAGAAGTCGTAACAAACTAATCTAACGCTTAAACCTACAAAAACCTTCAAGAATTAGAACTTGAGAACATGGGTGATGCCTAAATGCAAAAACAATGCGTAAATCTAGTGAATTAGAGAAAAGTACAATATTAATGCAAGACTCTAATGGGGTGTTTGGCTTTGCAAATTGAATGTGATTATGTGATATGAAAAGAAAGAAAATTGAATATCATTTGATTGAATGTCTGAAAGTATCTTTGTAACATACCATAAAGTCTTGTTATAACATAAATCATGACTAAACTTACGTACAATAAAAAACCTTGTTTAATATCAGCTTTTCAATTCAACTTTTCAATCCCACATCGGCTAGAGGAAAGAGTTTTTACTTTATAATATACTATCGTGTACCAAGCATTGACAAGTTTGGATTAATAGTTATGTTGTCAATGTTCCATGTTGACAATGTTAAAACGAATAACATTGAGTAAACTGGGCCTTAAAAATTTGCTATAGTTTTTTTTCTTTTTTTTTTTAACAATTTGAGATTTTTTTTATGGACCGGTTAGTGTTTAACAATTTGATACATTTTACGTGTTATGTCATATTATGACTCATCAATGTCTAGAAACCCGACCAGATCAAAAATCGATTTGGCCCAAAACATCGGAAAAAGTACCGAACCAAAATGTTCGGTCCAGTTCTGGGCCAGTCTCGTTTATCGGTCGGTTCGGTCTAACAAAACATAATGGCCGGTTGTGCAAAAGACCAAGCTGAACGAGTCCAGGGACCGTATATGAAAAAAAAAAATGAACCGAGGACCTGAACTATATTATGTCCGGTCCGGTCGGCATGGTTTCTCGATTTGGTTTGGTCCGCTATCAAAAAGGTTACTTATTTTTTTTTGAAACAGCTGAATGATATAAATAGAGAAAAAACTAGCCGAGGCTAAAAACTTACAAAAGAAGGCTTGGATTTTTAAGCCAATCGACCCAACTACTAACATATTTTTCTTTTATGATTTGACACCCATAGAAAAGAACACTCTAACGGACTCGGCAATTATGTCTTTTCTAACTTTTTTGTTTCCAAAAACCTTATCGTTTATGAACCTCCAAAGCATCCAAATAGTAGTAAAAAACACCGCTTCAATAAGATTCTTCTTTCTTGAGTTGAAGTTGAGATAATCTAGCCACGAGAAAAGCCCGACAACTGATTGGACACCAACCAAAAGCAACTCGATCCAAACACCAATGGCAACCCAAGTCGAGTTGGCCACCTCACAACCAAAGAATAAGTGTGTAGTCTGTTATGTGTAAAGGTTACAAATCGCGCATAATATGTTCGGGATGTCTAAACCACGATTATGAAGGTTTAGTCTCGTGGGAATCCGATCTAGCAAAACACATTCCGAGGAACAAGATTGTTCCAACGGGTAGAAAATTGTGCATTTGGTAGAACATTTTATATCCGTTGTCTAGTCAAATTAACCGAGAAAATACCATTTGGATCTAAACTCCACCATTACCGATACCTTTTTGAAGATAAAGTGACATTTTCTAGGAAGAGCAGACAAGGCATCAAGCTGTGATTGTTCGGTACCTCCCCTTAATTGACATCTCCACTACCAGAACCAAGTAACATCGTGTCACACCCCCAAATTACCTGCTTTTGCAATGAATGGAATTCTCGGGATTGATGTCATAGCATCACAATCACAGTTATATTGAACGACCTAAAGTGTCGTTTGGAAAATACATCGTTTGATTTAATAAAATAATCGAGTTTACAAAGTATAGGTCCCAAATGAAAATCAACTTGCGGGAATAAATTTGTTACAATTCAAACGATGTTTTAAAGTATATGAAACCCAAGTAAAACGCATCGTCACCACGACTCTATAATATGTCCACATGCATGCCATGAAGTGAATGCCTTAGATACCGAGATAAAACATGCTTAAAACTCACAACACAAAGGTTGAGTGAAATCCATAGGTTTAATTAATTCGTTTGAACACAATATTCAGAGTGTGAGTTACGTTGTTTCACACTCATCGTTGAAAACAAAAAAGATTTATTTCACTAAGTTCATGACAACCAAAGCGTAAACCTCGTACCAATAGAAATTGGTAAAATCGTTTCATCGCGACCCTAATAGGTAAACTTGCCATTTTACCTTAATGATTCAAATATAGTGCGCTCGATTTCCCTAACGGGTCAATAAGAACGGAGTGTTAATTCCAATAGGCCTATTCACAATATTCGCTCACCATGAAGTGACTAATGGTGCATGATGTAGGGACTTCAAACATGGCAATGGAATACTTAGTGACAATAAAGCATTTGGATATAACGTACAATTCAAAACATTTGTGTTCGATTAAAAATATAGCATGTATCTCCCCCCAAGAGTTTGTAAAACAATTAAGTAATAAAAGATGGGGCTATGAACTCACGGTAATCCTTAAAAGTTTATAGTACTTATGAAAGTAAATGAAAATAGTTGAGCATGTATCTCCCCCAAAAGTAATTCAAAACGTATAAAAGTAGGGGCTATGAAACTCACCTTAACAAGTAAAGCGTGAGTACAAGAACGAGCACAAGAAATATCTTAAAAGCAACCTCGAACGTAGACCTCCCTAGACGCGACCTTGAGAATTTAAAGAAGACTAGCGTATGACTTCACTATTGTTTCGGTTTCGACCACGGTGTCACTTGTATATACTTTCCTCTCCTTTTGTCGGCTTAACGTTAGTTCCTTGAAATATATAAAAACCAAAGTCTTGCACCAATGTACATGCACTCATTTACAACTTAGTTCTTTTGAAGGATTCACAAAAATAATTGTAACTTTGCATGAGAGTATATATATTACTATTATAAGGTCCCTGCAACTTGACTTACTATTAGTTCACGTTTATTGATATATCACATGCAAATGGCTGTTAGTCACAATGTTGGTTTCTCTAATTAGTGACACATTAGGTAATCTATCATCCATGCTTGCCACGTATGAAACTTACTCATGCTTAACAAGGCAAAATATCATACGTGTAATAATATGTATATACGCTGATATATATAAAAATAGAGTATATATATATATATATATATATATATATATATATATATATATATATATATATATATTTTATGGGTGACACTAACTATTTTAAAATAGTTTGAGCATATCATTGATAGTTAGTTAACGTTAAATAAAATTGTAGGTCGATGGTACGTTTATAACATGAAGGTGCTTAAGGAAAGTAAACAAAATAAAATATATCAAGTCATAAAATTATAAAAATGCATTCCTCGCAAGTATTGGGTGAATAAATAATTATCGAATCGAAATCACGTAAACCGTCAGTAAATATATATATAACAATATGTACTAAATAAATTCAAAACGTCGAGTAAACTAATAATATAATTTTTATAGCATTAAAATAAGTATAAAAATATATCGGGATAATTTTAGAATTGTCGGATTAATATTCAAAATAAATGATTACGCGATAAGCGTTTATTTAATAGGAAAATACATGTTTAATGAAATATGCAAATCCATGCATGAACTAATATGATGATGATGTTACTAATGATATGTAGACTAAATCTAGTCTAGATGAAATGTCCTCAATGATTTTTCATGAATACGCAATTAAACCATTACTTCACGTGAATTTAATACTCGTAAACCTATTTTACGATAAACGATAAATGATGAAGCATGAATAATGTTTTAAAATATGACCTGAAAATACGAGTTGTCACACATCGTTCCATCAATCAGCTATAGTGACATTTTTGAAGTTTTTCGGCGCGTATAAACGAGGAAAACGACTAGATAAAAACTAATTATCGAGCCACAAATCTTTCCAAAGCCGAGTGGAAGAACCATTTCCCACATGCTTTTTTAGAATAGAAGGGTCGATGACCTGATTATTTATAAGATGATATGTAGCATGGGCCAAAGGGCTCGAACCTGTGATACGAGAAGGGCTAAATTCGAAACCCCCCCCCCCCTTTTGACCATATACATGCTTGATGACACGAACCCAAAATGGTTACTTATTAAATATTTAAAAGAAAGAAACTTTAAGTGCGTGTATTGAGTTAAATTTGATGGGAAAGAAAAGAAAAGACTTAAAATTGCATATATATCCAACTCAAAATCATAATTACAAAAAATGAAAGGGAATTGGAGAAGAAAATGAGATTTACTTTCTTAAAAAAATTTCACCCCATTTATTGGAGTAAAAGGAAAAGGGACATTAACATTTTTGTTTAAAAACTATCATGACCCTTCAAATATTGGGAATAACAACTAAGGTCTCGTTTTTTCTTTTTTCTTTTTTTTTCCTCTAGATTCAGAGGGATATAAATATATGTGGGTTTATGTGGGTCCAAGTCTACTAATGCCTTTATATAGGGAGAAGCTAGCATATATATGACCTTAACATACAGATGATCTAACCCAATTGTGTGGACCCCAACAAAAAAAAGCATTAATATATATGGAGGACCCACCCATGTTACCACACAGATATTCAAAAGGAAAAGAAACGGAGCCTAAAAGACATATATGTAATTTGAATAAATTATTTTTCTTTTTCTTCAACTTAAAAGACATTTACTTTATTTTTTCATTTATTTTCTTTTTCTCTTTTGTTTGGCTTTAAAACTTGAGAACATATTTTAAAATATTTAAAAATCTCCTACCTAAATATCTCAACACTCATTCACTTTTTTCGACCCAAACCAAAACCCAAACCTACCTACACCAATGAGCATCACCGAAACCACCAAGATCACAAACAACAAAAATTACGGTAACACAAATCCAAACAAAATTCAAAGAAGTTGAAAATGGATTCAAAACAATAACTTTAATATTTCAACGCCTCGTTTTGTCGCACATGTAAAACATCATTTGTCTTTAAAGTTTAAGTAAAGATATCTAGAAAAGTATATCATTTTGACAATCCGAGTATAATGCGTACACGGGGTTAAAAAAATTAAATACGGCTAAATTTAAATTAATTGTAATACCAAAAATCCGTCTATGCACGAAATTCTAAATATCAAAATGAAAGCACGGGTTATTGTGATATGCAAATGAATACACGAGATTGTACATATAGCAATTACTCATGTAATTCTTTTTTAAAGTTTAGATAATTATATCCGGAAAAATATTTTTTGTACTATGTGTGTTTAATATCCCGTGCATACATAGGTTAGAATATTAAGCACGGCTAAAATTAGCATTGGTCGTGCTTATTAAGCTAAAATTATAAGCTAGTTTTGATTTTGAATTCACGTGCATATGTTTTGTAGAACCGTGGAGGGGGGTTGAATATGTTCTTTTCGACTTATTTTAGGTTTATGTATGTTAAGTGTCAAGTTGGCATTCAAGAGTGTGAACAATATAACAATATAAATCGTAAGTAAAGCGTTAAGGGAAACGAGACAAACACAATGATTTGTACTAGTACGAATGAGGGGTTTAGATCATTCGCACGTCCAGTTGCACATCCGCGATAGCTATCTTATTCACTAGTACCAAATACTTGCGGTTGATATATCGTACACCTTAGCTCTGAACGATCTACATCTAGACCCGAGCTAGCACCGAACGGAGTTCCGCACCAGAAACCACCCACAAAGACCTCGCGAACTCTTATTACAAGACTTCACCAAAGAAGTATCAAACCTTAAGCTTGACCACACCTGGTACAAAGACTATTACACCCTTGCTTATCCGCACCCAGACAAAACTTTACACTTGGATAAGACTTTACACTTGCTTATCCGCACCAGGATAAGAGTTTACAAATGAATGAGAGTGTTTAAGTATTTGTTACAACAAGACACCAAGAATATCGAGTAAGAAGAAGACTACTTGGTCTAATGAATAAAGTAAAAGAAATAGACACAATACACAAGAGTAGTGATGTGTTCTATCTAGGTGTAAGATTTCTATCAGGTTTTAATGTTTATAATTTCCGAATAACCAATAGACTAACACTTACGGGCAGTGTACCCGATCAATGTAGCTAGTGAATGATAAGCATGGGTCGTTCGCAAGGAATGAGTGAACTAAAGCTAAACTAAAGGTATTCTAATTAACTATTCTAATAGCGCATGGGATTCAATCTGAGAGATTGGCACGAGTTTGGTATTTCTAAAACACTAAATATTAAAGTAAGGAATGAAATTAATAGTGAAATACAAGGAAAGGTCGAGGTCTTATGATAGGAGACCGTGAGAGCCATGTTCATTGTATCAAGTCATAGTGATTCATCTACACGTGCTATTACTAAAATGCTACTTTTGCTGGTGAGTCAGGGAATGTAAACTAAGACTCGAGGAGCATGGATTCGGCCTTCTGAGCACACTCCATATCAATGGTAGACTAGGCCAGATTGTCAAGGTTACCTAGCCCTATGCATATCCCTTAACCCGATATCACAGTGTTAAAAAGTATCAAACACACATAAAGTGGTTCAACTATCATATATAATATATCTTGGCAATCACATACAAATGCAACTACCTAAACCCTCGCGAATGGTCATCTATAAGGGTTCTCACGCTAACTTACTTGCCTTAATCATGCAATGGTATCTAGGGATACGGTCGGCCTCTAGTACTAATGGTAACCACCGTGAAGCTATGTTATCACGCATACCTACCACTACGATACAGATCACTAATCACAGAAATGCATCTATAACCTATGATCTAGACAATAGCCACAACACTTCAAGCAAGTAAATGAACGCAAATGAGCACGATAAAGATAAGAGATATCCAACGAAAATGTAATTAATCTAGTAAATGAATAAAAAAAACTTAAATATTCATAAACATGGCTAACACCCAAGGGCATTGACCCATATTCTTAGTAACAATACACAACGATTGAATCAAAGCTACACAAATAGAAATCATAATGAAATCAAAATGATAAACAATGATTAATAAAGGTAAGGGATACTCGAGTTGCCTTCCTGGCAATCCGTGGTGTTTCCTGACCTTCCTTGCCTCCTAAAAACATCCCTTGACTCTGTGGTATGTGGGGCAGTGTATTGAAATGGAGGTGTGAGCCCTTTATTTATACTTTTCTGTCTGCCGCCCGATACGGAGTATCCATCTACCCAATACGGCGTATTGGATGACTTGGTGTGGGCTCCACTCTTATAACATTCGAGAATAATCCCTTTTAACCGCCATTATATATACGACGTATGGCATAATTCTTATACACCGTATTCCTCTCAGTTCTAATGCAGATACATCTTAGGCAAATCTATACCTATACGGCGTATTACTTATGTTGGATACGCCGTATCCCTTTCTTTGACTTTCTCATCTCATCTGTAGACCAAGTTCAATATAAGGCGTATATTCAAATGGAGATACTCCGTATTCTTCAAAGTTAGGCGAGGTCCTTATTTCATCTAAGTATGATGATACGGCGTATACAGTTTATACTGATACGCCGTATAGAATGTCAGTTCAACATGCATTTCTTTAACTTTTTCATTTATGATGTCGAAATATGCTTCTTTTTTATAATTGCTCCATAAATACTAAGAATCACAAAAGTAAACATTTAAGTAATGATTCTTATATAAAATGATAGAATATGAGCAATATATGCAGGATAAATGATGCATAAAGGTACTACTTATTTGATCACATCAAGTAGATTAAGTTCTTGTGTGTTCTTCTCTTACAAAAAAGTTTACTTTTATCGATGATAGAAAGATGTAGATACAAGAAGATTTAAAGACTTGGAGAGATTAGAGAGAAAATGAGAGGGGAGAAATGTTAGGCAAGTGGTAAAGTGAAACATGGCAAGAGGGTCATATATATAGGCAAGCCAAGACAAACAGAAGCTGGCACGCTGCACTTGACACGCTGACATGCGAGTTGGGTCGTGCCAAACCTGTTTTTGTATTCTTGATGATATATAGTTGTTGCCTCTTGGCAAATCCCCATGTTCACTTCACTTTTGAGTATCCCAAGTCCATTTTAAACCCCTAATAAGGGTTAGGTTAAGCCAACTCATTAGCCATGGTTAAGCAGGGTTCAAATAAGCATTGGTTGTGGGCTTGTGGCAAAAGGAGGGAAACACCCTATTGTCCATTTAGGAAGAGGGAAAGTTGGACAATGGAGGGGAAAGAGGTTTTGTGTAGGGCACAAAGATGGAAAAATCCATGCAAAGGTGATTCCTAATTTAGAACTCAAATTTAAATGAACGTGGCTTGGATTAGGGAAAAAGAGGGAAGCAGGTTATTAACCACTTGGAAGGAGAGAAAGGTGGTTAATAGAGGCGAGACAGGTTTAAGTTGGACAAATCAATGCAAGGGAGATTATTGAAATTCAAATTTTAAACATTATAATCTTGTTAATGCCACAATTAACTTGTTAACTAATCATATTGATATACCTAGTTAAGTACTTTGCATATTTAGCAAATAATTAACCCATAATAGGAAAAAGAATTCAGCTAAACACTTAGAGTAATCTTAACTCATTTGATCAAAGAGGGAGAAGAAGCATTAAGTGATTAGTTAAATCATAAACAAAGATTCAACTCATTTGATCATTTTATAAAAGTATGAATCTCCATATTTTAGGCTTGTTTTATAAATGTTTTGAGTGGCTACAAGGCTTTAAGTTGGGTTTATTAAAGGTTTTTGGGTTGATGTTTTATAAGCATTTTGGAAATCTCTCTAAGTCCGAATCTTATTGCAATATTATAAAATATTTTAAATACCATGTATAAACATGTATTGAAAGAACAAACTCAGTCGGGTAAGAGGAAAGCCGACTTTAAAAAACCGAGTGCATGAGGACAGAACCTGGCGCCAGCGCGTGATCAAAGAGGGAGAAGAAGCATTAAGTGATTAGTTAAATCATAAACAAAGATTCAACTCATTTGATCATTCAGCTAAACACTTAGAGTAATCTTAACTCATTTGATCAAAGAGGGAGAAGAAGCATTAAGTGATTAGTTAAATCATAAACAAAGATTCAACTCATTTGATCATTTTATAAAAGTATGAATCTCCATATTTTAGGCTTGTTTTATAAATGTTTTGAGTGGCTACAAGGCTTTAAGTTGGGTTTATTAAAGGTTTTTGGGTTGATGTTTTATAAGCATTTTGGAAATCTCTCTAAGTCCGAATCTTATTGCAATATTATAAAATATTTTAAATACCATGTATAAACATGTATTGAAAGAACAAACTCAGTCGGGTAAGAGGAAAGCCGACTTTAAAAAACCGAGTGCATGAGGACAGAACCTGGCGCCAGCGCGTGAGACCCGGCATGTCGGGTTTGTTCTCGTACGCTTTTGGTTTTGGGCCATCGCTAATGATTTTAAATGTCTGCTAATATATACGCATCTTAATTAAAACATAAAGGAGATATATGTCATCATTTGCACCAACATGTTCCTTTGCCTCTTCAAATCTATGTTTTATAAATAATTATGTCGGTTTTAAGAATAATCAAATATATTATTAATAGATTTATAAGTTTACACCAAAGAAATATAGTTAAAATATACGGAGTAATAATTAGTTGTACTTATACTCTTATAGTATAGATTAGGTGTTTAAACGAGCATTAAAACTAGTTATTCAATACACTTGATTAAACATTTGAAGTGTTTCAACCATCTAAATATCAGATAAGAAATTAAGGTAAAATGAAAATGATGAGAAATAACTACAGCCGCACATTTAAGATGCACATATAAAAAGAGATGTATCTCTCACGAAATTTTTCTTCATCATTTATTGTGTAGTTGAAAACATTTTTCATTTTTCTTATTTTTCTTTTTCTTTTTAGTGAATCCATTCTCTTAAATAATATATTATGGGTCTTTTAACTATCTAATAAGTATTAACTACCATAATGGGGCCTTGAGATTTCAACAGAGATTCAAGTTCAAATCCCATAGATATCAACTTAAAGGCCAACTGTTATGCACGTAGCTAAGTTGGTTATAAATCAAACGACTTTGCAAAAAAAAACGGCTACATTTTTCAAAGCAAACAAATATCCTTCAAAACGAGCTAGGCGCGTATCCAACTATCTCATAGGATTATTTCAAATGAGAGTCTTGAACTCACTACCTCTTGGTTGAAGAGCATCTCACAAATATCGTTAGGCTACAAGCCTTTTGGTAATATTACTGCTGTTATTGTTATCGTCGTCATTTATTATTAATGTTGTTGTTGTTACCGTTATAATTAATTTTTAGTTTAGGGTGTAGCATTAGAAAACTAAATACCTGATATCAGATCAACTAAATAAATAAGAATATTAGTATATTGTAAATCAAATTGCAGAATAATATGAGTTGTTCACATTATGGTTTAACCAAAACTATACAAATGAGTATCTCAAAATAGGAGAAATGAGAAAGGTGCATCACAAGAATTTTATGATAAGGCACTAAGTAACGCAAACCTAGTTTACTATCAAGGTATAGATAATAAAAAACCTAGTTTACTATCAAGTATTCAAGTTTCCAATACCACATCGAGCAAAAGAAAGGGTTTTTGCTTAATTATATACTTTGGTGTATAAGGCATTCACAAGTTGAGATTAATATTATATTATCAGTTAGTCACGTTACTTGCTTTTAGAAAAAAACAGCAAGTGAAGTGATAGCCGATAATTTGTGTAAATTCTTTGCTTTTATAGAGAAGCAAATTATTTACATGTTTAATATTATTATTAACCACATTATGATGAGTTATCAACAATCTTAAGTATTGTCTTTCACGTCTAGTTCTTTTAAGAACGTTTCTTTAAGTAGCATTGGGAATTAGCATTCCTAAAAAATATCCAAAGCCCGCTCCTCTTTTACCAAATGATCACTAAAAATACTCATTTCTTACTGCTCACCGCTCAAAAAAATTCCACACCATTTCGCACCAAACATACCTTTAAAACATATAAACCAATGAAAACTTCGATTATCAATTTAAGATTTTTATGTGTTATATCATGCTCCACACGTCTCTAATTTATTGCCACTACACAAAAAACACTCACTTTATGAAAAACGTGATTGTTACATTCTTCAATCAATTAAATATCATTTACGTGATTGTTACATTCTTCAATCAATTAAATATCATTTTTACCCGCTAAAGTTTCTTTTATTTGGTTGAAATGAGAAGTGGACAATTATTTTTGAGACATATCAAATAATAAAGTGAACTGGTCCCTCCGTCTCAAAATTATTGTCAATTGTTCCATTTTGGTTTGTCTCAAAATAATTGTCCGTTTCTTATTTTAACCAATCAAATCAAGGTTGTAAAAATCGCTAGGCGCTAGTGAGGCGGTCGGGTAGGGCCTAGCGATTAATCGGTTAGGCGGGAATTAATCGGATTTGAATTTTTATGTACAAAATTGTAATTTTAGATATTGTATTATAGTATATGTATGAGATAAGCATAGTGCATCAAAGTTCAAATATTCTAAGTGTTCAAATATAAACATAATACATAATTATTCAAAATTCAAAGTCAAACATAAATATTACTCGGTTTGTTAACCATTTTAAGCGAGCTTTGAACGATTTTGTTCGATTAATAGGTTTGTTGACCGATTTTAAGCGGTTTTGTTTGATTTTTAAGTGATTTTGTTGACCGATTAGACCGATTTTGTCCGATTAATCGGTTTGTTGACCGATTTTTAAGCGATCTTTGACCAAACTGATTAAATAGGCCGATTATGATAAATCAAGGAGCTTACTGAGCGATCAACGATTATGAGGAGATTAATCAGCCGCCTGGGCCGATTTTTACAACATAGATTAAATGAGAGCTTAGTGGTTATAAATTACGGATTATACTTAATATGGCTTGCCACGCTTTCTGGTGCAGGAACAACTCCGCTTCCAACTTCAGGCATTCAGTTAAACTCGGGCCAAAGTGTGCATACACCCACGACTCCAAAATGGTCTGGGAGAATATGGGCTAGAATGGGCTGCACGTTTGATGCATCTGTTGTAGGTAAGTGTCAAACTGAAGATTGTGGTGGTAAGATGGAATGTGGTGTAAAACCCTAAAAATATAAACGCATAATAAGACTAAAATACCCTTGGAATCGAAAATTATAAAATACGTAAAATACGTTTATGATCATTTAACGAAATTAAAACTTAACTTATCTATAATTAAAACTTAACGAATATGTGTATGTGATCGACATTGTACGACGAAAGATTAAACGTCTCGCTAAAGTGTTGGGCCGATTAGTTGGGCCTTGTCTTTCGTTATTTGGGAAACAACTTGGGCCGAGTGTTTTGTTCGTTGGATCATGGAACCGAGAGCCCAAGGTGGGCGTTTGTTTTGTTTCATTTGGATCAAGAGGCCGAAGCCCATACCCCCCTCAAAGCCCTAAACCGAATTTTTGTACTAACTATAAATACAATACATTAATCACAATTTGGAACCCTAGTTTTCTTTGCCTCTCCTCTCTTTTCTTCCTATTCGGCCGAACCAACTCCTTGGTGTCGAGACCTTGTGACCAACAAGCTAAGGTATAACAACGATCTTCTCGTCTTCTTTTGATAACACCTAACGTATAATATGTTGTATCATGTTTGTTTTAGTCGAGCTTGTGTTCTTTTCTTTTTGGACGAACCTTATGCAAACCGAAAACAAACAAATAATAAATCGGACCTTATAAGAATTAAGAGAACATGTATTATATATGTATTTTTTGAATCGGATCATAGGTATGTCGAGCACAAGAGAGCCGAACCACATATATAAATCTTATCATGCCTAATAAATTCGAAACCCTAATTGGAATGGAACCCTAAGTGTAATTAATGGTCTAAACATGTGATTATAGTAGTTTTAATAAACCCTAAAACTGGACAGCATCATATGTCTAATTTGTGTGTGTTATAGATCCAAGTTTATAAGTCCAATAATCTGGGTTTTTGTGGGAAAAGTTTATTTTATGTCTTAGTTAAGTTTTCCAAGTGGTTTGGTCGCATTTGGAGTTGTCTAAGTCGTATTTTTGAATTTTACAAGATCAAGTGTCAAAGCTGAGAAAACGAGTCTGAAATTAGGTTGGATTCATCTAGGTGTTATCTGATGATACTTGCATGTTTTTGAGTGATTCTTGAGCCTAAATAGTAGTACTTTGAAATAGCTTTCTGGAAATATAAGTCTTGTGTCGTTTTCAAACCTGGAAGTATGATTTTTATATTTTTGAAGTTAGGTGTCCGAATCAATCTTGAGTTGAAATTTATAATGTAGTAAATGATTTTTAGTATTTAATCTATGAGGTTCTGGAACTTTTCCTTTGGTGGATATGATGTTTATATATTGTGTGACACCTGTAGCTTTTGGTTTGATGTTTTGAGTAGGGTGAATGTTTGTTGGGGTCATACTTTTGGTGTGTGTAAATCTGGGCGAGTTCTGGACTGGTCTGGACTTATGATTTTCCGTAGGCCATTTAGCATGGAAATAGAACCCACCAATTTTTGTAGAGTCTCTTAACTCATATGGTAACCTCTGGGATTTTGCTTGATTTCATTTGAGCTAAGTATGTATTTTATAAAAATCGCTAAAGTCTGGTCCGAATATGAGTTCAAGAAACTGAAAGATAAAATATGATATCAATAGGTAACACACTTACAAATGCATAAGAAGCTTATAAAATGAAAATATACTTATAACTCTAAGAATGTTAATGAGATTAATCCGTTATAACTTTAATGATGCTAATAAGTATTAAACAAATCCTAATCCGTGTAGATTCGTTGAAGGAGACGCGACGTTGTATCTTCGTGTTCATTCATTCATTTGCTTTTCTCTCATTTGCTTTAAGGTACATGATATTCGACCTTTTCAAGAAGGTTCCTTATGATGTTCTCTTTTCGTTAGCTTTTCTATTTCGATTATTAGGATTCCTATGCCATTGCTACGATTCCTTCGCTTATGTGAATCGTTTGTTCGAACTTCGCTTTGTTGAACCTTGCTATGTTTGAGTATGAATTTCGATTATGAACTTGATTATGAAAATCGATTATGAACCTCGATTATGAATGTATGGTATATGACTTTGATATGAACCTTTGACTTCGAACATTTGATATGAACCCTTTCGATTTGTTTGATCCGTTGCTTATCCGAAACTTCATTTAGTGAACCATGAAATATCCGATTTGGACTTTATGATATGAAACCTCGATATATATATATCGCTGACTTTTATGATGAATCATGATATGTGTCAATTATGACAACTGTTTGACCTAAGTGGGTTTGATACCCGAGCCAAATATTTCACTAGTCATGGGGTTCCATGTCCGTATCGATGATGCACTCGATATGACTCTAGGCGAGAGTGATGTTCGCCACGCCCCGGATGGTGGAGCATATTTTGTATATGTAGGAAGGGCGATGGATGCATCCTAGATCCGATCCGTTATCCGATATGATTTGTCCGTGAATGATGTCGGTGTAATACGCTCTTCACAAATTCGGGAGCTAGCTACTCCATTTGTTATCGAGGTCGCCTCATGTTATATAAGGTATTCCGAGGTCACCCTCCGAATACAATGGTTACTTATGATATGCTATGATCCGATATGTTTCGGGCTCGTGGTGGATGACTAAACCTTATCTCGTTAATTTGCTTTATGAACTCGCTTATGATTCGGTAACTTCCAATGCTTCTATTTACAAATCAGGTTTATTATATGTTTATCAAGGTGATTATCCTTTTACATGTTTATGTGACTATCGCTTACTATGCTAGAATATGATTAATATGTTTATATGTGATTCACATGTTGTCATCGATTATATAATGTCTTCTTCATATGTGAATTCGTTGATCTGCGTGATAACTATGCTAGTGTGTAATTGAGTATTCGAAAGTTTAGTAAGTATGATTGTTCGCTAATCGGTGAACTTTGCCTATCCGTTAGTGTATCTATCTCGCTTATATTTGACCCGCCATGATAAGATCCGCTCATATTAAGATTTGATCCGGGAAATGGTTTAACTAAGGATATCTGCTTTGATAATTTGCTAATTGCTATGCTATGTCTTTTGCTTATTTAGTTATAGTATCTCCCATCGTGTTCTCTATTAGCATGTGTGATCGCCATGACTTTGATCGCTAATGTTTCCACCGTTATGATATCGAGTAAGTTATTAATGTAAACTATTTGACTTGTGTGAATGCCATGTTTATCTTCCGTAATTATTTCCGTTAGTCCTTAGACTTTTCGCTTGGTTTATATGTAATCTATCTTCTTGATATGTTAAGTGTCCGGATATTCTAATGTGTTTGCGTTTGTGTCATCAATATGCTATGTGAGTTTGCTCTTGATTGCTAGTTGTTCTTCCGGATTTGTATGTTTGTGTCTCGTAATCCTCTATGATTCATTATGCTCACTCACCGCGACTTCGTTATTCGCTTCATTTGTTTCATTTGCATTTTGCTTTGTTTAGTTTACGTTTCATATATCTGTTCCTTTGGGCTTTGTAAGCTCACCGCATTTTCTTTTCCTGCGGTGTATTTAAGCATTCAAGATGAGCTTATGGGATAGCCGATCCGGGTTTAAGAGTAGAGTTGAGAGCAAGACTTTACCCTAGAGATCTTAAATTTATTTTGATTATTAAGTTATTTATGTTTTCTTTTGATTATTTTGTAAAGGCTTCCGCTATTGAATATTATTTAAAGTTCGATATGAAACCAGACAGATATCTTTACCCTTGTCGGGTTGGGGTGTTACATGTGGTGATATGGTGCAATCGCTACCGCATCCTTATTTGAGATAACGATCGGTGGCTATGACAATTTGGATTATTATGATGTTAGTTTTGTTGATGGTTACAATCACTTATCATTGTTGTGCCACGGTCCACAACTAGTAGTTGTAATGCCACGGGTCATGCGCTCGATCTTAACATGGGTGAGTCTTATATCTTTATTTCTCAACTTTAAGAATACATTTCAGCCACTTTAAATAACAGAAATGCTATCGTTTATAGGTTGCCTGAAAGAGCTTCAGGTGGTTGGTGGGGATGGTAGATCAGGAGCTCCAGGCGGAGTAATCGCTTGCAATAGTGCTTGTGGTGCATTTAATATGGATCAATACTGTTGTAGCGGGAAATATGTGAATCCTAACACATGCAAACCATCTTACTATTCAAGTATATTTAAAAGAGCTTGTCCACGAGCTTATAGCTATGCATTTGATGATGGAACCAGCACCTTTACTTGCAATGCTTATGAATACGCCATTATCTTTTGCCCCAATTCCAACAACAATGGGTAATTTTTCCTTCTATATATCATGCTTAGATCAACATAGTTTTTGCACCCTAGATGCCAATATGGCTATTAAGGGTGGCAAGATGGGTCGGTCAAACAAGTTGAGTAACGGTTCAATGGGGTATGGGTTGAACTTGAAATACATATCACTTTTTAGTACACGTTGAGACAAAATGAATCGTAGAGTTGACCCATAAACACTTCTTTGTCCATTTGGGTGCCTTTCACCCATTGGATCTCCTTTTTCTCGAACCCTTTTAAGATAAAACACACCAAAATTGACTCATTAATAAATAAATTGGTTAAAACTATCGCCTCTAAGTTATCTGAATCCGGATGCTTTTGATTTGCAATGCAGGATGGAGCAACCACCTCAGCCAGGGCCATTGACAACTCTAGCAATGAAAAATCGCAAGAAGGAAAACACAACATCAAACGCCATGTTACAAGTTTCTGCATCAGTATGTCTCATTTTAGTATTGCTTCTATCTTTGTACTTGGTACATATGTAACGCTTCTTAGTCGCGTTATGTACTAAAATAGATGTAGATACACATACATAGATATGTAGGTACTTGTACTCAATCTTTAGATAAATTATATAACGTCTTAATGAAATTTGATCTATTTGTGAGTGTTATCATTTCTGGTGATCATATAATTAATCATCGACAAAAATAAAAGTAGTTTATAATTCGACGGACACACAGTTCTCATTTTTCCATTTTGGTTTAAACATGTTAGTTTTCGTTGAGAGATGCAAAACAATAATGCAAATTCGGAAGTCGTAACAAACTTATCTATGCTTAAAACCAACACAAACCTTTAATAATTAGAACTTCAGAACATGGGTGTTACCTAAATACAAAAAGCAATGGGTAAATCAAGTGAATTAGAGAAAAATACAATAAAAATGCAAGACTCTTATGGGGTGTTTGGCTTTGCATATTGGATGAATTATAGAAAATGGAATATCATTAGATTGAATGTCTGAAAATATCTTTGTAACGTACCAAAAAGTCTTGTTAAAACGTAAACCATGACTAAACGTACGGACAATAAAAAAACCTTTTTTACTAGTATCATTTTCAATCCCACATCGGCTAGAGGAAAGAGTTTTTGCTTAATTATATACCTTGGTGTACAATGCATTGACAATTGTAGATTAATATTTATGTTGTTCGATGACCATGCTACGTGATCTTAAAAAGAACGACATCACGTTAAGATGTTCATCGACAATTTAAGTAAAGTTCTTAGCTTTCTTAGAAAAGCAAATTATTTACATGTTTCACATAATTTTCCACATTATCATTGGAGCGGAGTTTACTGACTAGCTAGTTTTGTACATCCAAGTCTTTTAGTCAAACATATAAATGAATCAACATTATCAATTATCAAAGTCTTCCCAAACAATTTCAAATATTCTATGTATGTCATTCTAGCTAACAGTCTGAAAACCGACTTGGTCCAAAACACAGGCCGAGGACCAGTCCAAATGTTGGTTCGGTTCGGTCAAACAAAACATAATGACCGGTTGTGCGAATCGAACCGAGAAGCGAATATGGAAAAATGGTGAACTGAGGAACGAACTGAACTATATTAGGTCCGGTTCGGTTAGGTCCGGTTCGGTCGGGTCGGCATGATTTCTCAGTTCGATTTAGTCCGCGGTAAGAAAGTTCTTAAATATTTAAAAGAAACTTTAAAATATTTATTTAAGAGACCCCTCACCTAAATATCCAAACACTCCTTCACTTTTAGTTTCGTTTCTATCTTTGTAGTGTACAATTCAATGGAAACAAAATTGTGTATTTTCATGTTGGTGCAAACGTGTTAGTTTTTGTTATGAGATGCAAAACAAGAATGAAAATTCGGAACTCGTAACAAACTAATCTATGCTTAAAACCAACAAAAACTTTCAAAAAATTAGAACTTGAGAACATGGGTGCTGCCTAAATACAAAAGCAATGCATAAATCTAGTGAATCAGAGATGAGCACAATATTAATGATAGACTCTTATGAGGTCTTTTGGCTTTGCAAATTGAATGTGATTATGTGATATGAAAAGAAAGTCAAATATCATTTGATTGAATGTCTAAAAGTATCTTTGTAACAAACCATAAAGTCTTGTTATAACGTAAACTATGGCTAAATGTACGGACAATAAAAAACCGTTGTTTACTATCAACTTTTCAATCCCACATCGGCTAGAAGAAAGAGTTTTTGCTTCATTATATACCTTGGTGTACAATATATTGACAAGTTGAGATTAATATTTATGTTGTTCGTTGACCATCCCACTCGATCTTAAAAAGAACAACATCGATGGGGCTTTTCATCGACAACTTGAGTAAAGTTCTTAGCTTTTTTGAGAGAAGCAAACTGTTTAAATGTTTCACATTATTTTCCACATTATCATCTGATGGGAGTGTACGAAAATTTTAGTTATTCGTTACCAACAATCTTAAATATTGTCTTTGACGTTTCTTAGTCAAACACATAAATCGATCAACATTATCAATTATCAAAGTCTTATAAACCAGTCTCAAATATTTTATATGTTATGTCATATTATGGTTGATCACGGTCTGAAAAAACTAAAATAGCCCAAAACAGGGGGTCGAGGACCTTACCTAAATGTTCGGTCCGGTCCAGTCTAACAAAGCATAATGACTGTTGTGCGTAAGACCAAACCGAAATGGACCAAGGACCGAATATGAAAAAAAGGGAATACGGGAGTAAAGACCGGACCGAAATTAGTATTGGTCACGCTTATTAAGTTAAAATTATAAGCTAGTTTTGATTTTGAAATCATGTGCACATGTTCCTCTCCATCTTCAAATGTATGTTTCATAATTAATTATGTTGGTTATGTTGGTTTTAAAAATAATTGAATTTTCATTAATAAGATTTATAACGTTACATCAAAGAAACATAGTTAAAATATAATTATTAGTTGTACTTATAATAATATACTAGCAGTCTTCGCTGCGACGCTATGATTTGCAGACTTTTGTGATTTAATTTTTCGACGACCAAATGTTATTTTGTTTTGGACTAGAAGCTTAATTAGATTGTACATTGTGGTTAAATAATTGGCAAATCGCACAAAAGTGTACTTAACTTATACCCAATTTTAATTTAAGGTACCCAACTATTTTTTTTCTCAATTTAATGTACCAAACTTTTTTTCAGTTGCAATGTTAGATGATTAATAGGTTATCAGGTTATCATCACCATACTTCATCTTCTCCGATCAAATTCCGGCCAACTTCCGACTAGTTTTTTGTTTTTTAACCATACTTCATCTTCTCCGATCCAATATATATACTGAATCATATGTTTTTAACTGTATGTGATTTTGCTCTTTTAGTGTCGAATTCCGGCACCCAATGATCATCTCAGTTGAAGATCTGTCTTTAAGAAAATAATATGTAGTGTATGATATTGTAGCCATTTATCATCGTAACAACGTACAAACATTCTTCGAAAAAGAATGCCAATTGTTGTGTAACATGTACAATTACATATAAAACAGGACGGTTATTCATTTGTGAACCTTTTTATATATTTTTTAAAAAGTTTAATCACATAGAAATCATGACATTATCTCAAATCGTATTGTTTCTTGATATTCTTTATATTTTAAATCAGTGATTAAATATGAACGAATTGGATATATTTAGTCGAGGTTAGGTGACGGTGGTGTAAGTTATTTGTCGTTTGTTGTTGTCAATTCAATTTAATTATCAAAGTTATCTACAAAATTAAATTTTCAAAAAAGTTAGAACCAAGTAACACTCTATAGTCATATGTAAACAACCTTTTTGAATGGAGGGAGTATAATGTGAGCATACATATATACGTAATGTGAGCATACATATATATACACGTAATAGATTAAATTAAGACGAGATATGTTATTATTTCATAGAGTGATTGAGGATCTTTCATTTTCAGTTTGACTTGGTTACACCTTTGTGTGATATGATTAAAAACAAAAAACAAAAACTAGTCGGAAGTTGGTGAATTTGATCGGAGAAGATGAAGATGCCAGAATCGATAACCTATTAATCGCCTAACATCAGAGAAAAAAAAGTTGGAGACATTAAATTGAGAAAAAATAGTTGAGACCTTAAATTAAAGTTGTAGATAAGTTGAAAGACACTTTCATGCGATGATTCCTTAAATAATTGTATATTTTGATAAATGAGTGTTTTTAATAGTGTATTAATTGTATGTGTTGAATAGTATTTTTTAGTTTTATTTGTGCTTTAAATACTTGTAAATTATGCTTATTACGTGTATTTGCTTAAAGATCTATTTTTAGTTTATTCATGTGTAGAAGCTTAATTATATTGTACTTTGTGGTTAAAAAGTTGTATTTTTAGATGAAATGGTGTTTTTAATAGTGTATTAATTGTATTATATGAGTAGTGTGTCTTTAGTTTTATGTGTGCTATAGATACTTGTAAATAATGCTTATAAGGTAATATTTGCTTAAATTTTTATTTATGATGATTTTAAAATAATAAATATGAAGGAAATGTCTTCCTCAAAATAGTATAAATTTATACTCTGAACCACATGTTTATTTGCTTAAATTTTTATTTATGATGATTTTAAAATAATAAATATGAGGGAAATGTCTTCCTCAAAATACTATAAATTTATACTCAGAACCACATGTTTACACGAAGCATTAAAACTAGTTATTCAATAGACTAGTTTGATAAACATTTGAACTATTTTAACAATCTGAATAGTATTATGAATATTTATGTGTGGCTATCCATATACCATAACCTTCATAACCTATGTTTTTTTGTATTCCCTCTTAATGCTTGTACTAAATACCTTGATTGTAAGAACCTTATAAATAAAGGTTCATTTGTAGTTTGTTATCATCAATAAAAATGCATTCCACAATTTCTCTATTCTTCTAGCTTATACTTCTTGTTGATCATCATTATTTCGTAACACGTTATCAACACGATAGTCTCAAAGTGCGATCTATGATCTTGATCGGTATGTCTTGATGTCCATTTATTTATCAATACGACATGCATTATGTGTCTGACATTTTGATCCAAAGAATGAATAGAAAACCGTATAAATTTTTGTTAGCTTAACATTGATAAGTAAACATACATGTCTGCTCATGCAAATTTTGATGATAGAATAATGCATAGTATTACACCTCATACTTTGTAGATTAATTTTCTTAACGTTTTACTTGTTCTGTATAACACTAGAAGGGTACCCGCGAATGATGCGGTGGCACCGATTACTATTTCAGAATAACAAACGTTTTGAGGTGGTGATGTGATGAGATGGTGGTGACAATGGCGGCGATAAGATAGTTATATGTGCTTTACTTACCCGTTTAATAATTCGCTTTACAACACTTTGAATGTATATGTGTTAGTTGTAAGTGTTTGTTTGGGTTACCTGTAACTTTCACGCGACATCATTATTCCCGCATATAAAATACCGCGAATCTCTTACGCCACAAACACTCCCCCAAAAGTATATGATTTTGACGAATCAAGATTATATTGATTGGAATAAATGAAATAAAGGTTAAAGTTGTAAAATTTGAATTAAAATAAAATAAACCCACTAAAAATATAAAACTAAAACTCATAAAAATATATTAAAATGGATGTTGAATTAAAGAAAGATAAAATTTTAAAATATGGTGAAATTAGATTATAATATAAATAAGTAGATAAAAGATATTTTAATTGAAAATAAAGATGAATTTTAATGGTAGTCGATATACGTCATTTTATAATTCGAGCCCTTATCTTTATTTTTGGTAGTTAAGAGTTAGCTTTGAAATATAAGGTTTACATACGTCATCTCACGATCGGAAATTCCTTATCTTAATTTTACATGCATTATAATATATCTTTCCATAATAAGAAAAAAGTCTCAATTTTAAGTTTTCAATTTGTAGAAAGCTAAACGCATTATAAAGAAGATAGATTTGACCATGTAATCAAAATGTCCCTACGTAATGATCTATATACTTTCTTTGTTTGCTATAGTGTTTATCCCAACAGTTAAACAAAACATAATATATTTATGTAAATTTAATTTACACTGTATAAATTTTATTTACATGCTAGGATCAAATAATACTATTTTCTGGTACATGTACTCTTTTGCCTATCCTGAGCATTTGATTTTGCTATATTGTTAATTGATTATTAGATCTTTTAATAAAATTAGCTTGTTTTCATATTTACGACAAGATCAACATCATATTCTATAGGCATGTGTAGATATATCTAACTGTTTTTGTTTATATATTGTTAGTCTTATTCATCATTAGATTTATGTATTTGATATCTGAACAAATAAATTCTAATTTATATTGTCATGCATTTAGTATGAATCGTTAGACATTACCTTTACAATATTGTTTGCTCTTGTGTGCTCCTAATATCCCTAACTTAGTTTTAACGAATATGGAACCCGCTGACGGGATGGACGGCTTCAGCGACTTACTAGTAGCGACTCTTAAACCTTAGGGACTAATTTTGCCAGTTGCTATAGTTAGCAATTAATTCTACAAGACTTACCTTGCAACGCCTTAAACCTTAGGGACTGCTTTTTGCCAAATTGTGAAACTTTGCATTTAATGTTTGGACTTACTGCAAAGACTACTTGAACCTCGGACTATTTCGCCAAGTTAGAAAACTTTGCATTAAATGCTTGCTTTGCTTCTTGCTTTGCTTTGCATACAATGTGTACGCTTTTAGTATTATACGAGTGTGGAAATCGCGCGACGCAATGAGATTGCTTTCAGCGACTTAATTTAGCGACACTTAAACCTTAGGGACTAATTTTGCCAGTTGCTATAGTTAGCAATTAATTCTACAGGACTTACCTTGCAACGCCGCTAAACCTTATGGACTATTTTTGCCGATTGCTATATAATAGACTATATGCCATGTGTAAAGCTTGTTGCTAGTCACTCGTGAATATCCTTACATTCTTCCTGTAATTGACTAAAGTTAACAAAAATGACACTTAAAACTAAATATAATGATGTATGTAAACTGATAAGGTGGTATAAATTACTACAGTAATATTTTTTATGGTGTCTTGATTGATTATATGACTCTTCGTATGATGCTAACTAATGAGTTATTTTGCAAACTGAGTAAATGTTAACTTGTATATGTGATAATATAGCTAGCCATGTCGAATCTTGCGAAACTTGATTTTTTGGCTTTGGACATAACTGGACAAAACTATTTGTCTTGGGTTATGGATGCCGAGATACACCTTGCGGCTAATGGGCTTGGTGATACAATCAAAGCGGGAAAGGAAACAACTGTTGAACAAAAGGCCAAGGCAATGATATTCTTACGCCATCACCTCCATCAGAATTTAAAATATGAATATCTTAAGGACCCACATGTCCTTTGGAATCATTTGAAGGACAGATATGAACATCAAAAAAACTGTGATTTTACCGAGAGCCCGCTATGATTGGGTTCATTTAAGGTTCCAAGATTTTAAAACAGTGAGTGAATATAATTCTGCTATGTTTAAAATTACATCCCAATTAACTTTATGTGGAGAAAAAATCACTGATGAAGAAATGCTTGAAAAAACATTCTCTACATTTCATGCCTCTAATTTACTATTGCAACAACAGTACCGCGAAAGAGGCTTTAAAAAGTATTGTGATTTGATCTCGTGTTTACTTGTCGCGGAACAAAACAATGAATTATTGATGAAAAACCATGAGTCACGTCCAACTGGATCCGCTCCACTTTTGGAAGCAAATATGGTATATAGAGGTCGCGGTCGTGGATCTGACCGTGGACGAGGACGTGGCCATGGACGTGGCCGTGGTCGTGGCCGCGGCCAAGGGCGTGGTTTTGGTCGAGGTAATTATCATGGTTTTCAGTCTGGGAATACAAGTGGTCACAAAAAGTGGCAAGAGAAAGGAAAAATGATCAAAAATGATGGAGGTGAAAAAACAAAAGGTGTCATAGAAAATGTATGCTATCGTTGTGGCGGTACTAATCATTGGGCCCATGCATGTCGCACACCCAAACATTTGGTGGAACTCTACCAACGATCCCAAAAGAACAAAGGAAAAGGGGTCGAAGTTAACTTTGCATATGATGAAGGGAAAATTGATAGCCTTGATATCGATAGCCTTGGTATTGACAACCTTGGTGTACCAGAAGACCAAAATGATAACACTCATTTGGATGTGAGTGATTTTCTCACAAATGAGTGATCCATAAAGCCAATAATAAGAGTGCCAATAAAGCCAAGAATAAAACGTCTTCACGTTGATGTTGATCTTGTTTTTGTTTTGTTTATTTTCTTTTAAGTTTACCTATGTTGTCATATGAGACGTACTTTATCTACTTGGCTTAATAAAACAGGTTATTTCCTTTTAGTTATTCAGTCAAATACTTTACTTATAATATGTGTTTTATTTTGAAGAATATGGATCGTGTAGCACAACTTATTATTGACGATGAAGATATATGTCTAGTGGATAGTGCAACCACACACACGATACTAAAAAAGGAGAAATATTTCTCACACTTAAACCTACAAGAATCAAATGTTAGTACTATCTCGGGTAGCGCAAAACTAATCAAAGGTTATGGAAAAGCACATACATTATTACCCGAAGGTACAATGTTTAAAATTGACAATGCACTATTTTCCCCCATGTCTCAATGGAATTTATTAAGTTTTAGAGATATTCGTCGAAATGGATATCATATTGAGACTACAAATGAAGGACATGATGAGTACCTTCATATTACAAATGTGATTTTGGGTAAAAAGAAAGTGTTAGAAAAACTACCCGCATTTTCATCCGGGTTGTATTACACTAAGATTAATATTGTTGAAACAAATGCGGTCATAAATAAAACTGATTGACCGAGAGAAATTTATCGTTTGGCATGACAGGCTAGGCCATCCCGGATCATTAATGATGCGAAAAATAATAGAAAATTCAAAAGGACACCCATTAAAGGACCATAAGGTTCTAGAAACGAAAGATATTACATGTGTTGCTTGCTCACAAGGTAAATTGATCACACGCCCATCACCAACCAAGATAGGGAATGAATCCCTTAACTTTTTGGAAAGAATCCAAGGGGATATATGTGGGCCCATACATCCACCTTGTGGACCATTTAGATACATTATGGTTTTAATCGATGCATCGACTCGATGGTCACATGTGTGCTTATTGTCAAGTCGCAATATGGCGTTTGCGAGATTACTTGCTCAATTAATAAGACTGGGAGCAAAATTTTCAGATTATCCTATAAAGACAATACGTTTGGACATTGCTGGTGAGTTTACATCCCAAATATTTAATGACTATTGTATGTCTATTGGGATAAGTGTAGAACATCCAGTAGCTCACGTTCATACACAAAATGGGCTTCACGAGTCTTTTATCAAGCGGATTCGAGATGATTGCAAGGCCCATGATTATGAAAGCGAAACTACCTAGTTTATTGTTGGGGCACACTGCTTTACATGCAAAGAACACTAATTCATATCGTGCCAACGAGTCACCATACTTACTCCCATTACAGCTTGGTTTTGGTCAGAACCAAATATTTCCCATCTAAGAATTTTCGGTTGGCAAGATATGTCCCAATTGCTCCACCACAACGCACAAAATGGGACCTCAAAGGAGAATGGGAATATATGTTGGGTATGATTCACCATCTATAATTAGATATTTAGAGCCATCAACGGGGATTTGTTTACTACTCGATTTGCTGATTGTCATTTTGATGAGTCAGTATTCCCAACATTAGGGGGAGAAAAGAAACAGCTGGGAAGTGATATAAGTTGGAAAGAATTATCATTATCTCATCTTGATCCTCGAATAAAAGAATGTGAACAAGAAGTTCAAAAGATAATTCATTTACAAGGGTTAGAAAATCAATTACCAGACGCGTTTACTGACCTTAAAAGAGTAACCAAGTCACATATACCAGCTATTAATGCTCCTGTCAAAATTGATGTTCCTAAAGAACATTCAGAAATTGCAAATGAGTCTAAGGCACGACTAATTCGTGGTAGACCAGTCGGTTCCAAAGATAAAAATCTTCGAAAGAAAAAAGGAGCCTATAATCAAGATGGTCAAGTCGAGGTTAAAGAAACACCAGAAGGGTCCTCTATAAGGACATTAGACATGACGGTTCAAGAGGAACCACAGGTACCCGAAAATGAAGAGATCTCAATAAATTATATCATGTCTAGAAAGGTTTGGAACCGAAATGAAATCGACGTCGATGCTGCTTTTGCATATAATGTAGCGCTAGAAGTTATGGAAAATGATGAGGATCAAGAACCAAAGTCAGTTCCGGAATGCAAAAATAGAAATGATTGGCCAAAATGGAAAGAAGCAATTGAGGCAGAATTAAAATCTCTTGAAAAATGAGAAATTTTCGGACCGATAATCTGTACACCTGAAGGTATAAAACCTGTTGGATATAAATGGGTCTTTGTGCGAAAACGAAATGAAAAAAACGAAATTACTCGTTACAAAGCACGCTTGGTAGCACAAGGATTTTCACAAAGACCAGGTATAGATTATGTGGAGACATATTCTCCAGTGGTGGATGCAACTACTTTTCGGTATCTAATTAGTCTGGTAATACAAGAAGGACTCGATCTGCGTCTAATGGATGTTGTGACAGCCTATTTATACGGCTCACTTGATACGTAAATCTTCATGAAGCTTCCGGATGGGTTTAAGTCGCTCGAATCATGTAAAGCAAGTTCTCGAGAACAATATGCAATCAAACCGAATAAATCTTTGTATGGGTTGAAGCGATGCAGGCGAATGTGGTACAATCGCCTTAGTGAATATTTATTAAAGGAATGATATAGAAATGATTCTATTTGCCCATGCATTTTTATAAAAAGGTCTGGATCTGAGTATGTCATAATTGTTGTGTATGTTGATGATCTAAATATCATTGGAACTCCAGGTGAGCTACCAAAGGCAGTTGAATATCTCAAGAAATAATTTGAGATGAAAGATATGGGAAAAACAAAGTTTTGTCTTGGATTACAAATTGAATATCTAAAGAATGGAATCCTTGTACACCAAAAGGCATACACAGAGAAGTTGCTAAAAAGATTTTATATGGAAAAATCCCATCCATTGAGCACCCCAATGGTTGTAAGGACCTTAGATATAGAAAAGGACCCTTTTCGACCTCCAGATGATGACGAGGAAATTCTTGGTCCCGAAGTACCCTATTTAAGTGCCATTGGAGCATTGTTATTTCTTGCGAGTCATACACGACCTGATATATCATTTTCACTAAACTTATTGGCAAGATATAGCTCGTGTCCAACAAGGAGACATTGGAATGGGGTGAAACAAATATTTCGCTACCTTCAAGGTACAAAAGATATGGGTTTATATTACACTAATTCATCCGAAAGAGATCTAGTTGGTTTTGCAGATGCAGGATATATGTCTGATCCCATACCGGTCGGTCCCAAACCGGATATGTTTTCACAAGTTCTAGTACTGCCATTTCATGGCGTTCCGTGAAGCAAACAATGAGTGCCACTTCATCGAATCATGTAGAGATCTTGGCCATCCATGAAGCCAGTCGGGAATGCGTATGGTTAAGAAATGTGGTACAACATATTCGTGAATCATGTAGTATCTCTTCAGGCCAGGGAGCTCCAAAAATCGTGTATGAAGATAATGCAACATGCATTGCTCAACTTAAACACGGATACATCAAAGGTGACAGAACCAAGCATATTCTACCGAATTTCTTTTTCACTCATGAATTACAGAAGAGCGGTGATATTATTGTTCAAAAGGTCCGTTCAAGCGAGAACTTAGCAGATCTGTTTACCAAAGCACTTCCCATTGCAACATTTAAGAAGTTGGTTCAGGACATTGGAATGCGAAGACTCAATGAACTTCAGTGATCTAATCATCAGAGGGAGAACATACGGGTTGCACTCTTTTTCCCTTAGCTATGGTTTTTTCCCACCGGGTTTTTCCTAGCAAGGTTTTTAACGAGGCAGCAGATCTAATCGTATGACAACTAATGATGGATAGCCAAGAGAGAGTATTATGAATATTTATGTGTGGCTATCCATATACCATAACTTTCATAACCTATGTCTTTTTGTATTCCCTCTTAATGCTTGTACTAAATACCTTGATTGTAAGAACCCTATAAATAAAGGTTCATTTGTAGTTTGTTATCATCAATAAAAATGCATTCCACAATTTCTTTATTCTTCTAGCTTATACTTCTTGTTGATCATCATTATTTTGTAACAAATAGTATATTAAGTATCATAATGGGGGCTTGAGATTTCGACATAGATTCGAGTTTAAATCCCATAGATATCATCTTAAAGGCCAACTTTTATTCACGTAGCTAAGTTGGTTATAAATCAAACGACTTTGCAAAAAAGCGGCTACATTTTTCAAAGCAAACAAATATCCTTCAAAACGAGCTAGGCACGTACCCAATTATCTCAAAGAATTATTTCATATGAGAGTCTTGAACTCAAGACCTCTTAGATAAAGAGCTCTCACAAATATCGTTAGGCTATACGCCTCTCTTGTTAATATTGTTATCGTCATCATTTATAATTAATATTAATGTTGTTACCGATATAATTAATTTTTAGTTTTAGTCGTAGCATTAGAAAATTACTAAAGACCTCAAATCAGATCAACTAAATAAATAAGAAAATTAGTATATTGCAAAATGAATTGCAGAATAATATGAGTTACAATGATTATCTCAAAAATGGAAAAATGAGAAAGGTGACATCACAAGAATTTTATGATAAAAAGGAACTCACTAACGCAAACCATGACTAACTAATAAAAAATCTTGTTTGCTATCAAGTTTCTGTTAGTTGATAAATAAGGCCTGAGCTCGGGATGTGAGGTTAAGTCCGTTTCATTATGCATTACTTTATATATATCAATAAAATTACTCACGGGTTTATGCAATGTCAAACATAGTATCAGAGGGTTGATCGATCCTCTTACCCTAACTCACATAAGCCTACATTCCTACAAACCTTAAATCACGAAGGTTAAAAGAAAAAAAAAAATCAAAAAATGGAACGGTCATCCCATGGGTTAACCTTTATTAGACCGCTAAATTTTTTTCCCTCAAATATACATGGGCTAATGACTAATATCATTACACGTGTCACCTAGGTGTAAGACGTGTCTCTTAGATGTTCTGTCGGGCGAATTATACTGTCGGACTTGGCGACCAAATTTTTGTCATTTAATGAAAAAAATTTGTCATTTTTTTCACTAAAAGACAAAAATTTGGTCGCCCAAGATACAAGTCGCCCCTACAATACATGTCGCCCAACAGAACACCTAAAGGACAAATCTTACGTCTAGGGGACACGTGTCATGATATTAGGTAGTAGCCCAATTTCAAAGTAGCCCATGTCTATTTAAAGAGGAAAAAAAATTAACAATATAAAAAAAATTAGAGTTAATTGCATTTTTGGTCTTTGTAGTTTGGTCAAATTGCAGGTTTGATCCCTAAAACTTTTAAAGTGCAGGGATAGTCCCCATTTTGAAGTTTGGATTGCATTTTTGTCACTGGATAAATGACTAAAATACCCTTTGTCTATTAGTGGATATTAGGCCCAAGCCCGGTTTGTGGGTAATATCCACTAATATTGTCTTCTTCAGAAAAACACGAGGGTAATTTTGTCATTTCACACCGATAAAGACCAAAAATGCAATCCAACTTCAAAATGGGGACTATTGTTGCACTTTCAAAGTTTTTGGGACCAAACCTGCAATTTGGCCAAACCACAAAAACCAAAAATGCAATTTTTTTCTCTTTTCAAAATTATCTCCTCTTCCGTTGCGTACGATTAAACTGTACGCCCTATATGTTATTGGGAATAGATCTAGTGAGAAGATTTATTGAAATAAGAAAAGTGAGAAAAAATTCTTGCCACAAAACTTAAATAAGAAAAGAAAAATAAATAGGAGATACATTTATGATTATTATACAAAAAAGTCACTAAAGTTTATGGAAAATTTGTCTCAAGTCACTAAAGTTTAAAAGTTGTATATTCAGTTCTTTCAACGTTAAAAAGAAACACGTCATAATTTCGCGATTTTTACGCTTATTTTTTATATGTTAAGAACAAAATGCTATGTCTTTCTGAGTTCAAATGACTTGGATGACAACTTCATAAGTTCAAGAACGTGGTTGACAACTTCATAAGTTGAGTAACTTGAACGACAACTTTAAACTTTAACGACTTAGACAAATTTTCCGCAAACTTTAGTGACTTTTTTGTATAATAACCCATACATTTATGGTTGTGAATGCATCTAAAATTGATAGTTGTGGTTCCTTCTCATTCTTCTCATCTTTTTTATACTTCTCATTGGATCTTACCAATATATTATACTAGACTATAGACCCGCGGGTTTCGCGGGTAGCAATAAAAAATTATTGTAAGTAAAATAAAGTCATATAAAATCATACCCATATAAACTAAGACCGATCTCCCATATGCACATTTCAAAAGATTCAACAGTTGATCAAAATGATTAAGATTTTAACAATTCGCTAAAGTATTTTTTGGAGTAGTACCTATTAAAATATAACATATTTTCCTCATTTATGAAAACAAAACTTCAAGCTATTTTTCATTCTATAAACTTCCTGAACTATTTTGGCATGAACTATTTTGGCATGTACATAAACTTAGAAAAAAATGACAGAGAACCATTAAAGTTTTTAAAGACGTGTACATGTTAGAATAACACAAAGATAGTTTAAAAACCTCAATCAAGACTAAAAACTGTATAGAACTAATCATGAAGTTGACGAAATATGTTGAGTTTTAAACCAAATGAAAGTAACTAAGCCCGCAATGTGCGGATGTATCAATAGGCTTCTTTAGCAAGTTTTTGAAGTTTCAATGCAAGTTCTCTACACTTTTGTTTATGCTGCAACATATGGAATGTTTGTGGACTTTGTCAAGCAAATTTTCTTTGTAGCTCAATATAGCCTTTTCAATATTCAAAAAAGTGGGTAATACAGCCATTCGGGAGGAGCAGCTCAGCAATTTGTCTAAGATCAATATCAAATTAAAGGTGTAGATATAAATATTGATGTTTTTGTTGTTGACACTTCACACAATACACATGAAAAAATGGATTGCCAAACACACCATTTATTTCAATTTCAAAACGGTTTAACTTCTAGTTTTAACTAATCTCCTCCAACTTTTCAAAATGGGCCAGTTTGAGGTCATCTTTCTATAATAGTTCAAATGAGTTAAGTGGGTTCAAAGTCACTTATGGATTTATTAATGCATCTGTTGCTTTTGTTCCAAGGTATGATTCGACACCCTTTTTCAAGTTCCTTAGAATCAAGGAAGATATTTCTTCAGCTGAAAATTCCTTGTTGTGGCCATTGTGTTCAAGCACTATCATTGGCTTATCCTTTGGCCCTTTTATTACCTTATATGGCCATGATTTGATTTCCTCCTGCACATGGCTATCATTAAAGCTGCTTCCCGTTAATAGATTAACATCTGAAAATTTACACAAATTAAATGGTACTTCTAATTTTATCTTGAGTTATAAAAGTAAAATCTGTGATCTAATCGACTTACCAAAAGCAGCGTTAGTAGGATTCCTTGTGATTTGGTTTTTGGCACTCTCGCCGACTAAAAGCTCTATATCACTGCAAGCTACACATAATGGGGTAATATTGTTACCATGTTCGTTGGGAATCTCAACACGGTCGTGCAGATTAAACCAGGCAGCTACACAGGAGAATGTCGCTCCCAAATCAATACCGATTTCTGTTGTTTTAACTGTTCCTGACATCTTGAAATACGAGTTATTGACAGAGAGCAAGAAAAGATTTATAAAAAAAAAATACTAAAATGTGGTAAATTACATCTACTACGGTCCGTAAGTTGCTGAAAAAACTTAATAAGTATCCTTGTTGCATTGTTTTCAAGCATATCCACAAAGAACATAGTGCAGTTTCTAGTCAACCATTTAGGACAATAACTACCCCGTAAAATTATAAGGCACAAATATATTTTCAACCAGTTTGTCTTGAGTCACTTGACTCATATCTGCATATCCACAGTCAAAGTAGTCCATATAGGGGTGTTTGGGATTGCATTTGCAAAACTGAATATGCTATTGCAAAACAACTTTTCTTTAAGAAAATGCATATCATCATTTTTCTAACGATTTGTCAAACACTTTTCAAGAGATCTTCTATATGGAACTCATAGCGTAGAGTCATCGCCCACACTCTCCATGTTTAATCAGTGGCGCTTCTATTCACGTTAAAGTTTCAAAAGAAAACAAAAGTAAACTTAAAATTACCAGGGCAATCCAATGTTATGCCAGCAAAACAAAATACTACTGATATACTAACTTGTTCCAAAACCAAATCCTTTTTTTCAAGACATAAATGCAAACTTATTTTCAGCCGATGTTTATCTTGAGCTTTTTTGTTGTTAACATCCTAACAGTGACACAAAACTATTCATGTGCATCTAATTAGATATCAAAATTTAATTATCGCATGCTAAGAGCAATTTATCCGATCCAATTTTTCCAAACACCAAACGTACACCAAATATTCCATAAAACACGGTGAAACAATCCAAATTAACAAACAAAGTGTAATAACCCTAACACTTTAAAAATAACAAAAAATAAACCTAAACACAATCCATCATAACAAATAACCATACCCACCATAACACCAAACCAAACACCCCTAAAGAGCTTGTAAACTTGGTAACAGACTTGGTCTATTCACTAACATAGTGCTTAGCCAACTCCCCAGGCAACACGAATCTGACAGCAGCCTGAATCTCCCTACTTGTAATAGTTTACACGAACCTGCTTTTCAGATTTAATAATAAACAAAAATAGTGTTGGAAACATTATCTAAAATTAAGAAGATTATGAAACACCCTTTTTTATATTATGAACACCCAAATTAAAATCGCACAATCACACAAATTAAAATGAAGATGCAAATAAAAACAAATTGATTCTTATTCACAATTAAAATGAATCATCATAACGAAACCCCCAATATGATTCATGTAAAAAAAATTCAATACAAGTAAATTATTTACCTTAGTCGAAGGAAGAATGCTGTTTCATGCTGTTCGTATAAATAATTTCAATACTATGGATAAACAAATTCAAAGACTGATGATGTGAATGCAGAAATTATCATTGATATTAGTAATTAATGGCTTATCTGATTGTACATATGTTTAAAGTTAGAAAACTTATCATAAAACTGAGGCTAGCAAAAAGGGCGGTTAGAAGTAAAATAAAACAACCAGTGACGCGTGTATTTATGACGTCAATATATGACGTCAGAATAGGGGTTATGAAATTCAAAAACATTTTCTTTTATTATAGTTCAAATGAGTTAAGTGGGTTGCCAAACACACCATTTATTTCAATTTCAAAACGGTTTAACTTCTAGTTTTAACTAATCTCCTCCAACTTTTCAAAATGGGCCAGTTTGAGGTCATCTTTCTATAATAGTTCAAATGAGTTAAGTGGGTTCAAAGTCACTTATGGATTTATTAATGCATCTGTTGCTTTTGTTCCAAGGTATGATTCGACACCCTTTTTCAAGTTCCTTAGAATCAAGGAAGATATTTCTTCAGCTGAAAATTCCTTGTTGTGGCCATTGTGTTCAAGCACTATCATTGGCTTATCCTTTGGCCCTTTTATTACCTTATATGGCCATGATTTGATTTCCTCCTGCACATGGCTATCATTAAAGCTGCTTCCCGTTAATAGATTAACATCTGAAAATTTACACAAATTAAATGGTACTTCTAATTTTATCTTGAGTTATAAAAGTAAAATCTGTGATCTAATCGACTTACCAAAAGCAGCGTTAGTAGGATTCCTTGTGATTTGGTTTTTGGCACTCTCGCCGACTAAAAGCTCTATATCACTGCAAGCTACACATAATGGGGTAATATTGTTACCATGTTCGTTGGGAATCTCAACACGGTCGTGCAGATTAAACCAGGCAGCTACACAGGAGAATGTCGTTCCCAAATCAATACCGATTTCTGTTGTTTTAACTGTTCCTGACATCTTGAAATACGTAGTTATTGACAGAGAGCAAGAAAAAGATTTATAAAAAAAAAAAATACTAAAAATGTGGTAAATTACATCTACTACGGTCCGTAAGTTGCTGAAAAAACTTAATAAGTATCCTTGTTGCATTGTTTTCAAGCATATCCACAAAGAACATAGTGCAGTTTCTAGTCAACCATTTAGGACAATAACTACCCCGTAAAATTATAAGGCACAAATATATTTTCAACCAGTTTGTCTTGAGTCACTTGACTCATATCTGCATATCCACAGTCAAAGTAGTCCATATAGGGGGTGTTTGGGATTGCATTTGCAAAACTGAATATGCTATTGCAAAACAACTTTTCTCTTTAAGAAAATGCATATCATCATTTTTTCTAACGATTTGTCAAACACTTTTTCAAGAGATCTTCTATATGGAACTCATAGCGTAGAGTCATCGCTCCACACTCTCCATGTTTAATCAGTGGCGCTTCTATTCACGTTAAAGTTTCAAAAGAAAACAAAAGTAAACTTAAAATTACCAGGGCAATCCAATGTTATGCCAGCAAAACAAAATACTACTGATATACTAACTTGTTCCAAAACCAAATCCTTTTTTTCAAGACATAAATGCAAACTTATTTTCAGCCGATGTTTATCTTGAGCTTTTTTGTTGTTAACATCCTAACAGTGACACAAAACTATTCATGTGCATCTAATTAGATATCAAAATTTAATTATCGCATGCTAAGAGCAATTTATCCGATCCAATTTTTCCAAACACCGAAACGTACACCAAATATTCCATAAAACACGGTGAAACAATCCAAATTAACAAACAAAGTGTAATAACCCTAACACTTTAAAAATAACAAAAAAATAAACCTAAACACAATCCATCATAACAAATAACCATACCCACCATAACACCAAACCAAACACCCCTAAAGAGCTTGTAAACTTGGTAACAGACTTGGTCTATTCACTAACATAGTGCTTAGCCAACTCCCCAGGCAACACGAATCTGACAGCAGCCTGAATCTCCCTACTTGTAATAGTTTACACGAACCTGCTTTTCAGATTTAATAATAAACAAAAAATAGTGTTGGAAACATTATCTAAAATTAAGAAGATTATGAAACACCCTTTTTTATATTATGAACACCCAAATTAAAATCGCACAATCACACAAATTAAAATGAAGATGCAAATAAAAACAAATTGATTCTTATTCACAATTAAAATGAATCATCATAACGAAACCCCCAATATGATTCATGTAAAAAAAATTCAATACAAGTAAATTATTTACCTTAGTCGAAGGAAGAATGCTGTTTCATGCTGTTCGTATAAATAATTTCAATACTATGGATAAACAAATTCAAAGACTGATGATGTGAATGCAGAAATTATCATTGATATTAGTAATTAATGGCTTATCTGATTGTACATATGTTTAAAGTTAGAAAACTTATCATAAAACTGAGGCTAGCAAAAAGGGCGGTTAGAAGTAAAATAAAACAACCAGTGACGCGTGTATTTATGACGTCAATATATGACGTCAGAATAGGGGTTATGAAATTCAAAAACATTTTCTTTTATTATATATAAAGATTCTTTTTTATTTACCTCACTCCCTCAGCCAACCAATAAACAAATCACTTTGGTTATTATTCTTCTATGTTGAATTCGTTGACCAACCCACTTTTGTTACCTTCTTTGTTTTTGGGTACTAATAACAGGCCTATCATGGGGTTTTTCCATCACGCAACACGGTCTAAACCAATACCCTTCAGGAAGAACATGTAAAACATCCATTCCTTAATAATAGCCACTCTTTAAAATAAAGGATTGTGTTTAAACCTAGAATACATCAACAGAAAAAAAGAGTTATAATTATTTTATTGTTTGTTTGTTAGTCGATTGTTTGTACGGTTTTTTTTACTAATCGACTAAAGTTGATCGTTTGTACCGGTCCCTAAAAATTGACTATTGGTACGGTTTTGTCGACCACCATTCCTTAATAATAGCCACTCTTTAAAATAAAGGATTATGTTTAAACCTAGAATACATCAACAGAAGAAAAAAAAATGTTATAATTATTTTATTGTTTTTTTGTTAGTCGATTGTTCGTACGATTTTTTTACTGACGACTAAAGTTGATCGTCTGGGTCTTACCCCGAAATTGACCTGTTGATACAGTTTTATTCTGAGTCGACTTAACCGATCGTCGGTACTAATGACCAAAGTTTCATTCGTTGTGACTATTATATTTGAACAACCAAAGTTACGCTTTTATTACATTAATGTTTTGTTTTTCTTTCTTTCTAGTTTACTACTTTCAGGTCGAGTTTTACGATTTCGTCATTTCGGATTGCATGGAAGGATTATATGATAAATAAAGTTCTGCGTTCCCAAGCCCGGTATGTGAAGTTGGATCCATTAAAGTTTTATTATGTATTGTCTTTATATATCATATCAATAAAAGGTATTATACTCACGGGGTTTATACAATGTCCAATAGTTTCCAATCCCACATTGGGTAAAGAAACGAGTTTTTGTTTAATTATATAGTTCGTGTATAAGGCATTGACAAGTTGAGATTAATATATATTGTCGGTTAGTCATGTTACTTGATGTTACTAAAAATAACATCCATGTAAAGTTATAATTGATAATTTGTGTAAGTTCTTACTTCTTACGCATTTTTTATGCTTAGTATTATTTTCCACATTATTAGGGTTGTATGAGTTTTTAACAATTTTTAATTAGTGTCTTTAGAAAAACTTATAAACCAATCAAAACTTCGATTATCAATTTTAAGAATTTTATGTGTTATGTCATGCTTTATACGTCTCAAATTTATCGTCATTAGACAAAAAAAATATACATAATTTGAAAGTGACTGTTACATTTTTCAATCAATCACATATCATTTTTACCTAAATGAAAAGTTGAATTACTCTCCCCATCTCAAAATTATTGTCCATTATACCATTTTGGTATGTCCCAAAATAAATGTTTGTTTCTTATCTTAACCAATCAAGTAATGAGAGCTTAGTGGCTATAAATTACAGAGTATACTTAATATGGCCTGCCAAGGAACAACTCCGCTTCCAACTTCAAGCTTTCAGCTAAACTCGGGCCAAAGTGCGTAGATACCCACGACTCCAAAATGGTATAGGAGAGGATGGGCTAGAACGGGATGCACGTTTGATGCATCTGGTGTAGGTAAGTGTCAAACTGCAGATTGTGGTGGTATGGGTGCAACTCCGCCTGCATCCTTATTTGAGATAACGATTGACGGCTATAACAATTTGGATGATTATGATGTTAGTTTTGTTGATGTCATTTAGCTAGCATTGTTGTGCTACGATTCACAACTAGTAGTTGTAATGCCACGGGTTGCGCTTGTGATCTTAACATGGGTAAGTCATATATCTTTATCTTTCGACTTTAAGTATACATATCGATCACTTTAAATAACCGAAATGCTATCATTTATAGGTTGCCCGAAAGAGCTTCAGATGGTTGGCGGGGTCGGTAGATCAGGAGCTCCAGGCGGAGTGATCGCTTCCGATTGTGCTTGAGGTGTAGCGGGCAATATGTGAATCCTAACACATGCAACCCATCTTACTAATCAAGTATCTTTACAAGAGCTTGTCCACGAGCTTATAGCTATGCATTTGATGATGGCACCAACACGTTTACTGAATTTGGAATGCAGGATGGAGCAAATACCTGAGCCTGGGCCATTAGTAGCTCCAACAATGAAAAATCGCAAGAATGGAAACACAACATTGAACGCCATTTTACAATTCTTGCATTGATATGTCTCACCTTCAGTTTCTTTTCTATCTTTGTACTTGGTATATATGTAACGCTTCTTAGTCGCGTTATCGATATCTATACTACATATAATACACGAAGGCACCTTACTTTTAATTTTAAGACGTACAAGACAATAAGCATAATGTACACCACTTTAATGCACCCAATTTTCAGAATTACAATAAAGTAAGCATATTGTACAACAAAATAAAGTGTGGTGTCATTTTAAAACCAAAATTCTATCAAACAACATTAATATAACGCTATTAAAATACCCTTCACCAAAATTACAACCATTTAAGACAACGATATAATACCGCAACCAATTTTCGATTTACAACAAAATAAGCATAGTTTACAACAAAATAAGCATAACAGACAACAAAATAAGCGTGATGTAATTTTCGACTTATAACATTAATGTTATTAAAGTGGTCAATGTTATTAACGACTATAATGACTACTACTTACAAGAAAAGAAACATAGTGACAACACTTTAATACACATAATTTTCGGACGTCTAACAAGAAGAAGCATAGTGTACAACAAAACACCACATTAATCTTATTTAATGTTGTCAATTATTTAACCGATCAATAAATATAATTAATACGCTTATTAAAACACCCATTACATAAGAAATACAAATTATCAAGATATTGTACAACCAAATTAAACACAATTCCTGCATTAAATTTCACTACTACAAATAATAAAGACATTATACAAATATTCGACGAAGAACGGCAACGCATTAATGGGCTGAGAGCCCGAACAGGCGGCGGGACTAACGACTCGAGTCGAAAGAAGACATTTAACGGGTTCGAGTCGGAACAGACTTGCTTATCTGAAATTTTGATATCCGATATTTATTGTTAAAAAGAACGTAATAAACTAAAATACATTATTCATCAAAAAGTTTTATTTCACGATCTTCGCCACGAATGCTGAGTCTCTCTTAGTGTACTATAATAGATGTAGATACACATACAGTACATAGATATGTTACGTAATTTTACTCAATCTTTAGATAAGTTATATAACGTCTTAATGAAATTTGATCTGTGGTGATCATATAATTAATCATCGACAAAAATAAAAGTGCCGTATAATTTGAAGGACACACAACTCTTTTTTTCCATTTTGGTGTAAATGTGTTAGTTTTTGTTTAGAGATGCAAAACAATAATGCAAATTCGGAAGTCGTAACAAACTAATCTATGCTTAAAACCAACACAAACCTTTAAGAATTAGAACTTCAGAACATGAGTGATACCTAAATACAAATACACAATTCTCTTATGGGGTGTTAGGCTTTGCAAATTGAATGTGACTTTTTATTTTTTAGAATAATTGAATGTGATTATGTGATATGAAATATAAGAAAATGGAATATCATTTGATTGAATGTCTAAAAATATCTCTGTAACATACCATAAAGTCTTGTTATAACGTAAACCATGACTAAATGTACCGACAATAAAAAGGCGTTGTTTACTATCAACTTTTCAATCCCGCATCAGCTAGAAAAAAGAGTTTTTGCATAATTATATACTTTGGTGTACAATGCATTGACAAGTTGAGGTCAGTGACGAAGCCAGGAAATTAGTTGCGGGTGGGCCAAATAACAAATTAGCATGTACAAAATAATATCGCTAAAGAATAGTTTTATTGTAAGTTGTATTTAGTTAATTAGCTATTGTTAAGAAAAAAAAACAATGGTTTTGCTATTTGTAGCTTTGGAGCTACATTTAAAAGTTAAAAATTTGCAAAAGTAGTTGTACGTTAGATCGGTCGGGAGTATTTATGTGCACCGGGTGAGTGGTTTATCATTAAAGTATAAACATTTAGGGCATGTCTAAATATTTTATACGTAGCCTAGCATTTTTCAAAAAATATACCAGCCAAAATATTTGAAGAAAATCATGAACAAACTGCATAACATATACATGTTTTAAGGTTAAATCAGAATAAGCTACAAATTTTAATTGGTGAACAATACAAAATACAATGTATCTTAAGTATATATCTATAAAGCAAAAGTAAATGGAAGGTAAATTAACTGATGTAGCTGAAAAACGCTATAGAATGCATGAAATATAAACTTTAAAAGGTGGTCCAGATAATTTTGAAGACGCAATAGAATATAAAATCTAAGAATTACATAGGCTTTTGGTCAAAACATTGGGTTGGCCATGGCATACCTAACTCATAAAGTAGCTCCGTCACTGGTTGAGGTTAATATTTATATTGTTTGATGACCATGCTAAGCGATCTTAAAAAGAACAACATCGCCCTGAGATGGTCATCGACAATTTAAGTAAAGTTCTTAGCTTTTTTTGAAAAGAAACTATTTACATGTTTCACATAATTTTCCACATTATCATTGGAGCGGAGTGTACTGACAATGACAAGCTAGTTTTCTACATCCAAGTCTTTTAGTCAGACATATAAGTCAGACATATAAATGAATCAACATTATCAATTATTAAAGTCTTCTCAAACAATTTCAAATATTCTATGTATGTCATACTAGCTCAGGATCTGAAAACTAACTTGGCCCAAAACACAGCGAGGACCAGACCAAATGTTGGTTCGTTAGTTTGTTTAGGTCTAACAAAAGATAATGACCGGTTTTGCGTAACCGAACTGAAAAGTGAATATGAGAATACTGGTGAACCGAGGAGCAGACTGAACTATATTAGGTCCGGTCTGATCTGGTCGTCATGATTTCTCAGTTCAATTTGGTCAGCGGTAGAAAAGTTACTTATTAAATATTTAAAAGATAAAAACTTTAAAATATTAATTTAAAAGACCCCCGACCTATATGTCTGAACACCCCTTCACTTTTAGTATCGTTTCTATCTTTGTACTTGGTACATATGCAACGCTTCTTAGTTGCGTTATGTATGTACTAAAATAGATGTAGATACACATACACATACACATATATGTTAGGTACTTTGTACCCGATCTTTAGATAAGTTATAGTGTCTTATTGAAATTTGATTTGCTATCATTTTTTTTGGCATATCCGGTAAAATATATTAATAAATGCTTGTGACTATCGGGTTGAACCTTGCATAAGGGGCACCAAGCAGTGTTTAAGTCAACGTCAATGCCGACATCCCATATTCCCATTGCCTCGGTCTATCTTGAGTCTTTAACCGTTTTCTCATGACAAGCGCCATACATGAATCGCGTGTCTCGGGACACCATACTCGACCATACCAAAGAATCCCAAGCAACCTCATTCCACGCTCGTGAATGGAGTGCCACACCGCGAACAGAGAAGTCTTTGTGCAGGCCATCATGAGACTTCCAATAAATTACGTCTTTCTGTTCCTCATTCAAGATGGGGACCTGTATAGTAGATTATATAAGGAACTTGAAGGAGCCATGAATTAGGCCATAACCATGCATTATCTTGCACAATATCCACTACTTTATCAGAAAGACTAAAGCCACCATTATTGACAATAATGCAAATTGGGAACTTGTAACAAACTAAGCTATGCTTAAAACCAACAAAAACTTGCAAAAAATTAGAACTTCAGAACATGGGTGCTGTCTAAATACAAAAACAATGCGTAAATCTAGCGAATCAGAGAAGAACACAATATTAATGATACACTCTTTTGGGGTGTTTGGCCGCTTTGCAAATCGATGTGATTATGTGATATGAAATAATAGAGAATGGAATATCATTTGATTGAATGTCTGAAAATATATATTTTTGTAACATACCATAAAGTCTTGTTATAACGTTAACCATGACTAAAAGTACATACAATAAAAAACCTTGTTCACGGTATAAAGAACAGCGTTAAGTACCGCTGGTCAATGACAATATGGGTAAGTTCTTAGCTTTTTAGAGAAGCAAACTATTTACATTATAAACATTATTTTACAAATTATCATCTTTGTGTATGGACCGATTTAGTGTTATCTCACAAAATTATTTCAAAATAGGCAAATGAGAAAGGTGACATCAAAGAATTTTCAGACACAACTAACGTACCGATAATAAAAAACCTTGTTTTCTACGTGTCAAGTATTCTAGTTTCCAATCCCACATTGAGTAAAAGAAAGAGTTTTTGCTTATTTATATACTTTGGTGTATGTTGCGTTGAAATGCTAAGATTAATATTATATTGTCGGTTACTCATGTTACATGCTGTTAGAAAAAAACAGCAGGTGAGGTGATAGTCGATAATTTGTGTAAATTCTTATCTTTCTTAGATAAGCAAATTATTTACATGTTTCATATTATTTTCCACATTATTATCGGTTAAACTCGGGCCAAAGGGCTGCCCTAGCTCCCTCTCCTATAAATAGGATTGTAATCATTCATTTGAAAGTTGGTTGTTCATTTTATTACATTTCCTACACTTAACTTTTCTCTCATATATTCGTGTGTGTGGTATTGTGTTCAACCACATTTCCTACACTTAACTTTTCTCTCATATATTCGTGTGTGTGGTATTGTGTTCAACCGATCACCTCTTCTCTTTATTTCTTGATATTGATGATTGTGTTACATAAATGGGAACCTAACAGTGGTATCAATCGCCAAATAGTTGGGTGAACGATTTTGTTTTTGAAGTTTTTATTTTCTACGCATAAGTTTCGGTTTCAAAACTTTCATACTCAAAAAGCTTTGATTTTTTCACTTTACAATTCAAGATTCTTGTACTTTAAAGGTTATTTGGTGATAAAGTTTAAGTTTTTGGCAAAAAGTTTCAAACTTTACGCGTATTTCATTGTTTTTAAGCTTGATTTTAGTCGTGTGGTATTTTCTACGCGTAAGGTGTCTAAGCGTTTTGGATCATCAAGTTTCACACTTTTGTGTTATTTTGGTGATATTGAAGTCGTTTCATCACAAAAATCGGGTTTAGAAACACTTTGGGTAGAAATCAAAGTTTTGGAAGATTTTGACAAATCTACGACAAGAAAACCCTAATCTTACGCGTAAGGTTTCCTTGGTTCGATCTTTAGTGTTTTTGGTTTACTAAGTGTTTTCTTGCTTGGATAAGCTCGAAAATACTTTGACTTTGGATATCTTTTACATCGAATAAGTGTAAAGGATTTTAGGTAAACCCAGTTTTACGATAAGCTAAAACTTACTGCCAGAGAATCTTTACGCCTAAGCCTTGTCTTACGCCTAAGCCTTGTCTTACGATAAGCAATTCTTACGATAACCATTCTACACCTAAGCTTTTGGATTACGACAAGCTAAGGTCTCCTTAACCCTAAGCAGTAAGTTAATCCCACGCGTAAGCTAACCTCTTACGCCAGAATTGGTGTTTTATGCATAAGGTTTTCCTTTGCCTAAGCTTGATTTCTACGATAAGGATACTTCATCAACAAAGTTTCATTCGACTACAAAGATCCATTTCTCAACACAAGTTTCAAGATGTCTCAACCACCATACTCTAGCTACTTCCCTCATGTTATCTTCAACAACAACAACAACAACTCAATCAACAACAACAAATTTATCAACAAATTCAACAACAACAACAACAACAACAACAGCAACAATTTCCTCAAGGAGCAATTCAACCACAAATGTTTCAACCACCCATAGTCTTCAAGTACAACCTTACACAAACTTTCACAATAAACATCCATCCAGAGTACTATGAAGGAACCGTCTTGGTTTGCAAAGATGTGAAGCTTTAAGTAGTCAACAATCCATTCATGAGGTGGATCACTGATAGACCTCCAATGCTCACTCCCTAAACTATGATCAATGGGTGATAAGGTTCTTTAGGTTTTGTGATCTAAAGAAGCCACATGGAAAGTTCTTGAAAAGGTTATCCGGAAGGTCCATTTCGGATGCCTATTGTCACCTGCATTCAAGATCCAAATGCTAATCCACAAGAGGTGATGTCACTAACATTGCAAATCTTAGCGACCTCACCATCGATGAAGTTCTACACTTTGAAGCCGATGAACTAGCAATGCAATACATCCTTTTGGGATTACCCAATCCGATCCTTCAAGTGTTGATGCTCAAAAGATCGCTAAAGCAATGTGGGAACATATTCATCTTCTCATGGAAGGCATCGAACTCAATCAAAAGACATGGAATCCAAAATCTACTTGGCTTATGAACACTTCATGATTGAACTAGAGAGACATTAGAGTCATATCATCATCGATTCTCGACATCATCAATGACTTGGAAAACATAACATCATTATGCCAAGAATTGCGGTCAACACTAAGTTCCTAAGTAGTCTTGGTCCCGATTGGGTAAAGTATGTCATATTCATCCGCAAGCAAAGAATCTTCATCATGCTACATACGGATTGTTGTCGACTATTCAAGCCCACCAAAAGAAGTTGACAAAGAAAGAGTTATCCATGGACTCCTGTCTCACCTTCACTTCCGGATAATCAACAATTAGCTTTGTGGGCTCAAACTGTTATCCTCAATTCCCGACATTACAAACCGCCTTCACAAATCCTCCACAACCAATCGCAATAATTACACCATATGATCCGTGTTAGATATTACTTTTCACATACACATCAAACCATAACACAAAGTAGCATATAGATGGAATTCTAGAGAGAGAAAGTTAGAGGTTTAGGAACTTAGTGAGAGAAAGTGAAAGATATTATTATGAGTGATGAGTGTGTAAATACTCATCATTTTAACAAATCTAAACGCAAAACGGTTAAAATGCTCGAAATGCATCAAAATATCGAAAATATTCCAAAATTACATTTTATATGTTTCAGATGCAAAATGTTCAAAATCAGATGAAAAATGAGCAAAGTTTGCATAATTGGCAGTTTCAGTCCCCCAAGTTTCTAAAATTGTCAAAACTAGTCCCTGAGTCAAAATTTCAAAAGTAAAGTCACCAAAGGTCCTTTTAAAATCAAAAGTTGTCAAATTTAGTCCTTTGGTGAAAAATGTGAAAAAGTTTGAGAAAATTACAAATTGGTCCTTCAAGTTTCAAAATTGGCAGAAATGGTCCCTGGAAAATGTGAAATTGTCAACTTTGGTCCTTGTAATAATAACACTTGGCAATTTCAGTCCCTGAAACATCTTTGCAGAATTGGCGATTCAAGCCCTCGAAATTCAGAAATTACAAGTTAGGCCCTTGTATTTTAAACCCCTTCACTATCTTTTGGCCTAGTCACAATGCAATTGGACCCCTATCATATGCTTTTTGAACCCTGCCTTATGACCCCCTGGTATTTAATATCCCAAGTCAAATCTCTGTTGACTCCACCCTTCCCTCCAACTCACGTGCAACCACCTCCATCATCACATCCTGCACACGCATGCCTGCAAGCCTCCCCCCTCCTCCACCATCATTCACCTAAACCTACCCTCCTCCTCACAACAATCCAAGGTGCATTTAATGCACTCTTATACCTACTTCTATCATCCCCAGCTGTTAAAACCAAGATTTGGCGCCAAATATACTTTAAACGGCCAAGATCAGTTGCAGACATCCAAGGGTTGAGATTGTTGGTGGGAACTATTCAGAAAGAGGAGAGAGACACTTTTGGTGTATAAAAAGGGAAGAGAAGCAAATGTGGAGGAGACTTAGTTTTATTTTTTCTTAAATATATGTCGTTTTAGCTTATTATGCTTTAAAATAGCTTTCGGTTGTAATTTTTCAAGTCTTTTGTATCAAATTAACTTATGTAAGCATATTGCAACTGCTTAATCATCAATTCCAAGTTTAGTTCAAATTCCATTTTATGTGACAACTGCTGAAATTTTGGTTGTGTTTGTTTTTTTTTGCCTCTTACAAGTTCGAACGGCAAAATGTCTCGAATCGGTCGACATTTGCCGCTCGATCAATGCTTGTTTTTTTTTCGCTCGACGCCCGAACGGCCCCGAACGGAAAAAATGTCTCGAATCGTCAAGACCGAGAGGGTGTCTTAACGCGTCTCAATGCTTCTTGAGACACAAAATAACCAAAATAAAAAAATAAAAATCCTGCTCAAACATGCGTTTTTTCTTCGCTCGGATGCTCAGATTCGACATTTACGCATCGATCTGGATTCTGACGCAGCCTCGATTCGATTCTGACCTCTTAAAAACAAACACCACCTTTAAGTTTCAAACCCATTTGTTAAAGCTTTAAGCAACTCAATCTCAATCTCATCTAAGCTTATATAAGCTCTCAATAGCTTTTTGTAAGCCTAGAATTAATTTTCAAGCATATTAGAAATTTGGTCAAAGAAAGTCAATATGGAGCAGATTTGATGCAGAAATGGGAAAGGGTTGATGCAGGCATGGATATGGGTTGAGTTATAGCTTATTGGGTTGGATAAAATAGGGTAGTGGTTCTCTGTTTCATAGTTTGCTAGCCATAGTGGCTTTGGACAAGTTGTAAGTGGTTTTCAAATTCTTATGCATAATCAGATTTGTAGTTTAAGTCTGTTAAAACCCGGTCAAACAAAGAGTAATTCGGTTATAGTAAGTTAGTTTGATCATAGTAACAAGTTCGATCATGGTTTAAACTGCTTTTGTCGCATATCGGTTGAAATAAGGGTGTTTGGCTCAATGGGTCTATCTGCCTTTTAGGCTTGTGCAAGGGTAGCTTTAGTTGTTTTATGTTGGTTAAGATCATTTGAGCTCATTTCAATCCTAGTTAGGGTCTCAACACCACAAAAGTCAAAGTTTCCTTAAATCCATCTCACCGTTAATCGATGTAGTTTTAGAATTGCAGATCTCTTGTTTTGTGTTTAGAAGTGTTAAATATAGCTTGCATTAGTGTTATCACATCATATAACATCTACATCGTCTTAAAATTGGATCCAAAATCCATTTTGGTCAAAGTTCTTAAATATCTTCAAAAGTCAAAATAAGAAAACTGCTTTTGGGTCGATTATAAGGAATTTTCATGAGCTTATTTTTGGACTTGTCAAGTGAATCTTGGCATTTTAGAAACTTGACCTGGTCTTGTTACTTATTAGCATTTTAGTATAATTTACAATTTTGCAAAGCTCCAAATAAGCCCTTCTTTAGGCCAAATGCCCCGCCCACTGTCTCCGTTGACACCGAGTTTTTCTCGCTTTGGTTAGAGTTGCATAGGGCTCATAAGAGCTTATGTAATCGATTTTGGTTTGCATGTTCTCACCCAGGTCCCTGCCCAAGTTCCAATTCATAGTTTTCGCTTGAGCTTATTTATAAGCCCGTGTTTGTGTTCAAAGTTCATACCCAAACTGCTTTTAGCTTTTAAAACTCATAGACATCAAATCGTGATCGGTGGATTCGTGGTTTATGATTGTTGATATTGGTTGCATTTGTACTTTTAGCACATTAGAACTTCTCAGAATCGTGGGTGGCTTGTTTGTTTCATTTGGCTTATTTTAGTGCTTATTTATAAGCACTTGTTTTAGTATTTCATTTTCTTACAAACAAGCACTTGTTTTTCTAATTTTCTCATATTCCTAGTATTAATTTAGACTTTTCCTGAAATTTTCAGATTTTTCTAAGCTTGTTTGCTATTTTTCTTAATTTAAATTAGTTTTAAGCATTTTAATTAGCTTTTAATACAAAAATTCGTAAAAGGTTCAAAAAATAATTTTCAATTTTCTTAGGTTTAGATAAATATAAAAAGTTAAAAAGTAATTTTCCAGATTTTTCATAGTTTATTTGGTAATTTTAGTAATTTAATTAGTTTTTAATAGTTTAAAATTCATAAAAATAGAAAAATAATCTAAAAATACAAAATAGTTTTGAAAATTCTATTTTGTTATTTTAGAGTTTTCTAAGTCTTAATTTTATTTTTCTAGCTTTATTTCCTATTTTCTTGTATTTTAGGTAATTATTAAATAGTTAAAAATAGTTTTTAATTAATAATAATTAATTAAATAGTTATAAAATAATTTTCTTTTTCCAAATATTTTCTTTTATCATTAGGATTGTAAAATGTATTTTTCATATTTTTAGGATTTATCTTGTGTAATTTTCACGTTTTTATTTCAGACGCTTACGTAATTTTAATTTAAACGTAAGATTTTAGTTTTAAGTTTTAAACGCTCATCATTTTAAATATAGTGATAGCGTTTATTTAATAGATTTTAACTTTTTAATTTCCTTTAATTTGCATTTAAGCCGCTTTAATTTGTTGGCTTTTTCCCGTAGTTATAATAATTCCAAATCTCCTTTTCCGCTCAAATCTCGCGATCACTAAACGCTTGATAATCCATTGCACAACTCATTGGGACATAACGACCGGGAGACCCTATACTCCTCGATCTTCATTGCATTCGTGCTTAGGCGCTTTAAGTTAGTTACGGTCCGCCATTCATGAGTCGGCGGCTTGCGCGATTTAGCTGACCGTTTGGGCACGCATCAAATTTTTTAGGCGCCCGCGGAGTGTGCTAATTGTCCTACGCCTAGCAGATTAGTTGTTTGAATACTCACTCATTTGTTCATATCATCCATCTATCTATATATATCCATATTTTTCATAAAAATCCAAAACCCAAAATAGCCAAAACGATAAAACACAAAAATATTTTTCCTTTTGTTTCTATATATGTATCAAATAATAAAAATACAAAAGATTCGCTGGTTTTCTTTAATAATAACAACTTAAAAGATTACCACCAGAAACCAAGGCAAGGCACTACCTAACTGGGTGCGACCATAATAAGTTCCCGAACTAAAGATTCAAAACTTGCCTTTGTGTCCTTGTGATTGGTGTACCTTTTTCAAAAAGCCATTCATCTTGGATTATTGGTTAAGTTCATCGTTGTTTTGCCTCGATTTTGTGTTAATTGATTTTGTTGTGATATCGACGCTTCGAACCGTAAACCCATAAAGATTCTTCTCACCCGATTTTTACAAAACGCCTTCATAATTCCATTTTCTCCTTAACTCGAGTTTCCTTAGAGTTAACTCTAGTGTATATCTTTTCGCTCTTCTAGATCCGTGAGCCCATTTCGTGAGCTTGTCAAGATTCCAAGAAGGCGTGTTCAGACTTCTTCGCTTCCATCACCGGATCCGAGATCCGGACTCGCTCGCACTCCTTCCGCTATCATGGCGGATGAAATTCCTATGCATGAAGCTTCTCCGTGCACCCATCGACGGTATGGAGATGCTATCGTTGTACCACCCATCGTGGTGAAAATTTTGAACTCAAGACCGGTTATCGAATCTTGTAACCTCTAATCAATTCTTCGGTTTTGAGCGGGATGATCCTCATGCTCATATTCGATGGTTTAACAAGATTGCATCTACCATCAAGTATAAGAATGTCCCTACCGATGTGTTAAGCTTCTTATTCCCATTTTCTCTCGAGGGCAAGCCCGGATTGGCTTGAAAACAACCCCCGCCTATTGAGACATGGGAAGATCCGTGAAGAAATTTGTGAATGAATTCTATCCACCTTCCAAAACCACGAGCCTCAAAATGAAATCATCAAGTTCACTCGAAGTTTGATGAATCCTTGATGAATCGTGGGATCGTTTCAAGGAATTGCTTCGCAAATGTCCTCACCACGGTTTCTCGAGTTGATGCAACTCGACACTTTCTACAATGGAGTGAGTCAATCGATCAAGATTCTCTCAATTCCTCCGCTGGAGGAAATTTCCTTAGCAAACCGTCAAAGAAGCTTTAGCGATAATCGAAAACAAGTCTAAAGTCCGTGACCGCACGAAGCAAGTCGGTTGTTTCCCAAGTCAAGTGTTGGCCCTTCTTCTTCTTCATCGCGTGAGTCGGGCCTAGCACCGATGCTAAGATTGACAAACTCACTAAGCTATCCAAGCTTTGGTTCTCCAACCGTAAGAAAGTCTTTTTCCACAAACTTCACCTCCTCCTGAAGTTAAGAAAGTGGAAGTCGTAGTTACTGTGGTGGCCCCATGCTTACTATAACTGTATGGCCACCGATGGTAATCCTTTTGAAGCCAATGCCGTGGGCGGATGTCTAATCAAGGAGGCAATCAATATCGTGCTCTCAGAGACCAACCACCGCCCCTAACCACTACTCTGGACCTCCGGTTTCAATCAAAACCAAAACCGTAATCGAATCAAAAGATCAAACCAAGGTTTTCAAAACCAAGGTAATTTCGGTCCAAACAACGGTTATCAAAATCGAATCAAAATTTCCAACATCAAGGAAATTACAATAGAAACCTGTGTCGTGGAAATTTCAACCTGTGGTATTTTCATGGAAACAATCAAGGAATTTTCGTAATCAAGGCCCTAATCCTAACAATAGAGGCGAATTTCCTGTGCAAACTCAAGCCATTGTTCCAACTGGACCATCATCCGATGAGTGTTGAAACAATTCATGAAACCCAAGAGGAAATGAATCGGTTGTTGGTCACCCGATTTACGAGATCAAGAAGTCTTTAAATGATCGACCCTGCCTCGTGTACTTTACCTAGCAACACGATCGCTAATCCGAGGGGCGATGCAAAAGCGATCACAACCCGGTGGTGCTTTTATGCCGGACCCACTGCTCCTACTACTCTTCTTCTTCCCTCCCGAAGGTAGTGGAAAGCGAACCTGAGGCGACAAAGGACAAGGAACTTCCTACTAATAACGGAAGTACCAAGATCGCCCATCCTCGGATTATCCCGAAACCCAAAACCAAACTCGAGTTGTTTTTGAACCTCCGGTTGTTGACCCTAAATCCAAAACTTCTATTCCTTATCCTCACGTTTACATGAGCAAAAGTTCAGCGAAAGCTAGTCATCGATGGAAAAGTTCTTTCAAATTTTCCAAGAGCTTCACTTTGACATAAGCTTCACGGATGCCATCATGTTGATGCCCAAGTTTGCATCCACTCAAACATATGTCGAGCAACAAAGAAAAGCTATTTGAAATGGCTAAGACTCCTTTGAATGAGAATTGCTCGCCAGTCTTGTTAAAGAAGCTTCCCAGAAGCTAGGAGATCCCGGAAAATTTCTTCTTCCTTGTGTTTTCCGGGATGATCAATGCTTGCCTTGCCGATCTTGGTGCAAGCATCAATCGATGCCTTATTCAAGATGGAAGAATCGCTCTTCCGAACTTATTCCCACCGATGACTCTTGAGCTTGCAGATCGATCTATATCTCGTCCTCTTCGGCATCGCCGAGGATGTATTTGTCAAAGTAGGAAAGTTCCATTTCCGGTGATTTTGTGGTCGTTGATTTCGATGTCGATCCTCGAGTTCCCCTCATTGTTGGGCGGGATTCCCGAGGACGGTCGTGCTTTTATCGATGTATTTGAGCAAGAAATCACTTTACGTGTGGGTAATGAAGTCGTTACCTTTAACCTCGATCAAACTTGAGGTACTCTTCAAATATATGATGTGAATCAATTAATCGAGTCGATTTAATTGACATTGCTTCGAGGAGTACTCAAGAGTTTCTTGGTTATCTTCATAATTTCGTGAGTGGAAATTCCAATTCCACCACATCTTCTCAACCTATCATTGTCGACTCTTCCTCTCTCACCCGTTTGAGGAGGTGACTTCTTCCGGAAGAGATCGATGAATTTCTCGGTTATCGATGAATCAATTCCTCCGGAATTGATGGTGTTTATGATTCGGAGGGGATATTCTTTATCTTGAGCAATTTCTTAATGAAGATCCATTACCTTCACTCCTCCGAAAGAAATTACAATTAAGGAAATCGGATCGGTCTGAAACTTCACCGATGAATTTCCGAGGTTGAACTTAAGGACCTACCTCATCTCGAGTATGCATTCTTGGAGGGTGATGATAAATTACCGTCATAATTACTAAGGACTTAACCGAGGAGGAGAAAACTGCCTCATAAAGGTCTTGAAGTCACACAATCAAGCAATTGCTTGAAACTCTCCGATATTAAGGGTATAAACCACGAGTTACTCAGACCACAAAATCTTAATGGAGGATGACTTCAAGCAATCCAACATCGAGGAGGGTGAATCCTAAGATTCATGAGGTTATCAAACAAGAGGTTCTCAAACTTTTGATGCCGGCTTGATTTACCCGATCTCGATAGTCCTCAGGTTAGCCCAATTCATTGCGTTCCAAAAAGGGTGGCATTATCGTTGTCACGAATGAAGAAAACGAGTTAATTCCGACTCGATTGGTTACGGGATGGCGTGTGTGTATTGACTATCGTAAGTTAAACGAAGCCACCAGAAAGACCATTTTCCTCTACCCTTCATGGACCGGATGTTGAGAGATTAGCGAGGAACGAATACTATTGTTTCCTTGATGGTTTCTCGAGTTACTTTCAGATCCCCATTGATCCGCCGGATCAAGAGAAACCACATTCACCGCCCATACGGACGTTTGCCTACGACGATGCCTTTTGGCTTATGTAATGCTCCCCGCACGCTCCAAAGATGTATGATGGCAATTTTCCACGACATGATCTGGGAAACTATGGAGGTGTTTATGGATGACTTCTCGGTCATTGGGGACTCATTTCGTACATGTCTCCCACTTAAACAAAATGTTAAAACGGTGTGAAGACACCAATCTACTGCCTAAAGCGGGAGAAGAGCCACTTTATGGTCAAAGAAGGCATAGTCCTTGGCCATAAGATTTCTAAGAATGGGATTGAGGTAGATAGAGCAAAAGTTGATGTCATTGCTAAATTACCTCATCCTACTATCGTCAAAGGTGTTAGGAGTTTTCTAGGTCATGCCGGTTCTATCGTAGATTCATTCAAGATTTTTCTAAAATCGCTCGCCTATGACCCATCTTCTCGAAAAAGATGCTCCTTTTATCTTTTCTCCGAGTGCATCAAGCTTTTGAAACACTTAAGAAAAGCTTACTAAGCACCCATTCTAGTCGCCCCAATTGGGATTTACCCTTTGAGCTCATGTGCGATGCAAGTGACTTTGCAATCGGTGCGCCTTGGGCAACGCAAAACTAAGCATTTTCACCGATCCACTACGCGAGCAAAACTATGATCAAGCTCGCACCCATTACACCACTACGTAAAAGAATTATTAGTCGTGGTGTATGCGTTGAGAAGTTTCGCCATACCTTATCTTGACCAAATCGTGGTGTATACGGATCACTAACTCTCAAATATCTCTTTGCAAAACAAGATGCAAAGCCGAGATTGCTCCGCTGGGTTCTCCTTCTACAAGAATTTGATATCATCATCCGTGATAAAAAGGAGTCGAGAACCCGTCACGATCATCTTTCCGATTAGAGAATGTAAGATATAACTTATCACATACACATCAAACCATAACACAAAGTAGCATATAGATGGAATTCTAGAGAGAAAGTTAGAGGTTTAGGGAACTTTAGTGAGAGAAAGAAAAATCTTATTATGAGTTCCAACTCTACCTTGGGAGGTAGAGTATTTATAGTCTTACATAAACGCCACACTTTGGGTCGTGGATCGTGCATACGAGGTGGTAAAGACCGTCAGTCCTCCACGGTGTTACTTAACTAAATTACTACTTAACTTAAAAGAACTACGACTACGAGCTTAACGATTACATATACTTGAGGTGACCGACTCTTTAAGACCAGGAATTTCTAATTCCTAACAATCTCCCAAGGAGGTCACCTCAATAATGTACCAAAATTACATTGAATACAAATAGATATAACATTTAACAATTGATCTTGCATTCTTGATGTAGTCCTTTGCTCCTAAGCTCGTAGTCAATGATTCTTCACAATGCATGTTTGGTTATTCAAAGTGGAGGTCTTTTAACGATCCACGTGATGATGAGTTTGAGCCATCTTTGGAGATCATCACTATCAACAATCTCGGACATATCCTTTGTGGTGTTGGTATGTTGTGATGTTGTGACTTTGGGACCGACATGCTCACATTCGGATCATGAAATCTTCTCATCGAGTAGCGGAAGCTTTTGTTGAATCATGATATTGGCAAGAGCAGTAGCGAAGCATGGAGTGAAAATATCGTAGTCATTGATGCACTAATCATGATTTCTTTTGAGATGAATGTTAAGTGAGCATGCGGCTATGGATTGACCGCTTCATTACGATCACCGCAGACGCGTCAGGCGTACAAGATACAACAAGATTAGTTAATAAATTGCACGAAAGTGTCTTTGATCACTTTCGCTGAATTGAGGTACACGGCCCACGGTTCCCGCTGATCAAGACAAGTCTCGCCTGTGATCGTAGGATTCCTAAGAATCTCCTTGACAGGGTTTCGCATTGCTCTAGCCGTTCTCAAACCGAACATCTCAAAGAAGACAAAGACGGAGTGAGTGAACCAAATAATTTTAAGTCCAACGATTGATGAAAAGAGATTTGAAAAACAATCGTAGTATGTTTCAATAGAAATTGTTTTTGCAATACAACGAAGGTTTTATTGAAAATCAATTATCAATCATAAAAATACCTTTTGGTTTAAAATATGAGTACACAAATCGATGTGCTAAAGAAAAGAGTTTTAAGCACAAAGACCGGTTTTTCTAAGGTATCCGCTAATCCCTAACTTCGAACCAGATTGATTCAAGAAATTGAATCGCCCATTGTTTCGCTCAGCTTGTCACATGGTTGATCTATATGAAAGATCTCACATGCCACCTACCGTGAGCTTGTTTGATGTTGGCTCTGAAGGCTTTCCATCTTCATTGTAAATGTAAACACATCACTCGGGATGTTCGGCAATACCACAAGGATAATGCGTGGGACTCAAGATATAATCTCTTCCACATTGTGTGAAACAGAGTCTTTATTGAAAGTGTCCTAATGAGATTTATTGATGATCTCGTGGCTCTAGACTCAATTGTGCATATTTGGATCCTATGCCGAGACTCAGGAGAGGTCTCTCTTCAATATCAACAATCTCAAGAGAAAGTCGATAGATAATGTCGGTTCCCGTGAGAATGAAACAAGTCCTTTAAGAGGAACTTGAGTAGTTTGAAAGTTGAAGTGCGATCGTCCTTTGGGTCCATGACGCCTTGTCTTCAATACCGATGTTACCATCAAGAGCATATGAGTTGAAACCGGTTTCATTCTAAGGTTGAATAAATGGAGGCTATTTGTTTTCACCCTTCTCATTCAATTCTTTTAATTCTTCAACCCCTTGATGCTTACCGAGACTTCATAGCTAGAACCTTGTTGGGTTTATTCGAAGACTAGCTGGTCCTTAGTCCGCACTCTTCCCATATCTCATTTTCTCCTTTTATCATCATACCTAAGGACTTCTACACTAACTAGTGGATTGTCCTCGGTAGATCCCTCCTGTTCAAGCGGATCATGGGAACCAATACCTAACCTTATCATCCTTATATCACCGCACATAAAATAAAGTTGGTCGGTCTATTCGGTATTGTTCATCTCGCCATCGGATCCAAATGAAAACCATTTGAAAATCAATTCGGATACTTGTGATATATAATCAAAGCATTTTGTAACCGAATTGTTTTGATATTTTTAGAACGAGAACTCCCCTCAACATGTGCATCAAGTATTTGAAAATGTTTTGTACACGGAGGCAAGAGAAAGAATTAACTTCTTTTGATTACCATTTTCAAAGATATCAACATCACTTCCTCAACAAGTCAAGTAGATATAGCAATTCCGGAAGGATGAGGTTTCCATAAATTCGCTCCCCCTCAATATGTGCCTCGAGGTTTGAAAAGAGTTTTGCACATACTAGAGGAACCCGCATATGGGATAAATGATCACGCTTTCAAATCAAAGGTTTAAGATAGATGCTCCCCCTCAACATGTGCATGAAAATTTGAAATCGCTTGTCACATGCGTAGGGATAGCATGTACATCCTTTTATAACCATTTACCTAATTATCGCTTAAACCAATTTAAATCACACATTCTCCCCGATCACAATTATCAAATCATTTGAAATTTGTGATCTCGTATAGATTTAAATTGATTTGAAAGCTTTTAAGGAGAATTGTGACTTGATTGTGAAAGCGTTTGAACTGATAAGGATCGTATTTTAAGACTTTAAACTCCATTTATAAAACATGCATGTATATCTTTTGAAAACAATTTTGATGCCAAATAACTTTTTAATTTAATTGAAATCATTCTCCCCCTCAATCAATGACATAGGTTGTTGATTGAGAGATAGAGATTTTGACCAATAAGTCCTGATGATTATCAAAAATAGAGATCGAGTTATTTTTCAAAGCATTTAGTTTTCAGCAGATAAATGTTTATAGAATCAGAGCATGGAATTTTGAAAACATGGTAAAACATGGCTCGTTCTTTCTTTAAAAACCGGGTTATTGCCTCAAGATGACAATAAACCATTTTTCTCTTTCTCCCAAAAATATATATATTTTTTTTTTTTTTTTTTTTTTTTTTTTTAAATAAAATTCACCAACATCTAAGTCCCGTGTCATTCTTTGAATGACAACATCAAGACCGTAGATATTATCGAATCAAGAGAAACATGACGAAATGACAATATTTTTTTGAGGATTTTTCAATTTTTCAAATTTTTATGGATTTTGAAAGTTTTATATTTTTCTATTTTGTTTTTCAATAGATATGTACAGAGATAGATGAAGATAGACCTTTACTCCTCGCCTTCCTCCCAAGACGCGTTTGAGAGTTTCTCGTTGAAGGCTTTTCAAGCCAAGACGTGGAAGAATAAACTCAAACGTTCTCTTGGAAGAGCTTTGGTGAAGATGTCTCGCTAACCGATATTCGCACCTCACAAAATATAGTTCCACCACACCTTTTTCCACTTGTTCTCGATGAAATGATGTCGAATGTCGATATGCTTTGCTCTAGAGTGTTGAACGTTGTTGCATGAGAGAGCAATAGCACTTTTATTATCACAAGATGAGAGGATTTTGTTGAATTCAAAGCCATAGTCGATAATCGAGATCTCATCCATAAGATTTGAGCACAACAAGATGACATGGCTATGTATTCACCTCGTAGAGGAAATAGAAGTACTCATTTGCTTTCTTTGAAGACCACTCACAAGCTTATCACCCAAAATCGAGCACCTCCCGACGATTCGACGCAGTATCTTGACAACCCGCATGATCAAGATCTCGATAGGCCGTTAGTGACATACGGTGTCCTTCGGTACCATAGTCCCATATTGATGGTACCTTGAGATACCGAAGACCCGCTTAATCGCTTCAAGGTGCTTTTTAGTAGGCTTAGCACGGTATCTAACACACATGCACACAGAGAACAAAATGTCCGGTCTACTAGCGGTGAGATACATCGTGGATCCAATCATACTGATATTTCGCTTGGTCAATCATGATCCCCGAGAGGTCCTCATCTAGTTTGGTTCGGTCAATCATGGGGGTGTCAACAGGTCACATGAATCAAATCCAAATTTCTTTAAAATCTCTCATTGCATATTTAGATTGATTTATGAAGATGCCTCCGGACTTTGTGTAAATTTGTAATCCCAAGAAAAATGACATTTGTCCCATCATTGACATTTGAAACTTTGAACTCATTTCATTTGAAAACGATCACATTCCATTGGGTCACGAGGCAAAATAATATCATCAACATAAATTTGAACATGAGTTAAATGTTTGCTCGACTTCGGTGAACAATGTAGGATCAATCGCTTCTTTCTTGAATCCGGTTGATAGAAGAAACTTTGATGATGTATCATACCATGCCCTTGAGCTTGCTTTAAACCGTAAAGAGCCTTCTTCAAACGATAAACGTGAGTAGGATGCTCTTGATTCACAAATCCTTCAAAGTTGACCGACGAGACGACTTCTTTAAGATCTCCGCTCGTAAATGCCGCCTTAACATCCATTTGATATACCACCATGTTCTTACTTGCAAAGATTAGCCAAAAGATTTCGATTGCCTCGATTCGAGTAACCGGAGCAAATGATTCTTCAAAGTCTATACCCTCCTCTTGACGATATCCTTTAGCAACCAATCGAGCCTTGTTTTCAACACGTCACCATGCTCGCCAAGTTTTACTGAAGATCCATTTGAGAGCTATAATCATAGTACGCCTCGAGGGTGTACTAACTCCATACATCAAGACGATCAAACTCATGAATTTCATCTTGCATAGCATTGAACCAACTATCTTCATTCATGGCGGCTTTAACGCCTTTTGGTTCGATCTTAGATAGTACGGAGTGAAGAAGCACCATAAGGCATCGGTTGCGAGTTGCTTCAGGGTTGATAGAGATGAGAGGATTACCAATGATGTTGTCTAATGGATGATCGTGAGTCCATTTTCCGAGGTGTTCATGTGGCATTTGTTGAGGAACCGGTAGCCGAGTCGATGTCTCTCAAGAAGATGGTTCACGATGATTCGGGAGTAGCAAATATGTTTTCAAATGGAGCATCTTGAGAGTCGCAGGGATTAACTTCATCATTGATGCGTAAACATTTCCATGATGTACATTTGAAGAATGATGATTTGTTGATGAGATCAAGGATCGCTGAGCAGTGCTTCTTGACTTACGTGATATTGAAACCGATGGATTGACTTCATTCATCGAATCGAGCATCCTCTGTTGTAGGGATCAAGACTTCATTAGTAGTGGACTCATACAGCTCATCAAACATTGGATCAAACAATTTCTTTACATCTTCTTCGGATGGAGGTACATATGGTGTTTTTGAGAGGAGTTTGGAACAAGGATGAGCCAATAGGATCGTTATGAAGCGCGGTCCCTGAAATGGAGTGTCCAGAGCCATTTGACCGGTCACTCATCAAACGAACGTGAATTGTTTCCATGATATTTCGGGTTCTTTTGTTGTAGATTCTGTATCCCTTTTGTTTGGTGCATATCCTACAAATACTCCAATGTCACTTTAGCTCTAAGTTTGCCCAAGTCTTGACCTCATTAGTTGGATAGCACAAGGCACCAAACACACGTAAGTAAGGATAGATTGGGTTTCTGTTGTGGACAAGTTCATATGGAGTTTTTCCATGAATGGTGTGAATCGTGAACGATTTTGTGTGTAACATGCGATGGCAATTGCTTTGAGAGAAACATTGGAACCTTTGAGTAAATCGGATTGTTCTAGCAGCTTCAACAAGAGTACGATTTAGCCTTCGACTACACCGCTCGCTGAGGGGTTCGTGGAACACTTCTTTGATGGTCGATTCCAACGCTTTCATAGAATTCACTAAGTTGTTTGTTGACAAACCGGCCCATTATTAGTTTCGACAATCGACAGCTTTTGTTTAGTCTAACTCGCAATTTTTGATGAGTTTGATGATGATATCGTGAGTTTCATCCTTTGTCCTTAAGAACTTGACCCGGGTGAATCTAGAATAATCATCAACCACAACTAACACATATTTCTTCCCAAAGATATTCTCACCCTCATTGGTCCACATAAATCCATATGAATCATATGAAGAACTTTCACAGAGTTAGTAGGTTTAGGTTTATGGGCATACTTCTTGCTTTTTCCCAATTGACATCTTCGAACAAAGATGATCCTTTTCATACTTTAGTCTAGGTAAACCTACAACTAAGTCCTTTACGGAAAGATCGTTGATGGTGCCAAGTTCAAGTGATTGAGACGACGATGCCATAACCATGACTTTGTTTTGAAGCCTTTGATAACAAGCAGTTGGTGAAGCTTTCATCATGTCATCGATAGAGATGGTGTAAAGGTTTGAGCCACGAGTTCCTTTCAGCGGTTCCTTACCATTAAGATCTCTAAAGGTGTATGTTTTCAAGGCTACTTCTAGAGTCGAGAATCACGTAATTGATCGACTGTGAGAACAGATTATGACCTAAACCTTCCACATAATACACTACGGAGATGACACTATCACCAACAACATAATCTCCATAACCCATAATAGCACCGAAATGATCATTACCAAATCTAACAGATCCGATGAATTTGTTTCACGAGTTCATGAGCGTGACCGGTCTCGGTCATATGCTTGGAGCAACTGAGTCCAGTACCACGAACGATTTGAACGATGCAGCTGAACACGATAAGAATGGATAATCGATAATTGGGATCCCCATGCAAGAATGGGTTCCATTTGGTTAGTAGCAAGTTGGACCACCCATATCAAAATAGAAGCATTCATATCGAAAGTGAGGTAATAGAATCATTGTGAATAGATGCAATACTAGTGTGCGAGTTAACCCTATTTACAGTGTGACCACTTCTTGGGGAATAGTTCTACCAAGAGGCATCCATTTTCTAGTGGGCATTATCTCGATTAGTCTTATGACCAATGTATCCAATAAAAACCTATTCTCATTGAATGTTCTTCCCGTGGGTTTCCATTGTTTTCTAACTTTCTTTCGCTTTTGCCTTTTAGCCTTTTTAGCATGAATTTTAGCATTAGCAATATTAATCGGACAATTAGCATCATTAGCGTAGCAAGAACACCACATTCATGATTAGAAATGTAATTTAAGCGGACATCATTACAAGGTTTGCAAATAGTATCATAATTCAATTAATTACGATGCGCCTATAGCTAATACTAGAATCAACACGATTCGCTTTATTCGATTCAAACTTAAGGTTCCTAGATTGTTCTTCTCTCTTCCAAAGGCACATTCTTAGCTCGAGAGGTCCTATCATTCCTTGTATTGTCTTGAGACTTTGACCGCTCCGCTTAATGTCACCGATTATTCCCTATGGGGAATGGGAACATTAGTTGGCTTAACTACTCTTTGCATCACCTGCTTAGATGTAATCGATCCGAACTATATGCGCAGTGCACTAAGGTTCACTTTCTTAAAACTAGAGGCACCGTGATTTGTACTCCTAGAAGGCACACTCTGAGTTCTCTTTCTTAG